>CM026400.1:29510072-29649549 GCA_014843695.1 Archivesica marissinica | reverse complement strand
ATGTATGTACATTGTGTACCATATATATATATATATATATATATATATATAGTAAATGTATGTACATTGTGTACCATATATATATATATATAGTAAATGTATGTACTGCTTGTGCCATATATAAAGTTTAAACTTTATTTATTTTACAACGATTGCGAAGCAAGTTTTAACAACTTGTATTAATCACTCTCGTTGGCGCGGATGAAAGCGTAAATGTTGTCATTCATGTGGAAGGAAACCGGAGTACCCATAGAAAACCCAACTGGCGACCACCGTACCATCTCACATACTTCCCGGTCCGAGGATCGAACCCGGTTGCATTGGTGAGAAGCGAGCGTGCTAACTACTGCACTAATCGGACAGCCATATATAGATAATGATATTTTAAAATATATGTACCATATAATTATATATATTGTAAACAAATGTACCATGTGTACCATATATATAGCTATTGGAAATACCTTTAGGTATAATTATCTCAGTAATTATTTTAGTAATTATCTTTAGTAATAAGTCTGTAAATAATACTCTATGTTCAATGATGCATATTCACGGTATTTAAAACTGTTAACATAAGGTGACTTATAGGCCCGATGGGCTGGGTGTTAAAATTTCACATTATACGGAGTCCACCTCCGTGGTCGAGTGGTTAAGATCACTGACTTGTATACCACTGTAACCTATCATCACTGATGGTCACAGGTTCGAGCACCGCTCAGGCCATGTCTCATTTATATGAAAAAGTTGGCAGTTTCTGACGGAGGTTGGTGCACCCAAGTACTGGTTAACCGCTGGAGCCTGCCCGGGAAGGGTGTTGTTAAGTAAACTGCCCGCTGGCGATATAGCCTGAAATTGTGCTGATGCGGTGCTGATGCAGGCGTAAAACCCGAAATATAACATAACATATAACATAACATTATACTGAATATATGTTGTAAATATGTTGGAAAAACACAAGTCACTATAATAAACAATTATCTTATCTTACATTACACTATATAGTTATGACCATCCCATTAGCATACAGGAACCAGATGGTATACTTTCATGATTCCGTTTTATTTTTCAGTCTGAGTATCAAAGGAATGGTCAGTTGCGGCCGATCCCTCCTAATACATGGCAAGCTGATGAGTAAGTCCATTACAGTACCTTCATATTTTATTGTGTAGCCTCTGCACCTTCTAGCATGGAAGCCTAGTACAGTGAAACCCGTCAAAACCAGAACCCTCTAAACTGGAATCCCAGTACAGTGAAACCCTGCAAAACCGGAACCCTCTAAACTGGAACCCTCTAAACTGGAACCCTCTAAACTGGAATCCTAGTACAGTGAAAACCCCTCAAAACTGGAACCCTCTAAACTGGAATCCTAGTACAGTGAAACATCTCAAAACCGGAACCCTCTAAACCGGAACCCTCTAAACTGGAATCCTAGTACAGTGAAAACCCCTCAAAACTGGAACCCTCTAAACTGGAATCCTAGTACAGTGAAAACCCCTCAAAACTGGAACCCTCTAAACTGGAATCCTAGTACAGTGAAACCCCCTCAAAACTGGAACCCTCTATACTGGAATCATAGTACAGTGAAAACCCCTCAAAACCGGAACCCTCTATACTGGAATCCTAGTACAGTGAAACCCCTCAAAACTGGAACCCTCTATACTGGAATCCTAGTACAATGAAAACTGTCAAAACCGGAACCCTCTAAACTGGAAACCTAGTACAGTGAAAACCCCTCAAAACTGGAACCCTCTAAACTGGAATCCTAGTACAGTGAAAACCCCTCAAAACCGGAACCCTCTAAACTGGAATCCCAGTACAGTGAAAACCCCTCAAAACTGGAACCCTCTAAACTGGAATCCTAGTATAGTGAAAACCCCTCAAAACCGGAACCCTCTAAACTGGAATCCTATTACTTGTATAGCATAGGAAGATTTATGTTTTTGTTAGAAATGCCTTTTTTGGCTTGAATATATAAAATATTTACCAGGAAAGGTAGAATGTTGATTTTTGGCAGGGCGACTCTCATGTTTTTTCTTCGAACTTTGAGATTTTTGCTTGGTATACATTGTAATAATATCGGAAAAAATTGTTAATGAATGTTGTTGTAACTATGGTAATCATTCATGCATGTAAACAATGAACCGGATCCACATCACCATGGCAACTTGTAGTTTGGCATTGTGGGCATTTAAGGTTTATGCAAATTTCTATTACCTTGATTGCGAAACAAGTTCTAACATCATTAGTTTAATCACTCTCTATTCTTCATTGCTTACGGAATCCATTGCATTGAGGGAGAGAGGAGGCAATATAGGATTAACTTTCTCGCACACCTACTGGCCAACACACATTTTTCCAACAAATTCCGCCCATGTGGAATTTTCTTGCCTTTAACTCCTCGTGACATACATAGTGTAGCATCCGTGGTCCAGTGGTAGAGTGTCGGATTTGGAATCGATCGGTCCCGGGTTCGATACTCGGTCAGGCCACGTATGTATTGTCATTGAGCAAGGCACCTCACACACATTGCTTAGTACTGGTTAACCACTTAGGTCGGTTAAGCTTGCCCAGGAAAACATGTCTACATCCCCGCAAGGGGTTTGACATTAATGGAACATACACCATCTCCTGGTGTAGTGATATCGCTGTAATTAATAATGATAGCATATCAGAATTATCCATTTTGTTAGGAACAAAAGCAGAAATTTAATTAATATATAAACCTGAACAAATTTGAATCGGGAAGATATTGTCTATTTTCAACATTTATACCATTTTTTCTCGATTATAGGTCTATTTTATTCAGGTGGGTACTAGCGCACGACACGTGAATCGGTTGGATGACGTAATTTTTTGTGTCATATAGACAATTTCATAGTAACACAGGTGCATGAAAATGTTTCATAGTAACACAGGCGTATGAAAATGTTCCATAGTAACACAGGCATATGAAAATGTTCCATAGTAACACAGGCATATGAAAATGTTTCATAGTAACACAGGCGTATGAAAATGTTCCATAGTAACACAGGCGTATTAAAATGTTCCATAGTAACACAGGCATATTAAAATGTTCCATAGTAACACAAGCGTAGTAAAATGTTCCATAGTAACACAGGCGTATTAAAATGTTCCATAGTAACACAGGCGTTTTAAAATGTTCCATAGTAACACAGGCGTATTAAAATGTTCCATAGTAACACAGGCGTATTAAAATGTTTCATAGTAACACAGGCGTTTTAAAATGTTCCATAGTAACACAGGCGTTTTAAAATGTTTATGTAACACAGGCTTTAAAATGTTCCATGTAACAAGGCGTGGAAAATGTTCCATAGTAAAGGTAAAATGTTTCATAGTAACACAGGCATATTAAAATGTTCCATAGTAACACAGGCGTTATAAAATGTTTCATCGTAACACAGGCGTTTTAAAATGTTCCATAGTAACACAGGCGCATTAAAATGTTTCATAGTAACACAGGCGTAGGAAAATGTTCCATAGTAACACAGGCGTTTTAAAATGTTTTATAGTAACACAGGCGTTTTAAAATGTTCCCTAGTAGCACAGGCATTTTAAAATGTTCCATAGTAACACAGGCATATTAAAATGTTCCATAGTAACACAGGCGTAGGAAAATGTTCCATAGTAACACAGGCGTTTTAAAATGTTTTATAGTAACACAGGCGTTTTAAAATGTTCCCTAGTAGCACAGGCATTTTAAAATGTTTCATAGTAACACAGGCATATTAAAATGTTCCATAGTAACACAGGCATATTAAAATGTTCCATAGTAACACAGGCGTTTTAAAATGTTTCATAGTAACACAGGCATATTAAAATGTTCCATAGTAACACAGGCGTATGAAAATGTTCCATAGTAACACAGGCGTAGGAAAATGGTCCATAAATACATAATTACATATGCAGACTAGCTCAGAGTGTATTTTTCGTGTATGAAAACTTTTTTTACGCCCATTTCTGCGGACAGTGGATTCAATGAAATCAATGAAACAAAGATTGGTTCATTTGGAAGAAAGTTGAAATTTATAGAGAGTAGCTGTTGGAGAGATGCAGAATGCATGTACTGGTATTTCACAAAACAACAAATGCTTTATTTTTACAGTTGTATATAGTCAAAGGAAGTGGACACTTAGTTAGTTGCCCACCCTGACTACAGGCCTTCACCGACGTATCCCAAAATGGAATCACTTTCTCCTAGACCAACACTCCATATATCCACAAAGCTTCATCAAAATACCATCAGTTTTTCAATTATTCTGTATGCACACAGACACACGAGGCCAAAAACAATCTCCGTTCCTAACGACAACCGTTGATAATCAGTTTTGTTCCTTTAACAAATGTCCGATTAGCGTAGTGGTTAGCGCGCTCGCTTCTCACAAATGCAACCCGGGTTCGATCCTCGAATTGGGAAGAATGTGAGATGGTACGGTGGTCACCAGATCGGACAGGTAGGTTTTCTCCGGGTACCTCCCACACGAATGATCACATATACGCTTTCATACGCACCAACGAGAGTGATTAATATAAGTTGTTAAAACTTGCTTCGTAATTAAAATTTAAACTTAAAAATGTCCATATTTCACCAGAATCATAAATGAAATAACTCTCTTACATTTTCAGGGATGAAGCTAGAGGTGTCAGTGCCCATGTAGTGAGGTCAAAGGGCAAACAGATCTACAGCAGGCATATAAACAATGCTGAATCTCCAATTGGGTCAATAGCAGGGTCGCGACCTTCCAGCGGGAATGCCCCAGTAATGAATGGACTCGATGGTGGACTGAATTTAAATAGTAGACTAAGTAGAAATAATAGTGATCCCCCCTTGCTGAAAAGGGGAACAACTACTGACAACAATAATACAGACAATTTTAATCTGCATCAAAATTATCAAGGTCGTCAAGGTCATATAAAGGTTACATCCGGATATGAACAGCCAATCAGGTAACGGTTGAATTTTGTATTTCCTTATTCGGTTTTGAAATGAGATAACTTCATTAGTTTCTTCAAAATGGAACGGGCCATGTTTGCAAATCGTATGGCAGGGTTCATTCTAGGTCAGAATGTTTGGGAGAAGTGAGAAAGCGCGCGATTGCGTCTTTAAATGGTGTTATTTAATATAATTCAACAAAATAGGGGTAAAATACACAATAATATGACCATTAAATAGAAACATATGAATAGAAGCAGTGCTGATTGCTGAGATGGTACGTGGTCGCCAGATCGGACAGGTGGGTTTTCTCCAGGTACTTCGGTTTCCTCCCACATATACGCTTTCATCCGAGCCAATGAGAGTGATTAATATAAGTTGTTAAAACTAAAAACTAAACTAAATAGAGTTAAAAAAAAGCAGTGCTTTATAATGGACCAGTTATCTTACTGGACCAAGTTTTGTATGAAAGTAGTAAAAACAAATAATTTTTTAGTGATAAGTGGGGCCCCAGGAGGAGAAGTCATTACCATTAGTGCGACTATTTCGCCCCAGTCACCCTCTAGAATGAGCCCTGGTATGGAATAAAATATTATCAATTTTTAAATCATTATCTGTGTCTTTTTTGCAATATAACAAACTGAAACTGAAAGTACGACTTTCCTGAATCAGTTTGTCACGCACTGCGTACATTCGGGAAGTCATCCCTCTCTACCAGCAATCAGAACAAACATCTAAGACAACTGTTTCAACATCCATTGCTGCCATCACGAGCCAGCACATCTGGATCTACACTTTTTGTAAGCCTATTTAGAGGTCTGTGGTGTTGAAAGGGTCAAACCTTCATTGGGGGGGGAGGGTCCCATTTCACTTCTCCTTTCATGTGTATTAATATAAAGTGTATAATTTCTTTAATTTCCAGAAATCCATTTTATTCGCGGGATGAAGAGATTGCCAATGGTGCATGGCAGCAACCTAGAGAGGAGACAAAGTGGACGTTGTTTGATACTGAACCTAGCTATCTTTCATTATCCAAAAGAAACTATACACATACGCGACTATGGTGACACCCTGTACTGTCTAGTGTATTAGTTAAATAACTTATGAAGAAGATGGGTTAATTGGTTTCTTCACACTAAAGCCAATAATATTGAATTCCTAGGGTGTTACCCTTGCCCATATTTAGCATCACTCCCACCACACCTCTCCCCACCCACAATATAATTTCTAGGGCGTTACCTTTGCCAATATTTAGCACCACTCCCACCACACCTCTCCCCACCCACAATATAATTTCTAGGTTGTTACCTTTGCCCATATTTAGCATCACTCCCACCACACCTCTCCCCACCCACAATATAATTCTAGGGCGTTACCTTGCCAATATTTAGCACCACTCCCACCACACCTCTCCCCACCCACAATATAATTTCTAGTGTACCTTTGCCATATTTAGCATCACTCCCACCACACCTCTCCCCACCCACAATATAATTCCTAGGTTGTTACCTTTGCCCATATTTAGCATCACTCCCACCACACCTCTCCCCACCCACAATATAATTCCTAGGGTGTTACCTTTGCCCATATTTAGCATCACTCCCACCACACCTCTCCCCACCCACAATATAATTCCTAGGTTGTTACCTTTGCCCATATTTAGCATCACTCCCACTACACCTCTCCCCATCCACAATATAATTATATTATTGCATATTTAATGTTCACATATAACCATATCCATAGTTTCGGCTGGATGACCTACCTTTATCGATGTAATGCTGATATTCCAACATCTAAGAAACAAGAGAATTGCGACAATTTAAAGCGACACTATGTATAGGATATAAGCCTCAAATGGATCCAATATGTAAAATATTGGACTTTGTGAGTCGCATAGCGCCGAAGACAGTATCAATATTTACATATTGGATCCATTTGAGGCTTATATCTGACTTAAAACACACACTTATATAACCATTCCATTGTACTTTGTTTA
This sequence comes from Archivesica marissinica, assembly GCA_014843695.1. Lineage (NCBI taxonomy): Eukaryota > Metazoa > Mollusca > Bivalvia > Venerida > Vesicomyidae > Archivesica > Archivesica marissinica. The sequence goes on along the minus strand of CM026400.1, from coordinate 29,642,596 downwards.
TGTATTGTTTGCTATAAATATGTTATCATATTTAATGCAATAAATATATTGAATTGAATTGAATAACCAGATCTTACTAGTAAAAACCGTTAATTTCGTACATTTGAGCATAGGATTTAAAGTACTCTGGCCTTGTGTGAGGCGTAGCGCCGAAGACAGTACCAATATTTTACATATTGGATCCATTTGAGGTTTATATCTTACTTAAAACACACACTTATATAACAAGATCCTACTACTACTAATTAAAATTGTTAATTTCGTACATGTACGCTTTGAATTTAATATAATACGCAGGCCTTTTGACAATAGTCCAATATTATTAATAATGGACTGAAATTACAAAGGTATGACGTCACGACAGTGTTTTAAATATTGATACTTGTTAACGAATATCAACATGTAGACGTTGGACAAGATCAGCATTACCTTCCTAAAGGCGTATCATCCCGTCGCAGCGTTCAATATGGGTGTATGTTAACACTAATGGTTAGATAATTCCATATTTTAATAGATGTGAGCTTTTATATTATTGACTTTTTGAAGGTAATAATGAATAGTGGCCAAAACATTAAATAAATTGGCGACCTGTCTCAACTTTGCTATTTATTTTACAGAGATGATCATTTAGGATGTTTATAATGGCTTCATATATATTGTGTAATGCTTGAGAGTGTGAGTAGGGTATCTGGCCATCGCAAAGGGGGCAGTTACCCCTGAATGGGGGGAAAGCTTCACAGGGGGCAGTAATACATGGATTGGGAATTCTTCATAAAGGACAGCTGTCCTGGCTGGTGAATTCTTCACAGGGGGCAGTAATACCTAGATGGGGATTTCTTCATAAAGGAAAGCTGCCCTGGCTGGTGAATACTTCACAGGGGGCAGTAATACTTGGATGGGGAATCATTCATAAAGGACAGCTGCCCTGGCTGGTGAATACTTCACAGGGGGCAGTAATACTTGGATGGGGAATCATTCATAAAGGAAAGCTGCCCTGGCTGGTGAATACTTCACAGGGGGCAGTAATACTTGGATGGGGAATCATTCATAAAGGAAAGCTGCCCTGGCTGGTGAATACTTCACAGGGGGCAGTAATACTTGGATGGGGAATCATTCATAAAGGAAAGCTGCCCTGGCTGGTGAATACTTCACAGGGGGCAGTAATACTTGGATGGGGAATCATTCATAAAGGAAAGCTGCCCTGGCTGGTGAATACTTCACAGGGGGCAGTAATACTTGGATGGGGAATCATTCATAAAGGAAAGCTGCCCTGGCTGGTGAATACTTCACAGGGGGCAGTAATACTTGGATGGGGAATCATTCATAAAGGAAAGCTGCCCTGGCTGGTGAATACTTCACAGGGGGCAGTAATACTTGGATGGGGAATCATTCATAAAGGACAGCTGCCCTGGCTGGTGAATACTTCACAGGGGGCAGTAATACTTGGATGGGGAATCATTCATAAAGGAGACCTCATTCCTGATGGAATCCATCGCCACAAGGAAGAGGAGAGAAGAGGCAACGTGGAATTTAAATGCCTTGCCTGGACACAATCGTAATGGCTACAGCTGGGCTCGAACTCGGGGCCTTTCGCACCTGAAGCGAACTCGCTACCACTGCACTATCACAACTTTAAATGTATTGATGTCTTTGTTCCATGCAACCTTTCAGTATTAACGTCTCCCATTGGGTAAGCATGAAATTAAATTAACCTGTATTCCCGCTGACCTCACCAACATGCAATATAAGCTTGTATGACAACATTAATACAAATTTACGAATAGTCGAACACGCTCTCCTTCCAACAGCTCTTGTTGAAAATCCAAATTTATTTATGGAGGTATAGCCTCTTACAATAGATCTCTCATCTGCTAGCCCATTGAGTGGTACCTGGAGCGGTCTACCATGCATACTCAGTTACTCACTTATAAGAAAACAATTTCACCACCAGAGTACTACTAGATAATGCCCTCAAAGTGGCTTCCCGTCTTATAAGTGAGTACTGAAAATTTTTTAGTGTATCCATTTCTGTTTTAAAAAAGAAAGCACTTTGATACTGAAAATTTCTTCTACTTGCACTGGCCAAACATGCAATTTGTGTCTGGTGTCCATTTTATCAACCCATCTTATATGCGGGTACGTGACAAAACCCACAGATTTCAGGAATATGGGGGTCGTCTTATATGCTAGTCAATGACAAAACCCACATATTTCAGGAATATGGGGGTCGTCTTATATGCTAGTCAATGACAGAACCCACAGATTTCAGGAGTATAGGGGTCGTCTTCTAGGAGAGTATGGACAGAGAAGAGGGTTATTTTTGAATTTTTATGTGTTATGAATTTTGTGGTTATTTTTTGTTTTTTGCTGTGTTCTGTGCAATGAATTATATCTATTTTACTGGGAAATCAAAGAAAGGTGCCGAAACATAAACAAGTTCATAGAGTGTAGTCAATTTTAACCCTTATATAACTAGTCGCATTTGCAAATAGCATAGAGCCAGATCAGACTCTATGCTGTTTGCTATTCGGATAGTGGAGCTAAAACACTTGGCTGAATAGCAAACAACATAGATACTGATCAGATGGATCTACGTTGTTTGCACATGTTTCCATGCTGCTGATAAGCAATAGGCATATTGTATTGCATTTTCAGTAATCAGCACATGGGAATATGCAACGGTGTCGAACCTTTGGTCATTCTTAGCTATTGTGTGTCTCATTGATTCAGCCATTATTATTTAGTACCATATAGTGGTTAGTTACATAAGCTGTGATACATTTAAAGGTCATATATATACAGTCAAACCTGTCTTAAGCAGCCAGCCGATGGAATCACAGAAAGTGGCTGCTTAGCACAGGTGGTTGCTTAAATAGAGGTAAATGTATAATAAAACAACATATCTGGAAGCTGGCTGCTTAGCACAGGTGGCTGCTTAATAGAGGTCAAATGTATAATAAAACAACATATTAGGAATATGGAAGCTGGCTGCTTAATAGAGCTGACCACTAACACAGGTTTGACTGTATATATATATATATATCTATTTATAGCATTTGTTCTCATATTGTTTACGTATACATGTAATAGGTTCAGATTATATATTCATGTATACCACTTGTTATTTATTGTATGTGTGTACACACAAAAAGAGTATTTTATGATGTATGATGTCGACATGGATGTAAAATATGTTAATTTATAGACAAGATGTCGACATGGATGTAAAATATGTTAATTTATAGACAAGATGTCGACATGGATGTAAAATATGTTAATTTATAGACAAGATGTCGACATGGATGTAAAATATGTTAATTTATAGACAAGATGTCGACATGGATGTAAAATATGTTAATTTATAGACAAGATGTCGACATGGATGTAAAATATGTTAATTTATAGACAACACTGAGATTTTAATTTCTTTTAATTCATGAACTCAAACTCAGAAATTTATATTTATCAACAATTCTGTCACTATGAATAACAATTAGCTGGTGACTTATAATTTACAACAGTTACTGCCCCTGAATACTCTTTAATAAAAGTATGTAAGTCCTCTTAAGTTGTCCTCTTTTTTTTATCAATTAACTAACATGATTTGGATAAAATCACATTTATCATAACGCAACATCTGGTTATGGAATAACTGTAAAAACAAAGGATTCCAACTGAACGGACCGCTATACATTTAGGGATAAATCAGACTTTATCTGCCAAGGGAGGTAATAGAAAAGCAGCGAGGTTCCTCATTGGTTGTTTTGTTTGTTTTTGTTTTGTTTTATTGCGGTATATCAGATTCTGTTTTCAAGTTTGAAGCCCCTTCGGGTAACCCCGTTTTGTTTTACCCATACACATTGCATACATGCGTTATTTCATTCACAGCTGCAGACCTACAGATATTCAAATTATTAAATGACTTAACCCATTCAACACCAAGTAACTGACATGGACTGGTCCATGATATTCTTAGACCAATAAATGAATAAGAAAATTACATTCGGACCAGTTCATTTATCAAGATGGGTAATTTTGTCTAAAATTAGTAATACTACTTGCAAAAAATGCAGATCCTGATGAGACGGCTCATTACGAGCCGGCTCATCTGTATCTACACTTTTTGTAAGCCTATTTAGAGGTCTGCGGTGTTGAAAGGGTTAAACTCTTTACACGCTAACGATGAAAATAACGGTGAAATATGCCATGCAGCTTGTTACGAAACAATTCTAACGGAAAATTCCATGATATATTTCTAGCGTTTTCATTTACAAATAAGAAAAACACATTAATGAATTGTCGACATTTATTTGAATTATTTATAGCCGTTATTTTACCCAGCATGCAGAGAGTTAATGTTAAAAGAATTTCTAAACAGGTTGTTAGCATGTAATTGTACTCGTTATAAAAACCATCAATTACCCAAATGTCTCGGTATAAAACCATCAATTACCTAAATGTCTCTGTATAAAACCATCAATTACCCGAATGTCTCGGTATAAAACCATCAATTACCTAAATGTCTCTGTATAAAACCATCAATTACCCGAATGTCTCGGTATAAAACCATCATTACCCGAATGTCTCGGTATAAAACCATTATTACCCGAATGTCTCGGTATAAAACCATCATTACCCGAATGTCTCGGTATAAAACCATCAATTACCCGAATGTCTCGGTATAAAACCATTATTACCCGAATGTTTCGGTAAATAAATGAAATTTAAAATGTCCTAGTCATTTTTAGATAAATTTTATCCCGAATTTTGCCGAGTCATTCGGCTGTACTCTGACACTCAATTTGAAATTTAAATAAGTTCTAAAAATAACACACGATACCGTATTCCAATTAGTATCGCCAATAGATTCCAAGCTTTCCTCGAGTGGCTTGTCAATGCCGTGCATGTAAAAGAACCAGAGGAGACTCTGGAATGGGTCTCTGTCTGTATCATTGCACTATCCTCCAAAAATCTAAAATGAGTAATCACTTAAGGAGGTGTCGCTCATATGGGCAACCGGTAACGACGATAAATAAACGTAAAACACACACAAAACTGTACTGCCAATTTAAACCGCGGTGGCAGTACTGTAAACCCTGTGCTAAGCAGACAGTCAATGGAAGTACATGTGGCTGCTTAGTACAGGTGGCTGCTTAGTACAGGTGGCTGCTTAGTACAGGTGGCTTAGTTCAGGTGGCTGCTTAGTACAGGTGGCTGCTTAGTACATGTGGCTGCTTAGTACAGATGGCTGCTTAGTACATGTGGCTGCTTAGTACAGATGGCTGCTTAGTACATGTGGCTGCTTAGTACAGGTGGCGGCTTAGTTCAGGTGGCTGCTTAGTACAGGTGGCTGCTTAGTACAGGTGGCTGTTTAGTACAGGTGGCTGCTTAGTACAGATGGCTGCTTAGTACAGATGGCTGCTTAGTACATGTGGCTGCTTAGTACAGGTGACTGCTTAGTACAGGTGGCTGCTTAGTACAGGTGGCTTAGTTCAGGTGGCTGCTTAGTACAGGTGGCTGCTTAGTACAGATGGCTTAGTACAGGTGGCTGCTTAGTAGAAGTCAATTATGCACTAAATATCAGTTTTTGGCATCTCAAATTCCGTCGATTAATACATGTGTGCTGCTTAACCCTTTGCCTGCTGAGTAAATAAAATCACATTTGCACTATCAGGATCTATGTTGTTTGCTATTCAGCCAAGTGTTTTAGTGGAGATAATCTCAATAAGCTTTCGATTAAATCCATTTTCATTCTGTGTACAATAGATATGTACTGTACATTATGAATGAATATGTTTAAAACCAAGTGTTTTAGCTCCACTATCTGAATAGCAAACAACATAGAGCCTGATCAGACGGTGATTTTATCTGCCCCTAGAGTGCAAAGGGTTAATAAAGTAAACCACTAACACAGGTTTCACTGTTTGAAAATACACTATTTTATTCCGCTAATGGCACATGCTGGTTTCTTTCATTTTCTTTTGTTTGTTATATTCATTCCAAAAACTTGATATTGATACGAGAATTCATTACTGTGTTCTTAGTTGGAACTAAAAGCTCTGGAAATATTTTATGGAATATCATTAGAATTGTGTTTTTATCACAAGACTTTGCTTGTATTCAGTGTAATACAGCCATTGCATATTTTCATATATCAACACACGTGTAATAACACCTGGAAAGATTCTGATTGGTCGCGGCATGACAGCTTGCTTTTGACATATAGTTTGTAACCTTGCTGTTGAAAATCAATAAAATGTTAAATATGCACTAGTGGAATATACACATTATTGTGTCGATTATTTGCACAAAAGGCTCGCTTATTAGCAAAATTCCCAAAACGAGTTTCATAAAATTTGTTGTGGTGATTTTACGAGTGTAGGATCCTATATTTACAATACAATTCTAATGAATTTGCATGACATACCGGTATACGACTGTTATTTTCACATACATGTTTCTTGACTGAATTATCTCCCTTTTTACACTTATAAAATGTGCTTAAAAGTTGTTTAGCAGGTTGGCTTTTCTCCTCGACCACTCATTCCATGTTATTGAAATTTCACATAAATGTTCCTTATCAAATATGACCTGTATTCCCGCTGACCTCATCAACATGCAATATAAATTTCGTGCCAAAAGTGTTATACATGATAGCGCGTTATACATAGCAAATTACGGTAAACCTGCATGACATACCGGTATACGACTGTTATATTCACTGCTAGGAAGCAAAGATTTAAGAAAATTTCATTGCATTGAAAATATTCTAAATATTGAAAACTTGTATAAGATATACGATTCCGTGGTCGAGTGGTTCAGGTCGCTGACTTGTATACCACTGTAACCTATCATCTCTGATGGGCACGGGTTCTCCGTGGTCGAGTGGTTCAGGTCGCTGACTTGTATACCACTGTAACCTATCATCTCTGATGGGCACGGGTTCTCCGTGGTCGAGTGGTTCAGGTCGCTGACTTGTATACCACTGTAACCTAGCATCTCTGATGGGCACGGGTTCTCCGTGGTCGAGTGGTTCAGGTCGCTGACTTGTATACCACTGTAACCTATCATCTCTGATGGGCACGGGTTCTCCGTGGTCGAGTGGTTAAGGTCGCTGACTTGTATACCACTGTAACCTATCATCTCTGATGGGCACGGGTTCTCCGTGGTCGAGTGGTTAAGGTCGCTGACTTGTATACCACTGTAACCTATCATCTCTGATGGGCACGGGTTCTCCGTGGTCGAGTGGTTACGGTCGCTGACTTGTATACCACTGTAACCTATCATCTCTGATGGGCACGGGTTCTCCGTGGTCGAGTGGTTAAGGTCGCTGACTTGTATACCACTGTAACCTATCATCTCTGATGGGCACGGGTTCTCCGTGGTCGAGTGGTTAAGGTCGCTGACTTGTATACCACTGTAACCTATCATCTCTGATGGGCACGGGTTCTCCGTGGTCGAGTGGTTAAGGTCGCTGACTTGTATACCACTGTAACCTATCATCTCTGATGGGCACGGGTTCTCCGTGGTCGAGTGGTTACGGTCGCTGACTTGTATACCACTGTAACCTATCATCTCTGATGGGCACGGTTCTCCGTGGTCGAGTGGTTAAGGTCGCTGACTTGTATACCACTGTAACCTATCATCTCTGATGGGCACGGGTTCTCCGTGGTCGAGTGGTTAGGTCGCTGACTTGTATACCACTGTAACCTATCATCTCTGATGGGCACGGGTTCTCCGTGGTCGAGTGGTTAAGGTCGCTGACTTGTATACCACTGTAACCTATCATCTCTGATGGGCACGGTTCTCCGTGGTCGAGTGGTTAAGGTCGCTGACTTGTATACCACTGTAACCTATCATCTCTGATGGGCACGGGTTTCCGTGGTCGAGTGGTTAAGGTCGCTGACTTGTATACCACTGTAACCTATCATCTCTGATGGGCACGGGTTCTCCGTGGTCGAGTGGTTAAGGTCGCTGACTTGTATACCACTGTAACCTATCATCTCTGATGGGCACGGGTTCTCCGTGGTTGAGTGGTTAAGGTCGCTGACTTGTATACCACTGTAACCTATCATCTCTGATGGTCACGGGTTCTCCGTGGTTGAGCGGTTAAGGTCGCTGACTTGTATACCACTGTAACCTATCATCTCTGATGGTCACGGGTTCAAGCCCCGCTCAGACCGTGTCTCATTTATATGAGAAAGTTGGCAGTTTCTTACGGAGGTTTGTGCATCGAGTACTGGTTAACCGCTGGAACCTGCCCAGGAAAGGTGGTGTTAGGTAAACTGCCCGTCGCTCAAATGGGAAACTGGTAGCGACGTTAAATAAACTTAAATAAAAATTTAAAAACGATATACAATTCATGGAATTGTTGAAGCAAATGACTGTGTTTTAACAAAATTAGTTACGACCCTCTCAAACTATTTCAATGTTCCTATTTTAAATCAAGACTTCTATATGGTTTTAGCATTGCCTTCAGTGTCTCTATTACATTTTCAATGTGCAGTGAAACCCCTCAAAACGGGAACCCCTCTAGACGGGATTTCCATCCAAACCAAACAAATTGTTTGGTCCTGAATTGTTATCTACTTTTTACAAACATCCTGTTGTCCACATATTGAATATTATTTTTTAAAATGTCTGCAGTATTACATTATCATTATACAGTGAAACCCCTCAAAACCGGAACACCTCTAGAAATATTGAACATTATTTATTTTTTAAATATGTGCATTTTCAACTGTAAACCAAAGAACAACTAGTCTTGATCAAATATGAAACTGATTATTCTTTTTGATCACAACTTTCAGCTATTTATTTTCAGAATATTGTATTGGACACTTATATATGTAGTATAGAATATATATGTAGTCAATTCTTTACTAACCAAGCATGTCTCGGCCTCCTTCTAAGCATTGCACCGTTGCATTGTTAATTTACGATAAACTGAAAATACCTCCAAAACCGAACTTTACCTCCGGTCCGGTGGCTGTATTTGCTCGAGATTGATTATAGGAGATTAATTATTTAAATAAATTATTTCACGATTTCTCATTTACTTTGAAGATTAATCGAAGTTGATTGCAGATATTTCATATTATAAAAAATTTAAACCCCAAAAATCAAACAAACATTTTAGACATAGTCCTGGCCCCGATGGTTATAAAACTTTTCTCAGATCTCAAACTCAAGCTCAAATGATCTGATTGGTTGATTTTGAGTGTTACTGTCAGCTGAACCAATCAGACGCTTGAGACTGAGTTTTGAGATTGGAGAAAAGTTTTATAACCTCGGAGCCAGGATTCAATTAATTATTATATGACTAGTACAGATTTAGACATAGCCCTGGATTCAATTAATTATTATATGACTAGTACATATTTAGACATAGCCCTGGATTCAATTAATTATTATATGACTAGTACAGATTTAGACATAGCCCTGGATTCAATTAATTATTATATGACTAGTACAGATTTAGACATAGCCCTGGATTCAATTAATTATTATATGACTAGTACAGATTTAGACATATTCCTGGATTCAATTAATTATTATATGACTAGTACAGATTTAGACATAGTCCTGGATTCAATTAATTATTATATGACTAGTACAGATTTAGACATACATAGTCCTGGATTCAATTAATTATTATATGACTAGTACAGATTTAGACATACATAGTCCGGGATTCAATTAATTATTATATGACTAGTACAGATTTAGACATACATAGTCCTGGATTCAATTAATTATTATATGACTAGTACAGATTTAGACATAGTCCTGAATTCAATTAATTATTATATGACTAGTACAGATTTAGTTCTGGATTCAATTAATTATTATATGACTAGTACAGTACAGATTTAGACATAGTCGTGGATTCAATTAATTATTATATGACTAGTACAGATTTAGTTCTGGATTCAATTAATTATTATATGACTAGTACAGTACAGATTTAGACATAGTCGTGGATTCAATTAATTATTATATGACTAGTACAGATTTAGTTCTGGATTCAATTAATTATTATATGACTAGTACAGTACAGATTTAGACATAGTCGTGGATTCAATTAATTATTATATGACTAGTACAGATTTAGTTCTGGATTCAATTAATTATTATATGACTAGTACAGATTTAGACATAGTCGTGGATTCAATTAATTATTATATGACTAGTACAGATTTAGACATAGTCCTGGATTCAATTAATTATTATATTACTAGTACAGATTTAGACATATACTGCCAGATCATTATTATTTTCTATAATTTATTATATACTCGTGAATGTTACCAAATTTGTTCAGTATTCACGTTATACTGCGCTCGCACGACTTCCACGATAGTTAGACATGGAGAACCTTATTGCATGGCATTATGTATGAACACTTTTCATGCTGAGCACGTGCTGTTTTAATTGCATTCATTGATTATAATATACACTATAATAAATGCCTATGTAAGCTATATAATATACACTATAATAAATGCCTATGTAAGCTATATTACGTTTGTTTGATGTTATGTGTGTTGGGAGATTTAGAGATTTAGGGAAACACGTGGTCTCACTTCCGCTTGAAAATCATCTCGCGGTCTTGGAAAGGGTCACCTGTTCAACAACACCAAGCGTGCTTCTCGCAGGGCATGCTGGAAGAATCACAATACACTCGGTCTACGCAGGAAGCGTTGAAAACATTTTCTTTAAAAAAAGTACTTTTTCTCTTTATTCGACCTCTGAAAACCTCAGCCATGCTAAATGTCCATCTTACTATGGTGTTGCTATGGTGAAGAAAACTTTTTAAGTCCTGGATCCATATATGGATCACAATCAAATCTAATGGGTTCATTCTTGACCAGAGGCCAACCCTTTTACCAAATTTAATGAATATCCATCTGCATCTTTTTGCGTAATTCCGCAAACATAAACCAACAAACAAATAAACAGAGGTAGCAAACACCAGGTAACTGACATGGACTGGTGCTCGATATGTTTAGACCAATAAATGAATAAGAAAATTGTATCTGGACCAGTTCATTTAACAAAATGGGTAATTTTGTCTAAAAATAGTAATATTACTGGCAAAAAGTGCAGATCCTGTTCCTGATTTCACAAGCCGGCTCATCCGGATAATATTACTGGCAAAAAGTGCAGATCCTGTTCCGGATTGTCACAAGCCGGCTCATCCGGATAATATTACTGGCAAAAAGTGATTGTCACAAGCCGGCTCATCCGGATAATATTACTGGCAAAAAGTGCATTACTGGCAAAAAGTGCAGATCCTGTTCCTGATCGTTACGAGCAAGTGCATATTCTGTTCCTTATTGTCACGAGCCGGCTCATCCAGATAATATTACTGGCAAAAAGTGCAGATCCTGTACCTGATCACTACGAGCTGGCTCATCCAGTTAATATTACTGGCAAAAAGTGCAGATCCTGTTCCTGATTGTCGCGAGCCGGCTCATCCGGATAATATTACTGGCAAAAAGTACAGATCCTGTTCCTGATCGTCACGAGCGGGCTCATCCTAATATTCTGGCAAAAAGTGCAGATCCTGATTATCACGAGCCGGCTCATCTGGATCTACACTTTTTGCAAGCCCATTTAGAGGTCTGTAGTGTTGAAAGGGTTAAGCCATTATTGTTGTACCTGTCAAACTCGCTACCACCTTCCAAACTCGCTACCACCTTCCAAACTCGCTACCACCTTCCAAACTCGCTACCACCTTCCAAACTCGCCGCCACCTTCCAAACTCGCTACCACCTTCCAAACTCGCTACCACCTGTCAAACTCGCTACAACCTTCCACTCGCTGCCAACCTTCCAAACTCGCTGCCATCTTCCAAACTCACTACCACCTTCCAAACTTGCTGCCACCTTCCAAACTCGCTGCCACCTTCCAAACTCGCTGCCACCTTCCAAACTCGCTACCACCTTCCAAACTCGCTGCCACCTTCCAAACTCGCTACCACCTTCCAAACTCGCTACCACCTTCCAAACTCGCTGCCACCTTCCAAACTCACTGCCACCTTCCAAAACATGTATGCTATCATACAATAGTATTCATTATAAAACTAGCATTACTCAAGTTTTGCAGTACGCAAATCAAGTTTTTTTAATGTACAGTCAAACTTGTATTAAGAGACCACCAAAGAGCACAAACTGCGGTCTCTAAGCAGGAATGGTACAAGTGTTCTCTTACTTAATACAAGTGACCTCTAACACAAGTGTTCTCTATATACAAGTGGTCTCTTAATACAAATGGTCTCTTAATACAAGTGGTCTCTTAATAGACCTGGTCTTTCGAGTAAGTTTGATTGTTTTTTTAATTTTTGGTTAGCAATCGTTTATATCTGCAAGACGGGAGGCCACTTTCAGGGCATAATCTGGTGTTAAAAAACTTGTCATATAGGCGAGCATGGACGGTGTACTTATAAAATATAGAAGTGTGTTTTACGTTTATTTATCATCGCTACCAGTTACCCATATGAGCGACATGAGAATAGTGCAATGATGCCCATTCGAGAGTCTCCTCTGGTTCTTTTCCGTACACAGTGTAAAGCAGCACCAACACAACACCCGTTTAAAGTCTCACCCGAAAGACTATGACACGAGTCATTTTAGTCTGGAATAGCAGGGAGATCAAACCTGCGACCCCTGGACTGCAAGCCCAACGTGTTAACCACTGGACCACTGATCTGCTACCCGCAGCAGTGTATAGAAACATATCCACTATATACTTCATATATAGTTGACTTGGATAAGATATTTGATTAATAAGACTGGATATTTTTAATTAAAATATTTTTTTAAATTATTTTAGCTCGATTGCGAAACAAGTTCCTACAACATATATTAATCACTTTAGAGTTTTTAAACTTATATTAATCATTCTCGAGACAGTGTTCCTGATGGAATCCATCGCCACGAGGGAGATAGATGAGGCGATGTGGAATTTAAATGCCTTGCCTAAGGGCACAATTGTAACGGCTACAGCTGGATGCGAACTCTGGGCCTTTCGCACTTGAAGCGAACACGCTACCACTGCGCCATCACGACTTCCACTTTTATAGAAGACTGAATAACCCACATACACCAATACCTTGACTGAGCATTATGCAGGCGACATAAATCGCGCAATAAAATACTTTATTAATACACTTGTATTAATAATGTTAGGAAAGAGGTAACTATATAAGCAAGTTGCTTTCTCCTCAATCCTACATGTATGTACATATTATGTATACTAGACTATGTATATTCAATACATTCGTTCGCTTCAGGTGCGAAAGGTCTGGAGTTCGAGCCCCGCTGGAGCCGTTACGATTGTGCCCTTAGGCAAGGCATTTAAATTCCACATTGCTTCTTCTCTCCCTCGTGGCGATGGATTCCATCAGGAATGAGGTCTCGAGAGTGATAAATATAAGTTGTAATAACTTGTTTCACAATCGAGCTAAAATAAATTTGTATAATGTATATTCAAGGAAATAAATATTGTTGAAACTAATAATGCTAAATAACCAATTTATGTAATATCACAAGTTTCTATATAAAAATATATATATATGATAAAGATAATGGTGAAATACATTTTCGTTAACTCTTTGCATGCTGGGTAAAATAAAGGCTATAAATAGTTCAAATAATTGTAGCAGACGACAATACATTAATGTGATTTTCTTATTTCTAACTGGAAATACGTAATGCAATTTCAGGGTTCATTCTAGGTCAGAATTTTTGGGAGAAGTGAGAAAGCGTGTGATCGCTTCCTTAAATGGTGTTCTTTAATATACTTCTGCAAAATAGGGTTAAAATGCACAGTACAACCATTAAATACAACAGTTGAATAGAAGGAGTGCTTTATAATGGGCCAGTGTATCTTACTTTTTTTTTTTTTTTTTTTTTAGGGAGAAGTGGCAATTAGCGACAATTTCGCCCACATCGCCCTCTAAACTGATCCCTGCAATTTGATTATTGTCATTACAACGCATTGAAAATATAGTCAAATATGTCATGCAGTTTCATTAGGGCCGCTACAACACAATTCTATCGAAATTGCACGACACATTTGACAGTTTACTTTCACCGATAGCATCCAGAACATTATGATTCACAGTTGCAGTATCATTTTCCAACGAGCAACATTGTAGACGTCGCAAATCTACGGAATTCACGGAATGCAACGAGACATTACTGCTCTTTGAATACTCTCTTTAAGGAGGATAGGTCTTTGAATTGGATTCCTCTGTTTTTAGCATTGTTTCCTTTACACCATATCATATCAAATTTCATCCGTTTTCTCATCTTATAATTAGTTTATACAAATTTATTTTAGCTCGATTGCGAAACAAGTTATTTCAACTTATATAAATCACTCTCGAGACCTCATTCCTGATGGAATCCATTGCCACGAGGGAGAGAGAAGAGGCAACGTGGAATTTAAATGCCTTGCCTAAGGGCACAATCGTAACGGCTCCAGTGGGGCTCGAACTCTGGACCTTTCGCACCTGAAGCGAACGCGCATCCACTGCGCTATCACGACTTCCAATTATAATTATTAAATTATAAGTCTTGACATATCTTACAAATGGATACTTTACTGTAAAACTTTTTTATCGATTAATTAACATGATTTTGATCAAATTACGTTTATCCTACCGCAACATCTGGTTACTGAACAACAGTAAAAACAAAGGATTCCAACTAAAAGGAACAATATACATTTCATGATTTTCAGACTTTATCTGCCAAGGGAGGTAATAATAAAAACCAGCAAAACTGTTCATTAAACATCGCAGTTGTTAATCCTACGTTCAGATATTCAATAAAAGGACTATTTCCTCATTATCAAAGAATTGCTCTAATCCAATGAAATTGTAATAAACCCTCCAATAAACAAGTTGCGCAGAGATGTAGCAGGCTTAAACCCCCCCACCACCCCCCCCGGTCATGATATTTGGGCCATGAATATTTTACATGTGTGACATGTGCAATTTACTGAACATTGTCCGTGGAAAGCTTACATTCTGACATTTGAATGTCCACTGCTATACCTCGGTAATGGTTGACACTGATAGGTAATTACGTAGTTTTTCTTAGAATTATAGCGTCAATAATGAAGACAATTGCATCATTTCCGAGATATATAATGAAAAATGACCAATTTTTGACATTTATAAAAAAAACAATAAAGCACATTTTCGAAATTTATAAAAAAAACAATAAAGCACATTTTCGACATTTATAAATAAAAACAATAAAGCACATTTTCGACATTTATAAAAAACAATAAAGCAAGTACATTATTTTCGAGGTTTATACGTTCACAACTACGTATTATTGAGCAAGCTAAAATATTACATGTGAAAGAGTAAATATAACTAACTATAAGAAATGAAATTTGTCATAGCAGTTTTCATTGGAGGGGGATGAACAAAAACTGTGTTTCTAAATGTATGTGTGCTCATCAGGGTTCCCACTGTCGGTCGCCAATGGCGCCAAAAAACTAATATTGGCGCTAAATTTTGTGAATTGGAGAAAATATTTGGCGCAGCTTTTTTAAAAACACATGGCGTCAATTAATATTTGTGAACTATATATGGCTCTCAGTTGGCTCCGTTTTTTTTTTTAATTGGCTCTAGTGTTTTTCAATTGGTGACAGAAGTGGCGCAGACAAACATTCAGACAGAGGGAACCCTGCTCATCTAAAAACACCAACATAATTAAAGTTGTTAATGATACTAAATGTAAAATGAAAACCTGTATCCTATCCCTACATGAATAATTATTGCATTGCATCTCATAAACCAGTTACAATACAACCTTAAACTCATCAAACTTGGTACAAAAAATAAAACACATACACTGTACATACAAACGCTTGTGAAAATTAAGCTGAATCAGAAACATTCACAAGTCAGTATCTTATTGTTTCCTAAATGTCCAAACTCTCAACCAATCAGGGAGCTAATTCTAATTGGTTCATTCTTGACCAGAGGTCAACCCTTTTACCAAATCTAATGAATATACATCTGTATCTTTTTTGCGTAATCCCACAAACAGATAAACCAACAAACAAATAAAGGGAGGTAGCAAACACCGGTTAACCCTTTCTACACCAAGTAACTGATGTAGACTGGTGCATTCTACACCAAGTAACTGATGTAGACTGGTGCATTCTACACCAAGTAACTGATGTAGACTGGTGCATTCTACACCAAGTAACTGATGTAGACTGGTGCATTCTACACCAAGTAACTGATGTAGACTGGTGCATTCTACACCAAGTAACTGATGTAGACTGGTGCATTCTACACCAAGTAACTGATGTAGACTGGTGCATTCTACACCAAGTAACTGATGTAGACTGGTGCATTCTACACCAAGTAACTGATGTAGACTGGTGCATTCTACACCAAGTAACTGATGTAGACTGGTGCATTCTACACCAAGTAACTGATGTAGACTGGTGCATTCTACACCAAGTAACTGATGTAGACTGGTGCATTCTACACCAAGTAACTGATGTAGACTGGTGCATTCTACACAAAGTAACTGATGTAGACTGGTGCATTCTACACCAAGTAACTGATGTAGACTGGTGCATTCTACACCAAGTAACTGATGTAGACTGGTGCATTCTACACCAAGAAACTGATGTAGACTGGTGCTTTCTACACCAAGTAACTGATGTAGACTGGTGCATTCTACACCAAGTAAATGATGTAGACTGGTGCTTTCTACACCAAGTAACTGGTGTAGACTGGTGCATTCTACACCAAGTAATTGTTGTTGTGGACTGGTGCATTCTACACCAAGTAACTGATGTAGACTGGTGCATTCTACACCAAGTAACTGATGTAGACTGGTGCATTCTACACCAAGTAACTGATGTAGACTGGTGCATTCTACACCAAGTAACTGTTGTGGACTGGTGCATTCTACACCAAGTAACTGATGTAGACTGGTGCATTCTACACCAAGTAATTGTTGTGGACTGGTGCATTCTACACCAAGTAACTGATGTAGACTGGTGCATTCTACACCAAGTAACTGATGTAGACTGGTGCATTCTACACCAAGTAACTGATGTAGACTGGTGCATTCTACACCAAGTAAATGATGTAGACTGGTGCATTCTACACCAAGTAACTGATGTAGACTGGTGCATTCTACACCAAGTAATTGTTGTGGACTGGTGCATTCTACACCAAGTAACTGATGTAGACTGGTGCATTCTACACCAAGTAACTGATGTAGACTGGTGCATTCTACACCAAGTAACTGATGTAGACTGGTGCATTCTACACCAAGTAACTGATGTAGACTGGTGCATTCTACACCAAGTAACTGGTGTGGACTGGTGCATTCTACACCAAGTAACTGATGTGGAATGGTGCATTCTACACCAAGTAATTGTTGTGGACTGGTGCATTCTACACCAAGTAACTGATATAGACTGGTGCATTCTACACCAAGTAACTGATGTGGACTGGTGCATTCTACACCAAGTAACTGATGTAGACTGGTGCATTCTACACCAAGTAATTGTTGTGGACTGGTGCATTCTACACCAAGTAACTGATGTAGACTGGTGTATTCTACATCAAGTAACTGATGTGGACTGGTGCATTCTACACCAAGTAATTGTTGTGGACTGGTGCATTCTACACCAAGTAACTGATGTAGACTGGTGCATTCTACACCAAGTAATTGTTGTGGACTGGTGCATTCTACACCAAGTAATTGTTGTGGACTGGTGCATTCTACACCAAGTAATTGTTGTGGACTGGTGCATTCTACACCAAATAACTGATGTGGACTGGTGCATTCTACACCAAGTAATTGTTGTGGACTGGTGCATTCTACACCAAGTAACTGATGTGGACTGGTGCATTCTACACCAAGTAACTGATGTGGACTGGTGCATTCTACACCAAGTAACTGATGTGAACTGGTCCATGATATTTTTAGGCCAATAAATTAATAAAAAAATGACATTTGGACCAGTTCATTTATCAAAATGGGTAATTTTGTCTAAAAATAGTAATATTACTGGCAAAAGGTGCAGATCCAGATCTACACTTTTTTGTAAGCCTATTTAGAGGTATGTGGTGTTGAAAGGGTTAAACGGAAAAACAAGCATATAAAATATAAATACTGTAAAGTTGGAATATTAGAAAAATATCAAATGGGTTTTACCGGAAAATAAGATATTGACACCTGAATGTAAATCTTTGACTAGACAGCCAGTTGCTGGGAATTAAGAAATGACATACCAATACAGTTTAGTGTTTAGATTTATAGAGATGGAGAGATTAAATTAATGAGGAAGTGGACTACAGTATAAACCCTAATAAAGACCACCCCTGGGCCCTATATTAAGACCACCCGATATTAAGACCACCCGATATTAAGACCACCCGATATTAAGACCACCAAATATTAAGACCACCCGATATTAAGACACCCGATATTAAGACCACCTGATATTAAGACACCTGATATTAAGACCACCCGATATTAAGACACCCGATATTAAGACCACCCTATATTAAGACCACCCGATATTAAGACCACCCGATATTAAGCACCTGATATTAAGACCACCCGATATTAAGACCACCCGATATTAAGACAACTTTTTCTCAGACAGGAATTATTTCTTCCATATTTCAATGGTCACAAACCCTAACAATAGGAAAACCCCTTTATTCAGAACAACTTTCTCTGGGCAAACATGCAATTTATACTTGTTCTGGTGTCCATTTTATCAACCCGTCTCGTATGCAAGTACATGCCAAAACTCACAGATTTCAGGACCAAAGTACGAGGGTCGTCTTATAGGCGACTATGGACGGTAGAAGAAATATATTGTAAACACGTAGCCATAACTCTCCTGGATGTCAGCAGCTTGTAAACATGATGCCATAGGTTCAACCCCTCCTGGGTGTCAGCAGCTTGTAAACATGTAGCCATAGGTTCAACCCCTCTTGGATGTCAGCAGCTTGTAAACATGTAGCCATAGGTTCAACTCTCCTAGTAAACACGTAGCCATAGGTTCAACTCTCCTGGTAAACATGTAGCCATAGGTTCAACTCTCCTGGTAAACACGTAGCCATAGGTTCAACTCTCCTGGTAAACACGTAGCCATATGTTCAACTCTCCTGGTAAACACGTAGCCATAGGTTCAACTCTCCTGGTAAAAAACGTAGCCATAGGTTCAACTCTCCTGGATGTCAGCAGCTTGTAAACATGTAGCCATAGGTTCAACTCTCCTGGATGTCAGCAGTTTGTAAACACGTAGCCATAGGTTTAACCCCTCTTGGATGTCAGCAGCTTGTAAACACATAGCCATAGGTTCAATTCTCCTGGATGTCAGCAGCTTGTAAACATGTAGCCATAGGTTCAACTCTGCTGGATGTCAGCAGCTTGTTAACACGTAGCCATAGGTTCAACTCTCCTGGATGTCAGCAGCTTGTAAACATGTAGCCATTGGTTCAACTCTCCTGGATGTCAGCAGCTTGTAAACATGTAGCCATAGGTTCAACTCTCCTGGATGTCAGCAGCTTGTAAACACATAGCCATAGGTTCAACCCCTCCTGAATGTCAGCAGTTTGTAAACACGTAGCCATAGTTTCAACTCTCCTGGATGTCAGCAGTTTGTAAACATGTAGCCATAGGTTCAACTCTCCTGGATGTCAGCAGCTTGTAAACATGTAGCCATAGGTTCAACTCTCCTGGATGTCAGCAGCTTGTAAACATGTAGCCATTGGTTCAACTCTCCTGAATGTCAGCAGTTTGTAAACATGTAGCCATAGGTTCAACCCATCCTGGATGTCAGCAGTTTGTAAACATGTAGCCATAGGTTCAACTCTCCTGGATGTCAGCAGCTTGTAAACACGTAGCCATAGGTTCAACTCTCCTGGATGTCAGCAGCTTGTAAACGCGTAGCCATAGGTTTAACTCTCCTGGATGTCAGCAGTTTGTAAACACATAGCCATAGGTTCAACCCCTCCTGGATGTCAGCAGTTTGTAAACATGAAGCCATAGGTTCAACACATCCTGGATGTCAGCAGTTTGTAAACACGTAGCCATAGGTTCAACCCCTCCTGGATGTCAGCAGCTTGTAAACATGTAGCCATAGGTTCAACTCTCCTGGATGTCAGCAGCTTGTAAACAAGTAGCCATAGGTTCAACACATCCTGGATGTCAGCAGCTGTAAACACGTAGCCATAGGTTCAACTCTCCTGGATGTCAGCAGCTTGTAAACATGTAGCCATAGGTTCAACTCTCCTGGATGTCAGCAGTTTGTAAACACGTAGCCATAGGTTTAACCCCTCTTGGATGTCAGCAGCTTGTAAACACATAGCCATAGGTTCAATTCTCCTGGATGTCAGCAGCTTGTAAACATGTAGCCATAGGTTCAACTCTCCTGGATGTCAGCAGCTTGTAAACACATAGCCATAGGTTCAACTCTGCTGGATGTCAGCAGCTTGTTAACACGTAGCCATAGGTTCAACTCTCCTGGATGTCAGCAGCTTGTAAACATGTAGCCATTGGTTCAACTCTCCTGGATGTCAGCAGCTTGTAAACATGTAGCCATAGGTTCAACTCTCCTGGATGTCAGCAGCTTGTAAACACATAGCCATAGGTTCAACCCCTCCTGAATGTCAGCAGTTTGTAAACACATAGCCATAGTTTCAACTCTCCTGGATGTCAGCAGTTTGTAAACATGTAGCCATAGGTTCAACTCTCCTGGATGTCAGCAGCTTGTAAACATGTAGCCATAGGTTCAACTCTCCTGGATGTCAGCAGCTTGTAAACATGTAGCCATTGGTTCAACTCTCCTGGATGTCAGCAGCTTGTAAACACGTAGCCATAGATTCAACTCTCCTGGATGTCAGCAGCTTGTAAACATGTAGCCATAGGTTCAACCCCTCCTGAATGTCAGCAGTTTGTAAACACATAGCCATAGGTTCAACCCCTCCTGGATGTCAGCAGTTTGTAAACATGAAGCCATAGGTTCAACACATCCTAGATGTCAGCAGTTTGTAAACACGTAGCCATAGGTTCAACTCTCCTGGATGTCAGCAGCTTGTAAACACATAGCCATAGGTTCAACTCTCCTGGATGTCAGCAGCTTGTAAACATGTAGCCATAGGTTCAACTCTCCTGGATGTCAGCAGCTTGTAAACATGTAGCCATAGGTTCAACCCATCCTGGATGTCAGCAGCTTGTAAACACATAGCCATAGGTTCAACCACTCCTGGATATCAGCAGTTTGTAAACATGTAGCCATAGGTTCAACTCTCCTGGATGTCAGCAGCTTGTAAACACGTAGCCATAGGTTCAACCACTCCTGGATGTCAGCAGTTTGTAAACATGTAGCCATAGGTTCAACTCTCCTGGATGTCAGCAGCTTGTAAACACGTAGCCATAGGTTCAACCCCTCCTGGATGTCAGCAGTTTGTAAACATGTAGCCATAGGTTCAACTCTCCTGGATGTCAGCAGCTTGTAAACACGTAGCCATAGGTTCAACTCTCCTGGATGTCAGCAGTTTGTAAACATGTAGCCATAGGTTCAACTCTCCTGGATGTCAGCAGTTTGTATACATGTAGCCATAGGTTCAACCCCTCCTGGATGTCAGCAGCTTGTGAACACATAGCCATAGGTTCAACTCTCCTGGATGTCAGCAGTTTGTAAACATGTAGCCATAGGTTCAACTCTCCTGGATGTCAGCAGCTTGTAAACACGTAGCCATAGGTTCAACTCTCCTGGATGTCAGCAGCTTGTAAACACGTAGCCATAGGTTCAACTCTCCTGGATGTCAGCAGCTTGTAAAGATGTAGCCATAAGTTCAACCCCTCCGATAGATATCCGGTATGAAGATCTTAGCATTGTCTATTTCCAACTTGGAGGATAGATATCCGGTATGAATAACTTAGCATTGGTTATTTCCAACTTGGAGGATAGATATCCGGTATGAATAACTTAGCATTGGTTATTTCCAACTTGGAGGATAGATATCCGGTATGAATAACTTAGCATTGGTTATTTCCAACTTGGAGGATAGATATCCGGTATGAATAACTTAGCATTGGTTATTTCCAACTTGGAGGATAGATATCCGGTATGAATAACTTAGCATTGGTTATTTCCAACTTGGAGGATAGATATCCGGTATGAATAACTTAGCATTGGTTATTTCCAACTTGGAGGATAGATATCCGGTATGAATAACTTAGCATTGGTTATTTCCAACTTGGAGGATAGATATCCGGTATGAATAACTTAGCATTGGTTATTTCCAACTTGGAGGATAGATATCCGGTATGAATAACTTAGCATTGGTTATTTCCAACTTGGAGGATAGATATCCGGTATGAATAACTTAGCATTGGTTATTTCCAACTTGGAGGATAGATATCCGGTATGAAGGTTGGATCTTAGCATTGTCTATTCCCAACTTGGAGGACAGATATCCGGTATGAATAACTTAGCATTGTCTATTTCCGACTTGGAGGATAGATATCCGGTGTGAAGATCTTAGCATTGGTTATTTCTGACTCATCTAATCCGTCGCCTCGTTCATTTTCACAATATTTCTACATTCTTGAGTGTGTGCTTTCAGCTGGTCCCTCTTCAGTAAGAACATGGCGGGTATGAACAGAACAGCACCCAGCACATATAAGCCAGGATACAGTATATACAGCGCTCCTAAAAACAAAAAAAATATATAGGAGTCACACTGTTGGAAAACCAACACAACTGAACATGCACAACATGTAAATCTTGTAATGTTAGAATGGTAACAAATTCGAGGTTCTATTGTAAAATACTGCCCACAGATAGAGGAGACAAATACAGACGGAGGTACAGTGTATCTCAGGTGCAATGCTTTACTCTTATCGCTTCAGGTGCGAAAGGTCCGGAGTTCGAGCCCCGCTGGAGCCGTTACGATTGTGCCCATTTAAATTCTACGTTGCCTCTTCTCTCTCCCTTGTGCCGATGGATTCCATCAGGAATGAGGTCTCGAGAGTGATTAATATAAGTTGTAATAACTTGTTTCGCAATCGAGCTAAAATAAATTTGTATAAACTACTCTTATCGATTAGGCCCTCGGGTTCTTTTGTGCGACATTGGTGTAGAGTCTCACATAGCGCCAGTAAGGGTGGACTACTACCTAGTAATTTGACACGCTCTGGTATGGGATCGAACCTACAGCATTTGAGTTCATAGTCCGGAACATTAACCACTAATCTACCATACCACCCAGTATTTTGGTTTGATGTTTCCGTTTATGCAAGGCAATTAATCTATAAATAATTTCATCTTGAATTCTATACTAGTGAGAGAACTGTTTGTCATGGGGAAACTTGAAATGTTTTTCTGACAGTTTTCTAAATGTAAAAATGGAACGGTAAAACATCTTTTTTTCAACTGCTGAATGTTTAAAAACTATGTAAATTAACCTTACATTGCTAGTTGCTCTACATTGAATATCTCATTATAATATATCATAGAATTTGTTAAATTACTCAATTCTGTCCATAGATAATTATTGACAAAGTCAATCAATAGTTATTGACAAAGTTAGGTAAAATTGTCACAGTTAGGTAAAAATGTCAATTAATCATTCATGACAAAGTTAGGTAAACATGTCAATCAATAATTATTGACAAAGTTAGGTAAAAATGTCAATTAATCATTCATGACAAAGTTAGGTAAACATGTCAATCAATAGACAGTTAGGTAAAAATGTCAATTAATCATTCATGACAAAGTTAGGTAAACATGTCAATCAATAGTTATTGACAAAGTTAGGTAAAAATGTCAATTAATCATTCATGACAAAGTTAGGTAAACATGTCAATCAATAGTTATTGACAAAGTTAGGTAAAATGTCAATTAATCATTCATGACAAAGTTAGGTAAACATGTCAATCAATAGTTATTGACAAAGTTAGGTAAAAATGTCAATTAATCATTCATGACAAAGTTAGGTAAACATGTCAATCAATAGTTATTGACAAAGTTAGGTAAAATGTCAATTAATCATTCATGACAAAGTTAGGTAAACATGTCAATCAATAGTTATTGACAAAGTTAGGTAAAATGTCAATTAATCATTCATGACAAAGTTAGGTAAACATGTCAATCAATAGTTATTGACAAAGTTAGGTAAAAATGTCAATTAATCATTCATGACAAAGTTAGGTAAACATGTCAATCAATAGTTATTGACAAAGTTAGGTAAAAATGTCAATTAATCATTCATGACAAAGTTAGGTAAACATGTCAATCAATAGTTATTGACAAAGTTAGGTAAAAATGTCAATTAATCATTCATGACAAAGTTAGGTAAACATGTCAATCAATAGTTATTGACAAAGTTAGGTAAACATGTCAATTAATCATTCATGACAAAGTTAGGTAAACATGTCAATCAATAATTATTGACAAAGTTAGGTAAAAATGTCAATTAATCATTCATGACAACGTTAGGTAAACATGTCAATTAATCATTCATGACAGTTAGGTAAACATGTCAATTAATCATTCATGACAAAGTTAGGTAAACATGTCAATTAATCATTCATGACAAAGTTAGGTAAACATGTCAATTAATCATTCATGACAAAGTTAGGTAAACATGTCAATCAATAGTTATTGACAAAGTTAGGTAAAAATGTCAATTAATCATTCATGACAAAGTTAGGTAAACATGTCAATCAATAGTTATTGACAAAGTTAGGTAAAATGTCAATTAATCATTCATGACAAAGTTAGGTAAACATGTCAATCAATAGTTATTGACAAAGTTAGGTAAAAATGTCAATTAATCATTCATGACAAAGTTAGGTAAACATGTCAATCAATAGTTATTGACAAAGTTAGGTAAAAATGTCAATTAATCATTCATGACAAAGTTAGGTAAACATGTCAATCAATAGTTATTGACAAAGTTAGGTAAAAATGTCAATTAATCATTCATGACAAAGTTAGGTAAACATGTCAATCAATAGTTATTGACAAAGTTAGGTAAAAATGTCAATTAATCATTCATGACAAAGTTAGGTAAACATGTCAATCAATAGTTATTGACAAAGTTAGGTAAAAATGTCAATTAATCATTCATGACAAAGTTAGGTAAACATGTCAATCAATAGTTATTGACAAAGTTAGGTAAAAATGTCAATTAATCATTCATGACAAAGTTAGGTAAACATGTCAATCAATAGTTATTGACAAAGTTAGGTAAAAATGTCAATTAATCATTCATGACAAAGTTAGGTAAACATGTCAATCAATAGTTATTGACAAAGTTAGGTAAAATTTCAATTCATCATTCATGACAAAGTTAGGTAAACATGTCAATCAATAGTTATTGACAAAGTTAGGTAAAAATGTCAATTAATCATTCATGACAAAGTTAGGTAAACATGTCAATTAATCATTCATGACAAAGTTAGGTAAACATGTCAATTAATCATTCATGACAAAGTTAGGTAAACATGTCAATCAATAGTTATTGACAAAGTTAGGTAAAAAATGTCAATTAATCATTCATGACAAAGTTAGGTAAACATGTCAATTAATCATTCATGACAAAGTTAGGTAAAAATGTCAATTAATCATTCATGACAAAGTTAGGTAAACATGTCAATTAATCATTCATGACAAAGTTAGGTAAAAATGTCAATTAATCATTCATGACAAAGTTAGGTAAACATGTCAATTAATCATTCATGACAAAGTTAGGTAAAAATGTCAATTAATCATTCATGACAAAGTTAGGTAAACATGTCAATTAATCATTCATGACAAAGTTAGGTAAAAATGTCAATTAATCATTCATGACAAAGTTAGGTAAACATGTCAATTAATCATTCATGACAAAGTTAGGTAAAAATGTCAATTAATCATTCATGACAAAGTTAGGTAAACATGTCAATTAATCATTCATGACAAAGTTAGGTAAAAATGTCAATTAATCATTCATGACAAAGTTAGGTAAACATGTCAATTAATCATTCATGACAAAGTTAGGTAAAAATGTCAATTAATCATTCATGACAAAGTTAGGTAAACATGTCAATTAATCATTCATGACAAAGTTAGGTAAACATGTCAATTAATCATTCATGACAAAGTTAGGTAAACATGTCAATTATTCATTCATGACAAAGTTAGGTATAACTAACCTCGTAATGACTGAGACTTTGTTAAGCCATCTTCCTCAAAAGCATTCTGTATCGGTGGTACGAGTAACGGCATGTTTCCTCCGATGTTACTGATGATAAACAAATACACCGCCACCGCCGACGTGCGTACAGAACTTGGGATAAGCTCCACAACTATCGCCAGAGTTATACCAATCCACATCTCTCCTAAAATACAAGTAAAGTACAACGATATAGCTCCAGAGTTATACCAATCCACATCTCTCCTAAAATACAAGTAAAGTACAACGATATAGCGCCAGAGTTATACCAATCCACATCTCTCCTAAAATACAAGTAAAGTACAACGATATAGCGCCAGAGTTATACCAATCCACATCTCTCCTAAAATACAAGTAAAATACAACGATATAGCGCCAGAGTTATACCAATCCACATCTCTCCTAAAATACAAGTAAAATACAACGATATAGCGCCAGAGTTATACCAATCCACATCTCTCCTAAAATACAAGTAAAATACAACGATATAGCGCCAGAGTTATACCAATCCACATCTCTCCTAAAATACAAGTAAAATACAACGATATAGCGCCAGAGTTATACCAATCCACATCTCTCCTAAAATACAAGTAAAGTACAACGATATAGCGCCAGAGTTATACCAATCCACATCTCTCCTAAAATACAAGTAAAATACAACGATATAGCGCCAGAGTTATACCAATCCACATCTCTCCTAAAATACAAGTAAAGTACAACGATATAGCGCCAGAGTTATACCAATCCACATCTCTCCTAAAATACAAGTAAAGTACAACGATATAGCGCCAGAGTTATACCAATCCACATCTCTCCTAAAATACAAGTAAAGTACAACGATATAGCGCCAGAGTTATACCAATCCACATCTCTCCTAAAATACAAGTAAAATACAACGATATAGCGCCACCGCCACAGTCGACGTGCGTATAGAACTTGGGATTAGTTCTATAGATATAACCAGCTAGTGTTTGTGTTTGGGGTTCAACGTCGCACAAAATATGGCGACTCTCCAGCTGTTATTGGTGGAGGAAGACCCTGAGTGCCCGTTCGGGTTAGCTCCCGGGGACTTGAGGCTAGTAAGCTAAGTTGAAGACTGCAGTCCAAGTCAGCACACCACACGCAGTGTTTTGGGTTAGCTCCCGGGGACTTGAAGCTAGTAAGCTAAGGTGAAGACTGCAGTCCAAGTCAGCACACCACACGCAGTCTTACGGGTTAGCTCCCGGGGACTTGAGGCTAGTAAGCTAAGGTGAAGACTGCAGTCCAAGTCAGTACAACACACACAGTCTTACGGGTTAGCTCCCGGGGACTTGAGGCTAGTAAGCTAAGGTGAAGACTGCAGTCCAAGTCAGCACACCACACGCAGTGTTTCGGGTTAGCTCCCGGGGACTTGAGGCTAGTAAGCTAAGGTGAAGACTGCAGTCCAAGTCAGCACACCACACGCAGTGTTTCGGGTTAGCTCCCGGGGACTTGAGGCTAGTAAGCTAAGTTGAAGACTACAGTCCAAGTCAGCACACCACACGCAGTGTTTCGGGTTAGCTCCCGGGGACTTGAGGCTAGTAAGCTAAGGTGAAGACTGCAGTCCAAGTCAGCACACCACACGCAGTGTTTCGGGAAGCACCTCTTGACACCATTACCAATACGACATACATTGACAATGTAGTAGTCAAACCAATGTTCATAATAAAGGCCAGAATCTCATGTAGTCCCAGTAATATCTATGGAGGTGGGATAGATATGGCGACTACTTATCCACTGCATGATAGCTAAATGGTTGTCGTTTGTATGGAGATATAATAGTATATTAACCTATATCTCTATGTAGTCCCAGTAATATCTATGGAGGTGGGATAGATATGGCGACTACTTATCCACTGCACGATAGCTAAATGGCTGTCGTTTGTATGGAGATATAATAATATATTAACCTAAATCTCTATGTAGTCCCTGTAATATTTATGGAGGTGGGATAGATATGGCGACTACTTATCCATTGCATGATAGCTAAATGGCTGTCGTTTGTATGGAGATATAATAATATATTAACCTAAATCTCTATGAAGGAAAGGGTTAAATGGCTGTCGTTTGTATGGAGATATAATAATATATTAACCTAAATCTCTATGAAGGAATGGGTTAAATGGCTGTCGTTTGTATGGAGATATAATAGTATATTAACCTAAATCTCTATGAAGGAATGGGTTAACCTAAATCTCTATGAAGGAAAGGGTTAAATGGCTGTCGTTTGTATGGAGATATAATAATATATTAACCTAAATCTCTATGAAGGAAAGGGTTAACCTAAATCTCTATGAAGGAAAGGGTTAACCTAAATCTCTATGAAGGAAAGGGTTAACCTAAATCTCTATGAAGGAAAGGGTTAACCTAAATCTCTATGAAGGAAAGGGTTAACCTAAATCTCTATGAAGGAATGGGTTAACCTAAATCTCTATGAAGGAAAGGGTTAATGTGCAAACAACATAGATCCTGATTTTGGTTAGGTAACTGTAGCAAATATGGAAAAGTCACAGGAATTAGGTCTGAATCCATCAAAATCACTGACCGCATATACAAGACATACTCACCAAATAGATATGTTGGTATTTGACATATATACGCCCAAGGAGGACTGAAGTATAGGGTACCTGCTGCAAATGGTGCTGCCAACAACTGAAACAGAAAATTCACATGATGATGTTACTGGTGGATATAAAGTGAATGATGACGCTACTGGTGAAGGATATACTGTGAATGATGACGCTACTGGTGAAGGATATACTGTGAATGATGACGCTACTGGTGAAGGATATACTGTGAAGGATGACGCTACTGGTGAAGGATATACTGTGAATGACGACGCTACTGGTGAAGGATATACTGTGAATGATGACGCTACTAGTGAAGGATATACTGTGAATGATGACGCTACTAGTGAAGGATATACTGTGAATGATGACGCTACTGGTGAAGGATATACTGTGAATGATGACGCTACTGGTGAAGGATATACTGTGAATGACGACTCTACTAGTGAAGGATATGCCATGAATGACGACGCTACTGGTGAAGGATATATTGTGAATGACGACTCTACTAGTGAAGGACATACTATGAATGACGACTCTACTAGTGAAGGATATACTGTGAATGATGACGCTACTGGTGAAGGATATGCCGTGAATGATGACGCTACTAGTGAAGGACATGCTGTGAATGTTGATGCTACTGGTGAAGGATATACCGTGAATGATGAAGCTACTGGTGAAGGATATACCGTGAAGGATGATGCTACTAGTGAAGGATATACTGTGAATGATGACGCTACTGGTGAATGACGACGCTACTGGTGAAGGATATACTGTGAATGATGACGCTACTAGTGAAGGATATACTGTGAATGATGACGCTACTAGTGAAGGATATACTGTGAATGATGACGCTACTGGTGAAGGATATACTGTGAATGATGACGCTACTGGTGAAGGATATACTGTGAATGACGACTCTACTAGTGAAGGATATGCCATGAATGACGACGCTACTGGTGAAGGATATATTGTGAATGACGACTCTACTAGTGAAGGACATACTATGAATGACGACTCTACTAGTGAAGGATATACTGTGAATGATGACGCTACTGGTGAAGGATATGCCGTGAATGATGACGCTACTAGTGAAGGACATGCTGTGAATGTTGATGCTACTGGTGAAGGATATACCGTGAATGATGAAGCTACTGGTGAAGGATATACCGTGAAGGATGATGCTACTAGTGAAGGATATACTGTGAATGATGACGCTACTGGTGAAGGACATGCTGTGAATGATGATGCTACTGGTGAAGGATATACTGTGAATGATGACGCTACTAGTGAAGGACATGCTGTGAATGATGATGCTACTGGTGAAGGATATACCGTGAATGACGACGCTACTGATGAAGGATATACTGTGAATGATGACGCTACTGATGAAGGATATACTGTGAATGACGACGCTACTGGTGAAGGATATACTGTGAATGATGACGCTACTGGTGATGGATATACTGTGAATGATGACGCTACTGGTGAAGGATATACTGTGAATGATGACGCTACTAGTGAAGGACATACTATGAATGACGACACTACTGGTGAAGGATATACTGTGAATGATGACGCTACTAGTGAAGGATATACTGTGAATGATGACGCTACTGGTGAAGGATATACTGTGAATGATGACGCTACTGGTGAAGGATATACTGTGAATGACGACTCTACTAGTGAAGGATATGCCATGAATGACGACGCTACTGGTGAAGGATATATTGTGAATGACGACTCTACTAGTGAAGGACATACTATGAATGACGACTCTACTAGTGAAGGATATACTGTGAATGATGACGCTACTGATGAAGGATATACTGTGAATGACAACGCTACTGGTGAAGGATATACTGTGAATGATGACGCTACTGGTGATGGATATACTGTGAATGATGACGCTACTGGTGAAGGATATACTGTGAATGATGACGCTACTAGTGAAGGACATACTATGAATGACGACACTACTGGTGAAGGATATACTGTGAATGATGACGCTACTGGTGAAGGATATACTGTGAATGATGACGCTACTGGTGAAGGATATACTGTGAATGACGACGCTACTGGTGAAGGATATACTGTGAATGATGACGCTACTGGTGAAGGATATACTGTGAATGACGACTCTACTAGTGAAGGATATGCCATGAATGACGACGCTACTGGTGAAGGATATATTGTGAATGACGACTCTACTAGTGAAGGACATACTATGAATGACGACTCTACTAGTGAAGGATATACTGTGAATGATGACGCTACTGGTGATGGATATACTGTGAATGATGACGCTACTGGTGAAGGATATACTGTGAATGATGACGCTACTAGTGAAGGACATACTATGAATGACGACACTACTGGTGAAGGATATACTGTGAATGATGACGCTACTGGTGAAGGATATACTGTGAATGATGACGCTACTGGTGAAGGATATACTGTGAATGACGACGCTACTGGTGAAGGATATACTGTGAATGATGACGCTACTGGTGAAGGATATACTGTGAATGACGACTCTACTAGTGAAGGATATGCCATGAATGACGACGCTACTGGTGAAGGATATATTGTGAATGACAACTCTACTAGTGAAGGACATACTATGAATGACGACTCTACTAGTGAAGGACATACTATGAATGACGACTCTACTAGTGAAGGATATACTATGAATGACGACTCTACTAGTGAAGGACATACTATGAATGACGACTCTACTAGTGAAGGATATACTGTGAATGATGACGCTACTGGTGAAGGATATACTGTGAATGATGACGCTACTGGTGAAGGATATACTGTGAATGATGACGCTACTGGTGAAGGATATACTGTGAAGGATGACGCTACTGGTGAAGGATATACTGTGAATGACGACGCTACTGGTGAAGGATATACTGTGAATGATGACGCTACTAGTGAAGGATATACTGTGAATGATGACGCTACTAGTGAAGGATATACTGTGAATGATGACGCTACTGGTGAAGGATATACTGTGAATGATGACGCTACTGGTGAAGGATATACTGTGAATGACGACTCTACTAGTGAAGGACATACTATGGATGACGACTCTACTAGTGAAGGATATACTGTGAATGATGACGCTACTGGTGAAGGATATGCCGTGAATGATGACGCTACTAGTGAAGGACATGCTGTGAATGTTGACGCTACTGGTGAAGGATATGCCGTGAATGATGACGCTACTAGTGAAGGACATGCTGTGAATGTTGATGCTACTGGTGAAGGATATACCGTGAATGATGAAGCTACTGGTGAAGGATATGCCATGAATGACGACGCTACTGGTGAAGGATATATTGTGAATGACGACTCTACTAGTGAAGGACATACTATGGATGACGACTCTACTAGTGAAGGATATACTGTGAATGATGACGCTACTGGTGAAGGATATGCCGTGAATGATGACGCTACTAGTGAAGGACATGCTGTGAATGTTGACGCTACTGGTGAAGGATATGCCGTGAATGATGACGCTACTAGTGAAGGACATGCTGTGAATGTTGATGCTACTGGTGAAGGATATACCGTGAATGATGAAGCTACTGGTGAAGGATATACCGTGAATGACGACGCTACTGGTGAAGGATATACTGTGAATGACGACTCTACTAGTGAAGGACATACTATGAATGACGACTCTACTAGTGAAGGATATACTGTGAATGATGACGCTACTGGTGAAGGATATACTGTGAATGATGACGCTACTAGTGAAGGACATGCTGTGAATGATGACGCTACTGGTGAAGGATATGCCGTGAATGATGACGCTACTGGTGAAGGATATACTGTGAATGATGACGCTACTGGTGAAGGATATACTGTGAATGACGACGCTACTGGTGAAGGATATACTGTGAATGATGACGCTACTGGTGAAGGATATACTGTGAATGATGACGCTACTGGTGAAGGATATACTGTGAATGATGACGCTACTGGTGAAGGATATACTGTGAATGACGACGCTACTGGTGAAGGATATACTGTGAATGATGACGCTACTGGTGAAGGATATACTGTGAATGATGACGCTACTGGTGAAGGATATACTGTGAATGACGACGCTACTGGTGAAGGATATACTGTGAATGATGACGCTACTGGTGAAGGATATACTGTGAATGACGACTCTACTAGTGAAGGATATGCCATGAATGACGACGCTACTGGTGAAGGATATATTGTGAATGACGACTCTACTAGTGAAGGACATACTATGAATGACGACTCTACTAGTGAAGGATATACTGTGAATGATGACGCTACTGGTGATGGATATACTGTGAATGATGACGCTACTGGTGAAGGATATACTGTGAATGATGACGCTACTAGTGAAGGACATACTATGAATGACGACACTACTGGTGAAGGATATACTGTGAATGATGACGCTACTGGTGAAGGATATACTGTGAATGATGACGCTACTGGTGAAGGATATACTGTGAATGACGACTCTACTAGTGAAGGATATGCCATGAATGACGACGCTACTGGTGAAGGATATATTGTGAATGACGACTCTACTAGTGAAGGACATACTATGAATGACGACTCTACTAGTGAAGGATATACTGTGAATGATGACGCTACTAGTGAAGGATATACTATGAATGACGACTCTACTAGTGAAGGACATACTATGAATGACGACTCTACTAGTGAAGGATATACTGTGAATGATGACGCTACTGGTGAAGGATATACTGTGAATGATGACGCTACTGGTGAAGGATATATTGTGAATGACGACTCTACTAGTGAAGGACATACTATGAATGACGACTCTACTAGTGAAGGACATACTATGAATGATGACTCTACTAGTGAAGGACATACTATGAATGACGACTCTACTAGTGAAGGACATACTATGAATGACGACTCTACTAGTGAAGGACATACTATGAATGACGACTCTACTAGTGAAGGACATACTATGAATGACGACTCTACTAGTGAAGGATATACTGTGAATGACGACTCTACTGGTGAAGGATATACTGTGAATGACGACTCTACTGGTGAAGGATATACTGTGAATGACGACTCTACTGGTGAAGGATATACTGTGAATGACGACTCTACTGGTGAAGGATATACTGTGAATGACGACTCTACTGGTGAAGGATATACTGTGAATGACGACTCTACTGGTGAAGGATATACTGTGAATGACGACTCTACTGGTGAAGGATATACTGTGAATGACGACTCTACTGGTGAAGGATATACTGTGAATGACGACTCTACTGGTGAAGGATATACTGTGAATGACGACTCTACTGGTGAAGGATATACTGTGAATGACGACTCTACTGGTGAAGGATATACTGTGAATGACGACTCTACTGGTGAAGGATATACTGTGAATGACGACTCTACTGGTGAAGGATATACCGTGAATGACGACTCTACTAGTGAAGGATATACTATGAATGACGACTCTACTAGTGAAGGACATACTATGAATGACGACTCTACTAGTGAAGGATATACTGTGAATGATGACGCTACTGGTGAAGGATATACTGTGAATGATGACGCTACTGGTGAAGGATATATTGTGAATGACGACTCTACTAGTGAAGGACATACCGTGAATGACGACTCTACTGGTGAAGGATATACTGTGAATGACGACTCTACTGGTGAAGGATATACCGTGAATGACGACTCTACTGGTGAAGGATATAATGTAAGCATTTTAATAGACGAAACAGTACTTACCAAACTAGCTATTATAACCGCCACTCTTGCATATATGCCCCGCCCCTTCACAACCATATCTGAGATAAACCCACCCACAGCCACACTCAAGCTGCCTCCTACAATGGGTATCCAACCCATGTATTTGGCAATATCTTCTTTAGTTTCACCGATACTGATGAAATATGGTTGTGTGTTATATGCAAACACATAGCCAGCTGCAAACAGAGGAAGGTAAGCTATTAACCCATTTCATTCTGGATATATTTAAAGGCTTTTGCAAACAACATAGATCCAGGTCAGCTGCAGCGTGACGCTGCATGCTGATCAGGATCTATGTTGTTTGCTGCATAGCCAAGTGTCTTAGCAAGATCATTTGAATAGCAAACAGCATAGATCCTGATCAGACGGCACGTTCCGTGGCGGTTGATCTGGCTCTATGTTCTTTGCAGATACCGTTTGAACGGTATCCAGAATGAAATGGGTTAAAGACATATAGTATAACTGGCTTGATGGATCTGTAGCCCAGTGGTAACATGCTGGACTGGTAATCTAGGGATCGCATGTTCGATCCCCTGTCTGACTGTAATAAAATTAACAGTCTTTCAGATGGGACTTTAAACCGAGGTCTCGTGTCGGTGCTGTACACCGTGCACGTAAAAGAACCAGAGGAGACTCTGGAATGGATCTCTCTCTGTATCATTGCACTATCCTCCAAAAATCTAAAATGACTAATCTCTTCAAGTGGCATCTATGGGCAACTGGTAGCGACGATAAATATACGTAAAACACACACCAACTGGCTTGAACTATACTAGACATCGTTCACAAGTCGAACAATAATTGCCTAAATCTAGGTTCTTAAACATATAACATGAGTATGGTCAAGCTATGGCAGATCACTGTAAGATTACCTGCGTCAAGCTATGGCAGATCATTGGAAGGTTACCTGTGTCAAGCTATGGCAGATCACTGTAAGATTACCTGCATCAAGCTATAGCAGATCATTGGAAGGTTACCTGTGTCAAGCTATGGCAGATCACTGTAAGATTACCTGCATCAAGCTATAGCAGATCATTGGAAGGTTACCTGCGTCAAGTTATGGCAGATCACTGTAAGATTACCTGCATCAAGCTATAGCAGATCATTGGAAGGTTACCTGTGTCAAGCTATGGCAGATCACTGTAAGATTACCTGCATCAAGCTATAGCAGATCATTGGAAGGTTACCTGCGTCAAGCTATGGCAGATCATTGGAAGGTTACCTGGTCAAGCTATGGCAGATCACTGAAGTTACCTGCATCAAGCTATAGCAGATCATGGGTTACCTGCGTCAAGCTATGGCAGATCATTGGAAGGTTATCTGTGTCAAGCTATGGCAGATCACTGTAAGATTACCTGCGTCAAGCTATAGCAGATCATTGTAAGGTTACCTGCGTCAAGCTATAGCAGATCACTGTAAGATTACCTGCATCAAGCTATGGCAGATCACTGTAAGGTTACCTGCATCAAGCTATGGCAGATCACTGTAAGATTACCTGCGTCAAGCTATGGCAGATCATTGGAAGATTACCTGCATCAAGCTATGGCAGATCACTGTAAGGTTACCTGCATCAAGCTATGGCAGATCACTGTAAGGTTACCTGCATCAAGCTATGGCAGATCACTGTAAGATTACCTGCATCAAGCTATGGCAGATCACTGTAAGGTTACCTGCATCAAGCTATGGCAGATCACTGTAAGATTACCTGCATCAAGCTATAGCAGATCACTGTAAGATTACCTGCATCAAGCTATGGCAGATCATTGGAAGATTACCTGCATCAAGCTATAGCAGATCATTGTAAGGTTACCTGCGTCAAGCTATGGCAGATCACTGTAAGATTACCTGCGTTTCTTATGGAACCGGCGAGTATAGCTAATATCAACGAAGGTGCCAGGAAAGGTTTCAGAATTCTGCCGAGCTTGGTACACGTTCCGTCTGTGGTGCTTACTCCTATGTTGTTCGTGTCGGCCTTTAGCGACTCTTTTGAAGCGCTCTTTCGTTCGGGTTCTTTGAGCGTTACAAACATGAGAATTCCGAGGACAATGCCAGGGATACCAGATAAAAAGAAAGACCATCTCCAACCCTGCAATAGTAAATAGTTAGAACTGTAAAATGTGTGTCATGGATGGGGGGTCAAGATAAAATGTGTGTTATGGATGGGGGTCAAGATAAAATGTGTGTTATGGATGGGGGTCAAGATAAAATGTGTGTCATGGATGGGGGGTCAAGATAAAATGTGTGTCATGGATGGGGGTCAAGATAAAATGTGTGTTATGGATGGGGCTCAAGATAAAATGTGTGTTATGGAGGGGGGTCAAGATAAAATGTGTGTTATGGAGGGGGGTCAAGATAAAATGTGTGTTATGGATGGGGGTCAAGATAAAATGTGTGTTATGGAGGGGGGGTCAAGATAAAATGTGTGTTATGGATGGGGCTCAAGATAAAATGTTTGTTATGGATGGGGGTCAAGATAAAATGTGTGTTATGGAGGGGAGTCAAGATAAAATGTGTGTTATGGAGGGGGGTCAAGATAAAATGTGTGTTATGGATGGGGTCAAGATAAAATGTGTGTTATGGAGGGGGGTCAAGATAAAATGTGTGTTATGGAGGGGGGTCAAGATAAAATGTGTGTTATGGAGGGGGGTCAAGATAAAATGTGTGTTATGGATGGGGGGTCAAGATAAAATGTGTGTTATGGATGGGGGTCAAGATAAAATGTGTGTCATGGATGGGGGTCAAGATAAAATGTGTGTTATGGATGGGGGGTCAAGATAAAATGTGTGTCATGGATGGGGGTCAAGATAAAATGTGTGTTATGGATGGGGGCTCAAGATAAAATGTGTGTTATGGATGGGGGTCAAGATAAAATGTTTGTTATGGACGGGGGCTCAAGATAAAATGTGTGTTATGGACGGGGGTCAAGATAAAATGTGTGTTATGGATGGGGGGTCAAGATACATTTGTAAAATGTTTGTTATGGATGGGGGGTCAAGATACATTTGTAAAATGTTTGTTATGGTGGGAGAGGGGGGTTCAAGATACAAT
This sequence comes from Archivesica marissinica, assembly GCA_014843695.1. Lineage (NCBI taxonomy): Eukaryota > Metazoa > Mollusca > Bivalvia > Venerida > Vesicomyidae > Archivesica > Archivesica marissinica. The sequence goes on along the minus strand of CM026400.1, from coordinate 29,604,910 downwards.
TGCTTGGGGGGGGCAGGCCAAAGAGCCTCCTATCTGATCCAGGTACTCCCTAAAGTTGACTGTATAAACCAGTATTTGAGCACTGGTTGAGAAATGGGTCAAGAGTAATCGTGTCATTTTTACCTCCAAGGAAGGAGGTTATATTTTCAATGATAGAGTTTCCAATGATAGAGTTTTCAAACAGTGAAAGATGGAATTTTCCCTGCCACTGATTGCTGTTTTCTGACCATCATGAACAGTTAATTATAAAGTAATATATTCTATAATAGTTTCCATATGGGTATGAACTACAATGGACGTGTTTAAAGTTAGTGTCGATGGTGAACTACAATGGACATGTTTAAAGTTAATGTCGATGCTGAACTACAATGGACGTGTTTAAAGTTAGTGTCGATGGTGAACTACAATGGACATGTTTAAAGTTAATGTCGATGCTGAACTACAATGGACATGTTTAAAGTTAGTGTCGATGGTGAACTACAATGGACATGTTTAAAGTTAATGTCGATACTGAACTACAATGGACGTGTTTAAAGTTAATGTCGATGCTGAACTACAATGGACGTGTTTAAAGTTAATGTCGATGCTGAACTACAATGGACGTGTTTAAAGTTAATGTCGATGCTGAACTACAATGGACGTGTTTAAAGTTAATGTCGATGCTGAACTACAATGGACGTGTTTAAAGTTAATGTCGATGCTGAACTACAATGGACATGTTTAAAGTTAATGTCGATGCTGAACTACAATGGACATGTTTAAAGTTAGTGTCGATGCTGAACTACAATGGACGTGTTTAAAGTTAATGTCGATGCTGAACTACAATGGACATGTTTAAAGTTAGTGTCGATGCTGAACTACAATGGACATGTTTAAAGTTAATGTCGATGCTGAACTACAATGGACGTGTTTAAAGTTAATGTCGATGCTGAACTACAATGGACGTGTTTAAAGTTAATGTCGATGCTGAACTACAATGGACATGTTTAAAGTTAATGTCGATGCTGAACTACAATGGACGTGTTTAAAGTTAATGTCGATGCTGAACTACAATGGACGTGTTTAAAGTTAATGTCGATGCTGAACTACAATGGACGTGTTTAAAGTTAGTGTCGATGGTGAACTACAATGGACATGTTTAAAGTTAATGTCGATGCTGAACTACAATGGACGTGTTTAAAGTTAGTGTCGATGGTGAACTACAATGGACATGTTTAAAGTTAATGTCGATGCTGAACTACAATGGACGTGTTTAAAGTTAGTGTCGATGGTGAACTACAATGGACATGTTTAAAGTTAATGTCGATGCTGAACTACAATGGACGTGTTTAAAGTTAGTGTCGATGGTGAACTACAATGGACATGTTTAAAGTTAATGTCGATGCTGAACTACAATGGACGTGTTTAAAGTTAGTGTCGATGGTGAACTACAATGGACATGTTTAAAGTTAATGTCGATGCTGAACTACAATGGACGTGTTTAAAGTTAGTGTCGATGGTGAACTACAATGGACATGTTTAAAGTTAATGTCGATGCTGAACTACAATGGACGTGTTTAAAGTTAGTGTCGATGGTGAACTACAATGGACATGTTTAAAGTTAATGTCGATGCTGAACTACAATGGACGTGTTTAAAGTTAGTGTCGATGGTGAACTACAATGGACGTGTTTAAAGTTAGTGTCGATGGTGAACTACAATGGACATGTTTAAAGTTAATGTCGATGGTGAACTACAATGGACGTGTTTAAAGTTAATGTCGATGGTGAACTACAATGGACATGTTTAAAGTTAATGTCGATGGTGAACTACAATGGACGTGTTTAAAGTTAGTGTCGATGCTGAACTACAATGGACGTGTTTAAAGTTAATGTCGATGGTGAACTACAATGGACATGCTTAAAGTTAATGTCGATGCTGAACTACAATGGACGTGTTTAAAGTTAGTGTCGATGCTGAACTACAATGGACGTGTTTAAAGTTAGTGTCGATGGTGAACTACAATGGACGTGTTTAAAGTTAGTGTCGATGCTGAACTACAATGGACGTGCTTAAAGTTAATGTCGATGGTGAACTACAATGGACGTGTTTAAAGTTAGTGTCGATGCTGAACTACAATGGACATGTTTAAAGTTAATGTCGATGCTGAACTACAATGGACGTGTTTAAAGTTAGTGTCGATGCTGAACTACAATGGACATGTTTAAAGTTAATGTCGATGCTGAACTACAATGGATGTGTTTAAAGTTAGTGTCGATGCTGAACTACAATGGACATGCTTAAAGTTAGTGTCGATGCTGAACTACAATGGACATGCTTAAAGTTAGTGTCGATGGTGAACTACAATGGACATGTTTAAAGTTAGTGTCGATGCTGAACTACAATGGACATGCTTAAAGTTAATGTCGATGGTGAACTACAATGGACATGTTTAAAGTTAGTGTCGATGGTGAACTACAATGGACATGTTTAAAGTTAGTGTCGATGGTGAACTACAATGGACATGCTTAAAGTTAATGTCGATGGTGAACTACAATGGACATGTTTAAAGTTAATGTCGATGCTGAACTACAATGGACATGTTTAAAGTTAGTGTCGATGGTGAACTACAATAGACATGTTTAAAGTTAGTGTCGATGGTGAACTACAATGGACGTGTTTAAAGTTAGTGTCGATGGTGAACTACAATGGACGTGTTTAAAGTTAATGTCGATGCTGAACTACAATGGACGTGTTTAAAGTTAATGTCGATGCTGAACTACAATGGACGTGTTTAAAGTTAATGTCGATGCTGAACTAAATGGACTGTCGATGTGAACTACAATGGACGTGCTTAAAGTTAATGTCGATGGTGAACTACAATGGACATGTTTAAAGTTAATGTCGATGCTGAACTACAATGGACATGTTTAAAGTTAATGTCAATGGTGAACTACAATGGACGTGTTTAAAGTTAATGTCGATGGTGAACTACAATGGACGTGCTTAAAGTTAATGTCGATGCTGAACTACAATGGACATGTTTAAAGTTAGTGTCGATGGTGAACTACAATGGACATGCTTAAAGTTAATGTCGATGGTGAACTACAATGGACGTGCTTAAAGTTAGTGTCGATGGTGAACTACAATGGACGTGCTTAAAGTTAATGTCGATGCTGAACTACAATGGACATGTTTAAAGTTAGTGTCGATGGTGAACTACAATGGACGTGCTTAAAGTTAGTGTCGATGGTGAACTACAATGGACGTGCTTAAAGTTAGTGTCGATGGTGAACTACAATGGACGTGCTTAAAGTTAATGTCGATGCTGAACTACAATGGACATGTTTAAAGTTAGTGTCGATGGTGAACTACAATGGACGTGCTTAAAGTTAATGTCGATGGTGAACTACAATGGACATGTTTAAAGTTAGTGTCGATGGTGAACTACAATGGACATGTTTAAAGTTAGTGTCGATGCTGAACTACAATGGACATGTTTAAAGTTAGTGTCGATGGTGAACTACAATGGACATGTTTAAAGTTAGTGTCGATGCTGAACTACAATGGACATGCTTAAAGTTAATGTCGATGCTGAACTACAATGGACATGTTTAAAGTTAATGTCGATGCTGAACTACAATGGACATGTTTAAAGTTAGTGTCGATGCTGAACTACAATGGACATGCTTAAAGTTAATGTCGATGCTGAACTACAATGGACATGTTTAAAGTTAGTGTCGATGCTGAACTACAATGGACGTGTTTAAAGTTAGTGTCGATGCTGAACTACAATGGACGTGTTTAAAGTTAGTGTCGATGCTGAACTGCATTGAACGTGGTTAAAGTTAATGTCGTGCGAACTCATGGACGTGTTTAAGTTAGTGTCGATGTGTTGGTGTTTGTTTGTGTGTGTTGGTGTTTGTTGTGTGTGTGTTGGTGTTGTTTGTGTGTGTTGGTGTTTGTTGTGTGGGAACTACAATGGAGTTAAGTAGTGTCGATGTGAACTACAATGGACTGTAAAGTTATGTCGATGTGAACTCATGGACTGTTAAAGTTATGTCGATTGAACTACAATGGACATGTTTAAAGTTATGTCGATGCTGAACTACAATGGACATGCTTAAAGTTAATGTCGATGCTGAACTACAATGGACATGTTTAAAGTTAGTGTCGATGCTGAACTACAATGGACTGTTTAAAGTTAGTGTCGATGCTGAACTTGTTTGTTGTGTGTGTGTTGGTGTTTGTTTGGTGTGTACAATGGACGTGTTTAAAGTTAGTGTCGATGCTGAACTGCATTGAACGTGGTTAAGGGTCTGGAGGCCGAGGGCATCCACGCTAACTTTGCCCAATGTAGTTCATACCACGATGGAAACTAACAACCCGCGATTCATTCCTTAATTGAATTACACTGCATAAGAGAAGATAGTTTATACAAATTTATTTTAGCTCAATTGCGAAACAAGTTCTTTCAACTTATATTTAATCACTCTCGAGACCTCATTGCTGATGGAATCCATCGCCACGAGGGAGAGAGAAGAGGCAATGTGGAATTTAAATGCCTTGCCTAAGGGCACAATTGTAACGGCTCCAGCGGGGCTCGAACTCCGGACCTTTCGCACCTGAAGCAAACGCGCATCCACTGCGCTATCACGACTTCCATAAGAAAAATGACGCCCAATTGTAAGAAATACATAGAGACTTTAAAAAATTCACAAAATAGCTTCTTACCTGACCATTAATATTAGCTGCCGTGATTACATTTCCGAGAGCGTAGGACATACTATATCCCATGTATATCCCCCAGTTGTATATACCCAGTGCCGTGCCTCGCAACTCTGACGGGTAAATGTCTGTCAACATCGACGCTACAAATGGAGTACATCCTGCCTCACTGCATATAAAACAATGGATAAATGTCTGTCAACATCGACGCTACAAATGGAGTACATCCTGCCTCGCTGCATATAAAACAATACACAATCATATATTGTGTCTGAAAAACTATTTGATAATTACAGAAACTAAATAACAATTCTAATGCTGCCTAAATAATGCTTACTTGCGGGAAATATTCCCCCATCCGTCGACCTTTCTAACTGGAACAGTTCAGTTTCGATCAAAACGAATTACTTTCCGAAAATATTATTTATTTTTCGTTCATTTTTCCAATGTCGAAATGAGCTTCTTTAACAATCTAAATCAATGTACGCATATAGTCTCGGTGGCCTAGTGGTTAAGTCGTCCGGCTACGGAGCGGGAGGTCGAAGGTTCGAATCTGTCAGGGGTTCGTTCTGATATGGCTGGTTGGTGAGCCGCCAGTTAGTTAAATAATGATTACCGATTGCCTACCAGCCTGGCATACAAGCACAGGATTCGGGAAGTACTGATGTTCATAAAAAGAGGTGTCTCATATGTCAGAAATGGCTGGCCCTTTAAATAGGGGTGACACTATAATAAACAAAACACACTTTAACACTTTATAGTAGAATAAATTTGGAGGCTTTGTGTTATAGTTGATGCAGTGTCGCGGGTATGAGCCTGCCACAACCATGGTGATGGTGTATTTAGGCAATACACTCAAATCCACATTGCTCCCTTTCTCTCACCTTAACCCTTTCCCTCATAGAAGCACCTCTTGACGCCACTACTAATACGAAATACATTGACAATGTAGTAGCCAAACCAATGTTCATAATAAAGGCAAGAATCTCATGTAGTCCCAGTAATATCTATGGAGGTGGGATAGATATGGCAACTACTTATCCACTGCATGATAGCTAAATGGCTGTCATTTGTATGGAGATATAATAGTATATTAACCTAAATCTCTATGAAGGAAAGGGTTAATGGCGATTGTTGTATGGTTTAGTCGCACTAACAGCTTGGGTCATACGGCGACTATCCAGGTGGAGGTTTTGGTATTTTGGTGGAGGAAGATCCCGGATGTTCCTCTAGGCAGTATTGCAGGCACGGACGGACACTTGGTAGAACCACTGACCTATCACAAGCCAACTGGATAGCTTCCTCACATGAAAGAATTCGACCCAGTGGGATTCAAACAGCGGTGAGGGGAAGTGATTTGAAGTCAATGACCGTAACCACTCGAACACGGAGGCCACAAAACGAATGTTGAAAGAACTTAAATAAACGTGTATAATATAACATACCCAAATCCCAACCCGAACCGCAGAATGACTAGCTGCCAATACTCCTTAATGAAGCCGGTGAGTATTGTCATGGTTGACCAAAATATGAGACAAGCTCCTAACATGAATGTACGATTATATTTGTCGGCAGCAAAACTGATGAAGATTCCGGCAAACGTGTAGATCACAATGAAGACTGGACCCGCTACGATCTGGTACTCGAATCCCTGACCGTTATAGTCCCATTTACACACAACATGAGCCTCGGTACCATTGCCAACTGTTGTATGAACACACCTGAAAACATGCCAGTTAACCCTTTGCATGCTAGCGGCAGATAAAATCACTTTTGCAAACAGCTTAGAACAAGATCACACGGTATAGAATGTGCCGTCTGACCAGGCTTTATGCTGTTTGCTATTTGGATAGTGGAGCTAAAACTCTTTGAATAGCAAACAACATAGATCCATATCAGACACAATGGTATTGCAGTGGTAGCACAGTGATAGCGCAGTGGTAGCACAGTGATAGCGCAGTTGTAGCGCAGTGGTAGCACAGTGATAGCGCAGTGATAGCGCAGTGGTAGCACAGTGATAGCACAGTGGTAGCGCAGTGATAGCGCAGTTGTAGCACAGTTGTAGCACAGTGATAGCGCAGTGGTAGCGCAGTGGTAGCACAGTGATAGCGCAGTGGTAGCACAGTGATAGCGCAGTGGTAGCACAGTGATAGCGCAGTGGTAGCACAGTGATAGCGCAGTGATAGCGCAGTGGTAGCACAGTGGTAGCACAGTGGTAGCACAGTGGTAGCACAGTGGTAGCACAGTGATAGCGCTGTGGTAGCGCACAGTGATAGCGCACAGTGATAGCGCAGTGGTAGCGCAGTGATAGCGCAGTGATAGCGCAGTGGTAGCGCAGTGGTAGCGCAGTGATAGCGCAGTGGTAGCACAGTGATAGCGCAGTGGTAGCGCAGTGGTAGCACAGTGATAGCGCAGTGGTAGCACAGTGGTAGCACAGTGATAGCGCTGTGGTAGCGCATTGATAGCACAGTGATAGTGCATTGGTAGCACAGTGATAGCGCCGTGGTAGCGCGTTGGCTTCAGGTGTGAGATGCCCAGAGTTTGCACTCAGCTGTAGTCGTTACAATTGTGCCCTTACGCATGGCATATTAATTCCACATTGCCTCACTCAAGACTCAGGATTCCACCAGGGATGAGGGGATGAGGTTTCGAGAGAGTTTAAACTAATATTGTAATCAATATTTATTCCAATAAATTACATGTAAAACATGTACCGGTATTACAATTTTCACAAATTTTGAATAATTTGGATTGGAAAACGTGTGTTTTTACGTTTATTTATCGTCGCTACTGGTTGCCCATATGAGCGACGCCTCCTGAAGAGATTAGTCATTTTAGATTTTGGAGGATAGTGCATGATACAGACAGAGACCCATTCCAGAATCTCCTCTGGATCTTTTACGTGCACGGTGTAAAGCACCGACACGAGATCTCGGTTTAACGTCCCATCTGAAAGACTGTTTATTTTATTAGGGTCAGATGGGGGATCGACCCTGCGATCCCTGGATTACCAGTCCAGCGTGTTACCACTGGACTACATATCCGTCTGTGGATTGGAAAACATGTTCTCATAAAACTTATATTAATTCCTCTCCAGCGAAAATGTACACGTTATAAATTTGCATATAAAACATTGTGAGAACTTGTTTCGCAATAGAGCTAAAAATAAATGTGCATAAACACTAAAAATCGAAAAATAAAATTATGAGATATGAAATCAATATCTTCATCAGGAATATGTTGACTTTTAAGAACTTACTTTTCCGCCTCTAGTGCATTACATTTCACGTTGCCGAGGTCGCCCTCAGTGTAAAATCAATATCTTCATCAGGAATATGTTGACTTTTAAGAACTTACTTTTCCGCCTCTAGTGCATTACATTTCACGTTGCCGAGGTCGTCCTCCGTGTAATTCGACATAATCATACAGCCTTTGTCCCCGAACTGCAATTCTTGGGCCATGGGTTTGATTGTGATAGCCAGCATGTAACGATCCAGCTGATTGAGCAAGTACGTGAACAGGAATATCACCAGCGCATACAGCTGGTAGCACCCGATCTTCCGGAGAAACATTTCTGGAATAGAGTTACATTCGAAGTACAGTCTCCTCAAAGGCTAATGCAGGAAAATCCTAGGTCAAAATTTGTGCATGTTTGGCCAGTGCAAGTCGAAGAAATGTTCATCCTAGGTCACAATTTGTGCATGTTTGGCTAGTGCAAGTCGAAGAAATTTTCATCCTAGGTCACAATTTGTGCATGTTTGGCCAGTGCAAGTCAAAGAAATGTTCATCCTAGGTCACAATTTGTGCATGTTTGGCCAGTGCAAGTCGAAGAAATGTTCATCCTAGGTCACAATTTGTGCATGTTTGGCCAGTGCAAGTCGAGGAAATGTTCATCCTAGGTCACAATTTGTGCATGTTTGGCCAGTGCAAGTCGAGGAAATGTTCATCCTAGGTCACAATTTGTGCATGTTTGGCCAGTGCAAGTCGAGGAAATGTTCATCCTAGGTCACAATTTGTGCATGTTTGGCCAGTGCAAGTCGAAGAAATGTTCATCCTAGGTCACAATTTGTGCATGTTTGGCCAGTGCAAGTCGAAGAAATGTTCAAATGTTGGAGTGATTTCTTTTCTAAAATGTAATTATTATGGATATCAAATAAACATATTTAAAAAAAATTCTTTTTTACTTTTTTCTTTTTATCGCTCTCTTATAAGAAGCCACTTTCATAATCTGGTGGTAACAAACTTGCCACTTTCATAATCTGGTGGTAACAAACTTGCCACTTTCATAATCTGGTGGTAACATACTTGCCACTTTCATAATCTGGTGGTAACAAACTTGCCACTTTCATAATCTGGTGGCAACAAACTTGCCACTTTCATAATCTGGTGGTAACAAACTTGCCACTTTCATAATCTGGTGGTAACATACTTGCCACTTTCATAATCTGGTGGTAACAAACTTGTCTTATCAGATCACTGTGTCCGTCTCAGAACCAATAGGCTGTGAGTTTGAGTCATGCTAAAAACCATGGTGATGGTGTCCTTGGAGGCAAGTCTCTTCAATCCACAGACAGTATGGACAGTAGTAAATTTGTGTACATGTATTTCAATTTGGTAAAATTTGTGTATTTGAATACGAAGAAGACAACTGTGTATACGATAATATTATAATCTGACCTAACGCCTGCATTTAAAATGATATAATCCAATAACTTACTGTCGTCGTCTTCTTGTATGACTGCGTGTTTTGGCACAAGTGGCTCTTTCTCCGCAGAGCCTGAAATTGATCCAAAAACATGTTTTCTATTATGCTGTTAAACATGTAACAAGTTTCCTAACGATGCAAATAAACCAAGCACACTTGATGAATTGATATCTCCAGTTGAACAAGTTCTGACCGAACATGCTGATGCAAATAAACCAAGCTCACTTGATGAATTGATATCTCCAGTTGAACAAGTTCTGACCGAACATGCTGTAAAACATGCAACAAGTTTCCTAGCGATGCAAATAAACCAAGCTCACTTGATGAATTGATATCTCCAGTTGAACAAGTTCTGACAGAACAAATCTGTGAATTTTAAGTCAATTGAAGGGCAACAACTCTGGCCATACTGGGCAGATCCCCTCGAAAAGTGCACATATACCACACAATGGTGGTACATGCTTCATTCAAGCTTCATAAAGTTCCACCCATTGGTTATTTGAGACCGAGCTCCGAACAACGGAAGCACAATGTCAAAACAACATCCCTCGGATAATTAACACCTCATTTTGGTTCTGGATCTTCCAGCTAATTTAGCATTAAATTAATAGCATCAGATCACTGTGTCCGTCTCAGAACCACTAGGTTGTGAGTTTGAGTCGTGCCAAAATCCATGGTGGTAGTGTCCTTAGGCAAGTCACAGTGTCTCTTCTCTCTCACATGATGTCTCGAGGCAAGTCACAGTGTCTCTTCTCTCGCACATGTCTCGAGGCAAGTCAGTGTCTCTTCTCTCCAACATGTCTCGAGGCAAGTCACAGTGTCTCTTCTCTCCCACATGATGTCTTGAGGCAAGTCACAGTGTCTCTTCTCTCCCACATGATGTCTCGAGGCAAGTCAGTGTCTCTGCTCTCCCACATGATGTCTCGAGAACGATTAAACTAAGAATTTGTTCCACACGCTTACACTAATATGGTGTAAGAACTTGTTTCGCAATCGAGTAAATAATCAATTTGCATTTATAAACTATCACAAATAATGTCAAATTTGGACTGGTAATCCAGAGATAGCAGGTTCGATCCCCGGTCTGACCCTAATAAAATTAACAGTCCTTCAGATGGGACTTTAAACCGAGGTCTCGTGTCGATGCTTTACACCGTGCACGTAAAAGAACCAGAGGAGACTCTGGAATGGGTCTCTGTCTGTATCATTGCACTATCCTCCAAAAATCTAAAATGACTAATCTCTTCAGGAGGCGTCGCTCATATGGGCAACCGGTAGCGACGATAAATAAACGTAAAACACACACAGTCAAAGTTGTGATTCCAAGCAATGCACAATATTTATAATTTGAGGAAAATGCGGCATAATAATAATGCAATGGAGTTTGTATTGCTGATGCCACTTGTGAGTTGGGAGAGACTAAGTATAATGCAATGGAGTTTGTATTGCTGATGCCACTTGTGAGTTGGGAGAGACTAAGTATAATGCAATGGAGTTTGTATTGCTGATGCCACTTGTGAGTTGGGAGAGACTAAGTATAATGCAATGGAGTTTGTATTGCTGATGCCACTTGTGAGTTGGGAGAGACTAAGTATAATGCAATGGAGTTTGTATTGCTGATGCCACTTGTGAGTTGGGAGAGACTAAGTATAATGCAATGGAGTTTGTATTGCTGATGCCACTTGTGAGTTGGGAGAGACTAAGTATAATGCAATGGAGTTTGTATTGCTGATGCCACTTGTGAGTTGGGAGAGACTAAGTATAATGCAATGGAGTTTGTATTGCTGATGCCACTTGTGAGTTGGGAGAGACTAAGTATAATGCAATGGAGTTTGTATTGCTGATGCCACTTGTGAGTTGGGAGAGACTAAGTATAATGCAATGGAGTTTGTATTGCTGATGCCACTTGTGAGTTGGGAGAGACTAAGTATAATGCAATGGAGTTTGTATTGCTGATGCCACTTGTGAGTTGGGAGAGACTAAGTATAATGCAATGGAGTTTGTATTGCTGATGCCACTTGTGAGTTGGGAGAGACTAAGTATAATGCAATGGAGTTTGTATTGCTGATGCCACTTGTGAGTTGGGAGAGACTAAGTATAATGCAATGGAGTTTGTATTGCTGATGCCACTTGTGAGTTGGGAGAGACTAAGTATAATGCAATGGAGTTTGTATTGCTGATGCCACTTGTGAGTTGGGAGAGACTAAGTATAATGCAATGGAGTTTGTATTGCTGATGCCACTTGTGAGTTGGGAGAGACTAAGTATAATGCAATGGAGTTTGTATTGCTGATGCCACTTGTGAGTTGGGAGAGACTAAGTATGACAACAATGTTCTGTTAATTAAATGCACTACAAGTTTATTTTAACTCGATTGCGAAACAAGTTCTTACAACTTATATTAACCCATTCAACCCCAAGTAACTGACATGGACTGGTGCATGATATTTTTAGACCAATAAATTAATAGGAAAATTACCGTTGGACCAGTTCATTTATCAAAATGGGTAATTTTATCTAAAAATAGTAATAATTATTACTGGCAAAAAGTACAGATCCTGATGAGACAGCTACACTTTTTGTAAGTCTATTTAGAGGCCTGTAGTGTTGTAAGGGTTAATCACTCTCGAGACTTCATTCCTGATGGAATCCATCATCATGAGGGAGAGAAGAGGCAATGTGGAATTTAAATGTCTTGCCTAAGGGCACAATCGTAACAGCTCCAATGGGGCTCGAACTCCGGACCTTTCGCACCTGAAGCGAAAGTGCTACCACTGCGCTATCACGACTTCCACAAAACAACTGTCATGCTTTAATCATGTATATGCCTTATTACCGCATGTTTAATTCCGTTAAAATAAAATATAAAATAAAAAATAAAACAACAACTTTAATATAATGAATCTGTCCACAACTTGGACAATGTCACATTTCTACATTAAAATGTACCTTGCATAATCGAAATATATTCCCTGTTTACCACAATACAATTGTAACATTACAAATTTATCAACTTACAAACAAACAAAAGTAGATATATTATATCCAAATAATCACCTTGTCCTCAGATAATATAAAATTAATCTACAATATCTCCGTCAAAAATGCAACTTGAATTAAACTCCATCATATACTATCAACTTGGTAGTCATCAGGAGAGTAGAATGATGTTCTATTAAATTTAATTATAAAGACCAATTACCCCCACTCATGAAAAGCATGCATATAGACAGACGGATCTGTAGTCCAGTGGTTAACATGCTCGACTGGTAATCCAGGGATCGCAGGTTCGATCCCCGTCTAACCTTAATAAAATTAACAGTCTTTCAGATGGGACATTACACCGAGGTCTCGTGTCGGTGCTGTACACCGTACACATAAAAGAACCAGATGAGACTCTGGAATGGGTCTCTGTCTGTATCATTGCACTATCCTCCAAAAATCTAAAATGACTAATCTCTTCAGGAGGCGTCACTCATTATGGGCAACCGGTAGCGACGATAAATAAACGTAAAATACACACAGTCCGGATAGAATTAGCAGCTACTGGATGGCTATTTAGGCAATGACCATTCAAATCGGATGAATCTTTTATGACAGACTTATGTAACCGCTATGACAGAAAGTGATCAACTGAATAACTGAATAGATTGCCATTCATCGGAAAACACAACGGCGACGGCGGTTTGCTTCACCGATTGTTGGTGATTCCTGATTGGATGGTACATTTTGTCCAATGGTGTAACTACTAACATCCCATACGCTAAGCACACACTGTTCCGCCATTGTTAATTTGCAAACTTATCAACAAAACATGAATACGCTGTTTGTAAGTGTAGTCCCTAGAGCTGTTTGATATATGCCGCTCTGATAGTGATCAAAATGGTATTGCCGCGTCATGCTGTTGACAAGAGTTTATTTGAAACACGCATGGCCACTTTCATGCATTACTGTTCAATTGTAAAATAGTGTTTTAATTTTAACAGTTTGCTTATATATTTAAATAAAACTTTCAACACCACAGGCATCTAAATAGGCTTACAAAAAGTGTAGATCCAGATGAGCCAGCTCGTGAAGATTAGGCACAGGATCTGCACTTTTGCCAGTAATATTATCCGGATGAACCGGCTCGTGGTGAGCTGGCTCGTGACGAGTCGTCTCATCAGAATCTGCACTTTTTGCCAGTAATATTACTATTTTTAGACATAATTACTGGTCCAAATGTAATATTCTTATTAATTTATTGGTCTAAAAATATCATGCACCAGTCCATGTTAGTTACTTGGTGTTGAATGGGTTAGTAATGAAATTTTATTACAAGGACAACTGAGATCATTTTAAAATAACATTGTAGAGTTGTGTTGGCTTCAAATAAGTATGATTGGCTGTCATATTAACGCAGCGGTTAGCGCACACTCGCTTCTAACCAACTAAACCCATGTTCGATCCCAGGACCAGGAAGTAAACAAGATGGTACAGTGGTCGACAGATCAGAGAGGTGGGTTTTTTCCAAAACTCCAGTCTCCTCCCACATGAATGACCACAACATATACGCTTTCATCCGCGCATAAGTTGATAAAGCTTGTTTCGCGATAATAAATAATAAAATGAATTAGAGTGCTTCTGTATCTTGCACTATCCTCCAAAACATAACACAACTGATATACTTCTGTATATTGCACTATCCTCCAAAACACAACACAACTGATATACTTCTACATCTTGCACTATCCTCCAAAACATAACACAACTGATATACTTCTATATCTTGCACTATCCTCCAAAACATAACACAACTGATATAGTTCTATATCTTGCACTATCCTCCAAAACATAACACAACTGATATACTTCTATATCTTGCACTATCCTCCAAAACATAACTGATATACTTCTGGAGGCGTTGCCCCAATTAAGCAGGGGAGACGATCAATGAATGTATGAAAACCAGCAAGAAAGACAATTTGTTGTAACGGGTTCCCATGGGTGAGGTTTGACTATATACACTGATTTCCACTGAAAGTTCTACATTTCCGGGGAGATTGTGATATGTCTCAATCAAGATTTCTCTACCTCTAAATAGTACACTTGCACTCTTAAAGCATAATATGCTAATAGTGTTGTTGTTGTTGTTGTTGTTCGGGGCCTCGGTGGCCGAATGTTTAAGACTTCAAATCACCTGCCCATCACTACTGTATGTTCGAATTATTTCATGTGAGATAACTATCGAGCTGGCTTGCAGAAGATCGGTGGTTCTACCCGGTACCCGTGCATGGAGGGGCACCTCGGGGTCTTCTTCCATCAGTAATAGGGGAAGAGTCATCATAACCATGACTTACGATGTCGGTGCGACATTAATCCTTTCAACACCACAGACCTCTAAATAGGCTTACAAAAAGTGTAGATCCACCTCTAAATAGGCTTTAAAATGAACCGGCTCATCTGGATCTACACTTTTTGTAAGCCTATTTAGAGGTCTGTAGTGTTGAAAGGTTAAATATTGTTGTGAAGTCATAAATTGAATATGGATTTATGATGGCAAGCAATTGAGGACGCTGCTAAATGGTATATATAAGGTGCTTGAGATCCAGATGGGAACGCTGCTAAATGGTATATATAAGGTGCTTGAGATCCAGATGGGAATGCTGCTAAATGGTATATATAAGGTGCTTGAGATCCAGATGGGAACGCTGCTAAATGGTATATATAAGGTGCTTGAGATCCAGATGAGAACGCTGCTAAATGGTATATATAAGGTGCTTGAGATCCAGATGGGAACGCTGCTAAATGGTATATATAAGGTGCTTGAGATCCAGATGGGAACGCTGCTAAATGGTATATATAAGGTGCTTGAGATCCAGATGGGAACGCTGCTAAATGGTATATATAGGGTGCTTGAGATCCAGATGAGAACGCTGCTAAATGGTATATAAAAGGTGCTTGAGATCCAGATGAGAACGCTGCTAAATGGTATATATAAGGTGCTTGAGATCCAGATGGGAACGCTGCTAAATGGTATATATAAGGTGCTTGAGATCCAGATGGGAGTGCTGCTAAATGGTATATATAAGGTGCTTGAGATCCAGATGGGAACGCTGCTAAATTGTATATATAAGGTGCTTGAGATCCAGATGGGAATGCTGCTAAATGGTATATATAAGGTGCTTGAGATCCAGATGGGAACGCTGCTAAATGGTATACCGTATATAAGGTGCTTGAGATCCAGATGGGAATGCTGCTAAATGGTATACCGTATATAAGGTGCTTGAGATCCAGATGGGAACGAACGCAATATGCGTTCTGACAAGTTCAAACAACAATGACACTAGTAAACACAGAGGGGCCCAGAATAGGGGAGACAAATACTGATTTACCTGGGTAACATAGCCAACTCTCGTGAAGTATACCCACTTGATACCTCCGTGAGCCTTCGTAAAGTGTAGTACAAAGGAAATGTGTTACAAATACTGATTGACCGGGTTCGATAAACGACAGCTGTCAGGGAGACCTTCTTTGGTACCTCTGTTAGCCTACGTAAAGTGCAGTACAAAGGACCTGCGATACATTATAGACCTACTGATTGACCTGATGTTGCATTCTGGTATATAGGGAGAATTGTAACTGATATGTGAATTCAATATGGCGTCAAAAAAGAACCTACATTACGGACACCAATTAAATTTCATGTACCAGAAATGTGTTTTCCGGTATTGTAACATGATTGACATGGGACCTTGTAAAGCCAAACATTAGACTTATCCTGTTACTAAAATAAACAAATATTTCTTTGCATATATCTCTGTGTAAGGGAATATTAGGGTACACGTGCAGGAGATTTATGAACAACTTAAACATTTACATATTTTCGAAATAAAATGTGAATATTGATCCCTTTTTGCTCATTTTCGTGTTTGGCAGTTTTAGCGTCAACCATATAATCCTAGTACCTGCTACTGACAGTGATGATGTCCTTTTCAAACAAATTTGAAAACAGGTGGTGTCCAGAAATAGGGCAATTGACGGTATATACAAGAGAACTGAGTTCACTGTCTCATTCAAAAGACTTAGGAAGGTTCAGATTGCAGAACATCACACGGTATTTAACATACGACATACCCACAGACCTTGATACAGTTCACATCAGTATAGATAAATATGTACTAAATAATATGCACAGTGATATGAGATACATCGTACAATATTAGCCTCTTTCTAAACGGCCATCCACAACAATCTGTTAGGTTAGAGTAGCTAACAATCTTTAAATTATAAATTGGACAGAATGTGTGCAAACAGCATAGATCCAGATCAGCAGTGTGTCTGATCACGATCTATGTTGTTTGCTATTTGGTCAAGTATTTTAGCTCCACTCTCGGAATAGCAAACAGCATAGAGCCTGATCAGCAGCGTGTCTGATCACGATCTATGTTGTTTGCTATTCGGTCAAGTATTTTAGCTCCACTCTCGGAATAGCAAACAACATAGAGCCTGATCAGCAGCGTGTCTGATCATGATCTATGTTGTTTGCTATTCTGCCAAGTATTTTAGCTCCACTCTCGGAATAGCAAACAGCATAGAGCCTGATCAGCAGCGTGTCTGATCACTATCTATGTTGTTTGCTATTCTGCCAAGTATTTTAGCTCCACTCTCGGAATAGCAAACAACATAGAGCCTGATCAGACATTAGCCGTGATTAGCAGGTTATGGGTTAACAATCTCTAAACATTCCAGATGTTGCTGTTCTATTTTCTGTCATTTCAATTTAGTGTTTATTGCTTAGAAGTGAAGGACATAATCCCCCCATATAAAACCCCAGCAATGACATAGCACCACAACCTCACAATGTCCTCCTCATGTGCTTAAAAACATGGGGGATTATGTCCGTGGGTGGATTATGTCTGGGGGATTATGTCCAGGGTGGATTATGTCTGGGGATTATGTCCAGGGTGATTATGTCCGGGGTGATTATGTCTGGGGTGATTATGTCCGGGGTGGATTATGTCCGGGGGATTATGTCTGGGGGATTATGTCCGGGGTGGATTATGTCTGGGGATAACGTATGGGGGATTATGTCTGGGGTAATTATGTCCAGGGGGATTATGTCCTGGGGGATTATGTCCTGGGGGATTATGTCCGGGGGGATTATGTCCTGGGGGATTATGTCCTGGGGGATTATGTCCTGGGGATAATGTCCTGGGGGATTATGTCCGGGTGATTATGTCTGGGGGATTATGTCTGGGGGGATTATGTCTGGGGGGATTATGTCCTGGGGGATTATGTCCTGGGGGATTATGTCTGGGGGATTATGTCCGGGGATTATGTCTGGGGATTATGTACGGGGGAATTATGTCCGGGGGATTATGTCTGGGGGGATTATGGCTGGGGGATTATGTCTGGGGATTATGTCTGGGGATTATGTCTGGGGGATTATGTCCAGAAATG
Organism: Archivesica marissinica; assembly: GCA_014843695.1. Lineage (NCBI taxonomy): Eukaryota > Metazoa > Mollusca > Bivalvia > Venerida > Vesicomyidae > Archivesica > Archivesica marissinica. The sequence continues at coordinate 29,587,058 of CM026400.1, read as the reverse complement.
ACATAGCCCCACCACCTCACAATGTCCTCCTCATGTGCTTAAAACATGGGGGATTATGTCTGGGGGGATTATGTCCGGGGGATTATGTCCAGGGGGGATTATGTATGGGGGTTATATCTGGGGGATTAAGTTCACGTTGTTATATCTGAGGTTTATGTCTGGGGGATTATGTCTGGGGGGTTATTTCTGAGTGGTTATGTCTGGGGGGGATTATGTATGGGGGTTATGTCCGGGGATTATGTATGGGGGATTAAGTTCACATTGTTATATCTGAGGTTTATGTCTGGGGGATTATGTCTGGGGTTATTTCTGGGGGATTATGTCTGGGGGTTATTTCTGGGGGGTTATGTCTGGGGGATTATGTATGGGGATTATGTCCGTATCTCGTTGCATAGGCATTCTTGGAGACCATCTCTTATTTTATCAATTTATTATTTTCATGATCTTTGTATCTGTACAGTTTATTTCTGTTACATACTTCCACTTTGTATCTGTACAGTTTATCTCTGTTATATACTTCCACTTTGTATCTGTACAGTTTATCTCTGTTATATACTTCCACTTTGTATCTGTACAGTTTATTTCTGTTACATACTTCCACTTTGTATCTGTACAGTTTATCTCTGTTATATACTTCCACTTTGTATCTGTACAGTTTATTTCTGTTATATACTTCCACTTTGTATCTGTACAGTTTATTTCTGTTACATACTTCCACTTTGTATCTGTACAGTTTATCTCTGTTATATACTTCCACTTTGTATCTGTACAGTTTATCTCTGTTATATACTTCCACTTTGTATCTGTACAGTTTATTTCTGTTACATACTTCCACTTTGTATCTGTACAGTTTATCTCTGTTATATACTTCCACTTTGTATCTGTACAGTTTATTTCTGTTATATACTTCCACTTTGTATCTGTACAGTTTATTTCTGTTACATACTTCCACTTTATTTCAGGTTGATATTAAAGTTGGGCAATTACAAGCTAATTGTTAGATGTTTATTCTTATAACCTGTTCTCCGTCTAGAGCATTAACGTAACGTACACAGTCAGTTTGCTGTGGTTGAGAAGACAACCCACATTTCCTGGGTAGAAACGACTACGAGTACTCAATTCTCCAACCTCCACAAGCGACTCACAACTTTCTCACATATCATCATTTATCACTTATTCCCCATATGGCAATAGCGATGAAAGGCGAGTTCTAACAAGGTCGAATATAACCTGAGGTAACTTGCAATATACCATTCCAATTTACAATATACCATTCCAATTAACAATATACCATTCCAATTAACAATATACCATTCCAATTAACAATATACCATTCCAATTAACAATATACCATTCCAATTAACAATATACCATTCCAATTAACAATATACCATTCCAATTAACAATATACCATTCCAATTTACAATATATTATTCCAATTAACAATATACCATTCCAATTTACAATATACCATTCCAATACCATTCCAATTTACAATATACCATTCCAATTAACAATATACCATTCCAATTTACAATATACCATTCCAATACCATTCCAATTTACAATATACCATTCCAATTTACAATATACCATTCCAATTTACAATATATTATTCCAATTAACAATATATTATTCCAATTAACAATATACCATTCCAATTTACAAAATACCATTCCAATTTACAATATACCATTCCAATTAACAATATACCATTCCAATTTACAATATATTATTCCAATTAACAATATATTATTCCAATTAACAATATACCATTCCAATACCATTCCAATTAACAATATACCATTCCAATTTACAATATACCATTCCAATTAACAACAATATACCATTCCAATTAACAATATACCATTCCAATTTACAATATATTATTCCAATTAACAATAATATACCATTCCAATTTACAATATACCATTCCAATTAACAATATACCATTCCAATTTACAATATATTATTCCAATTAACAATATATTATTCCAATTAACAATATATTATTCCAATTAACAATATATTATTCCAATTAACAATATACCATTCCAATTTACAATATATTATTCCAATTAACAATATATTATTCCAATTAACAATATACCATTCCAATTAACAATATACCATTCCAATTTACAATATATTATTCCAATTAACAATATATTATTCCAATTAACAATATACCATTCCAATACCATTCCAATTAACAATAATATACCATTCCAATTAACAATATACCATTCCAATTTACAATATATTATTCCAATTAACAATATATTATTCCAATTAACAACAATATACCATTCCAATTAACAATATACCATTCCAATTTACAATATATTATTCCAATTAACAATATATTATTCCAATTAACAATATACCATTCCAATACCATTCCAATTAACAATATACCATTCCAATTTACAATATACCATTCCAATTTACAATATACCATTCCAATTTACAATATATTATTCCAATTAACAATATACCATTCCAATTTACAATATACCATTCCAATTTACAATATAGTATTCCAATTAACAATATACCATTCCAATTAACAATATACCATTCCAATACCATTCCAATTTACAATATACCATTCCAATTTACAATATACCATTCCAATTTACAATATACCATTCCAATTTACAATATATTATTCCAATTAACAATATACCATTCCAATTTACAATATACCATTCCAATTTACAATATATTATTCCAATTTACAATATACCATTCCAATTAACAATATACCATTCCAATACCATTCCAATTTACAATATACCATTCCAATTAACAATATACCATTCCAATTTACAATATACCATTCCAATTTACAATATACCATTCCAATTAACAATATACCATTCCAATTAACAATATACCATTCCAATTTACAATATACCATTCCAATACCATTCCAATTAACAATATACCATTCCAATTTACAATATATTATTCCAATTAACAATATACCATTCCAATTAACAATATACCATTCCAATTAACAATATACCATTCCAATTAACAATATATTATTCCAATTAACAATATACCATTCCAATACCATTCCAATTTACAATATACCATTCCAATTTACAATATATTATTCCAATTAACAATATACCATTCCAATTTACAATATACCATTCCAATACCATTCCAATTAACAATATACCATTCCAATTTACAATATATTATTCCAATTAACAATATACCATTCCAATATCATTCCAATTAACAATATACCATTCCAATTTACAATATACCATTCCAATACCATTCCAATTTACAATATATTATTCCAATTAACAATATACCATTCCAATACCATTCCAATATACAATATACCATTCCAATTAACAATATACCATTCCAATTAACAATATATTATTCCAATTAACAATATACCATTCCAATACCATTCCAATTTACAATATACCATTCCAATTTACAATATATTATTCCAATTAACAATATACCATTCCAATTTACAATATACCATTCCAATACCATTCCAATTAACAATATACCATTCCAATTTACAATATATTATTCCAATTAACAATATACCATTCCAATTTACAATATACCATTCCAATTTACAATATATTATTCCAATTAACAATATACCATTCTTGTTTACAAAAACAAACCACAAGCAAACCACTAACCTTTGTTGTACAAGTTTTTGATTCCCTCTGGATTTAAAAAGCAGAATCCTTATTTATACTGTTCCTCAACTGTTACAATTTTAATTAAAGGTGCATACCCACACTTTCCAGCAATGTTGGCAGAAAAATTTAAATTCAAAATAAACTATGCCATTTCAAAGTACCTGGTAGTTATTAACTTCAGCTCATCTAATATGATACATGTATTTAATAATTGTAAATGGAACGAGGGATTGCGTTGACTGGTAAGACGTAATCACGTAAAATATGACGCATGCCGAAACACACATACCGATTAGCGCAGTGGTTAGCGCGTTAGCTTCTCACCAATGCAACCCGTGTTCGATCCTGAACAACCGGGAAGTATATGAGATGGTATGGTGGTCGCCAGATCGGATCAGTGGGTTTTCTCTTGGTACTCCGGTTTCCTCCCACACGAATGACCACATTAACGCTTTTATCCGAGCCAATGAGAGTGATTAATATAAGTTGTTAGAACTTGCTTCGCAATCGTAAAATAAATAAACTTTAAACTTTAAAACCCACATACTTCAGGAACAAAAATCAGGTGCGAAAGGTTCTGAGTTTGAGCCCTGCTCCAGCCGTTACATTTGTGCCCTTAGGCAGGGCATTTAAATTCCATGTTGCCTCTTCTCTCTCCCTCGTGGCGATGGATTCCATCAGGAATGAGGTCTCGAGAGTGATTAATATAATATATTGAAATAACTTGTTTCGCAATCGAGCTAAAATAAATTTGCTGGAATAAAAACCTGAACATGTAATTCTTCTTTCTGAACCGGGATATATTACTTTATTACGCTTCAATGCAGTTTCCAGCATTCTGATTGGATAACTTTCCAATAAATATATTGTGATATTTCCGATCTAGCCAGGGTATATACGCATTAAAATACATACCTTTCACATGCCTCACGATTCTTAGAATAAGAACGAAAGCTGTGCATACGGCTTAACTCTGCGCAATGCATCTGTACAAGTTAACGGAATAAATATGGGGATATAATTCTTCTATATTTTTCACCATTTAAATATGTTGAATATCTTAACACACGGTAAGACTAACAGTGAAATACGAAAATATATAGGACATTTACAGGATTCCAAATCTGGACATTCCGGTGTTGAGGTCAAATATAACCCATTTGTGAAATTATTCAACTGAGGCAGTCGACGGGGTAAAAATGAAACAAAAAGACAATGACAAACCAAGCCGAGCTGACACTATATACTCAATATACCCTGTCAACAAACCAAGCCGAGCCGGCACTATATACTCATATACCCTGTCAACAAACCAAGCCGAGCCGGCACTATATACTCAACAAACCAAGCCGAGACTATATACTCATATACCCTGTCAACAAACCACGCCAAGCCGGCACTATATACCCATATACCCTGTCAACAAACCAAGCCGAGTCGGCACTATATACTCATATACCCTGTCAACAAACCAAGCCGAGCTGGCACTATACACTCATATACCCTGTCAACAAACCAAGCCGAGTCGGCACTATATACCCATATACCCTGTCAACAAACCAAGCCGAGCCAGCACTATATACTCATATACCCTGTCAACAAACCAAGCCGAGCTGGCACTATATACCCTGTCAACAAACCAAGCCGAGCCAGCACTATATACCCATATACCCTGTCAACAAACCAAACCGAGCCGGCACTATATACTCATATACCCTGTCAACAAACCAAGCCGAGCCAGCACTATATACTCATATACCCTGTCAACAAACCAAGCCGAGCCAGCACTATATACTCATATACCCATCAACAAACCAAGCCGAGCCAGCACTATATACTCAATATACCCTGTCAACAAACCAAGCCGAGCTGGCACTATACACTCATATACCCTGTCAACAAACCAAGCCGAGTCGGCACTATATACCCATATACCCTGTCAACAAACCAAGCCGAGCCAGCACTATATACTCATATACCCTGTCAACAAACCAAGCCAAGCCGGCACTATATACCCTGTCAACAAACCAAGCCGAGCCAGCACTATATACCCATATACCTGTCAACAAACCAAACCGAGCCGGCACTATATACTCATATACCCTGTCAACAAACCAAGCCGAGCCAGCACTATATACTCATATACCCTGTCAACAAACCAAGCCGAGCCAGCACTATATACTCATATACCCCATCAACAAACCAAGCCGAGCCGGCACTATATACTCAATATACCCTGTCAACAAACCAAGCCGAGCCGGCACTATATACTCACATACCCTGCCAACAAACCAAGCTGAGCCGGCACTATATACCCTGTCAACAAACCAAGCCGAGCCGGCACTATATACCCTGTCAACAAACCAAGCCGAGCCGGCACTATATACCCATATACCCTGTCAACAAACCAAGCCGAGACTATATACTCATATACCCTGTCAACAAACCAAGCCGAGCCGGCACTATATACTCATATACCCTGTCAACAAACCAAGCCGAGACTATATACTCATATACCCTGTCAACAAACCAAGCGAGCCGGCACTATATACTCATATACCCTGTCAACAAACCAAGCCGAGCTGGCACTATACACTCATATACCCTGTCAACAAACCAAGCCGAGTTGGCACTATATACCCATATACCCTGTCAACAAACCAAGCCGAGCCGGCACTATATACTCATATACCCTGTCAACAAACCAAGCCGAGCTGGCACTATATACCCTGTCAACAAACCAAGCCGAGCCAGCACTATATACCCATATACCCTGTCAACAAACCAAACCGAGCCGGCACTATATACTCATATACCCTGTCAACAAACCAAGCCGAGCCAGCACTATATACTCATATACCCTGTCAACAAACCAAGCCGAGCCAGCACTATATACTCATATACCCATCAACAAACCAAGCCGAGCCGGCACTATATACTCAATATACCCTGTCAACAAACCAAGCCGAGCTGGCACTATACACTCATATACCCTGTCAACAAACCAAGCCGAGTCGGCACTATATACCCATATACCCTGTCAACAAACCAAGCCGAGCCAGCACTATAACTCATATACCCTGTCAACAAACCAAGCCGAGCCGGCACTATATACCCTGTCAACAAACCAAGCCGAGCCAGCACTATATACCCTGTCAACAAACCAAACCGAGCCGGCACTATATACTCATATACCCTGTCAACAAACCAAGCCGAGCCAGCACTATATACTCATATACCCTGTCAACAAACCAAGCCGAGCCAGCACTATATACTCATATACCCCATCAACAAACCAAGCCGAGCCGGCACTATATACTCAATATACCCTGTCAACAAACCAAGCCGAGCCGGCACTATATACTCACATACCCTGCCAACAAACCAAGCTGAGCCGGCACTATATACCCTGTCAACAAACCAAGCCGAGCCAGCACTATATACCCTGTCAACAAACCAAGCCGAGCCGGCACTATATACCCATATACCCTGTCAACAAACCAAGCCGAGCCGGCACTATATACTCACATACCCTGTCAACAAACCAAATAACATATATTAATTTTCCGCAGAAATGTCCAATATGATGCACAAATAGACAATACACGGCTACAACAAAAAGCCGCAATTAATTCTCAATTTTTTAACATTTTCTACCACATTACAATAAGTACGGTTGCGCACCTTTAATAACACATAGCTGTACATATCACACAGAATCATGAAAGTAGTTTGTAATCATGCTTCCTAAATGATTTAATTACGCACGAACAAATTAAATATTACTATAAAATAAAGACTGATTACGCATATTCAATAATGACTCCGCATCAAAACAAATCACGATTTTACTCCTGCTATGACTGATTACGCATACTGAATTACGGCTTCACTACAGGAAAGTGAAAGCTTGCTAAACAAGATCACCATTGAAACGGTGCGCAGGCACTCACCTGATGCGCATATGTTGAGTACCATCCATACCGCCGTAAGACGACGCCCCCTCCCCCTACTTTGGTCCTGAAATCTGTGGGTTTTGGCATGCACTCGCATATATGACGGGTTGATATAATGGACACCAGACTATTTATAAATTGCATGCTTGGCCAGTGCATGTTGAAGAAATGTTCAGTGTCAGGGTGCTTGCTTTCAGTGTCAGGGTGCTTGCTTTCAGTGTCAGGGTGCTTGCTTTCAGTGTCAGGGTGCTTGCTTTCAGTGTCAGGGTGCTTGCTTTCAGTGTCAGGGTGCTTGCTTTCAGTGTCAGGTTTCAGTGTCAGGGTGCTTGCTTTCAGTGTCAGGGTGCTTGCTTTCAGTGTCAGGGTGCTTGCTTGCAGTGTCAGGGTGCTTGCTTTCAGTGTCAGGGTGCTTGCTTGCAGTGTCAGGGTGCTTGCTTTCAGTGTCAGGGTGCTTGCTTTCAGTGTCAGGGTGCTTGCTTTCAGTGTCAGAGTGCTTGCTTTCTTTTCTAACACATAATTATGGATACCATTTAACACAAACATTTTTTAGCATCACTTATAAGACAGGAAGCCACTTTGAGGCCATAACTCGTCAGGCAAGTATGTATGGTAGCATAGAGGAACCATTTCTATATTTATAAACTGTCGTTGATAATTTTTACCTGCCGACAAGTCTTTACTGACATAATATTATACATATATTATTGTCTTTACTTACATATATTATTGTCTTTACTTACATATTTTATTGTCTTTACTTACATATATTATTGTCTTTACTTACATATATTATTGTCTTTACTTACATATTTTATTGTCTTTACTTACATATATTATTGTCTTTACTTACATATATTATTGTCTTTACTTACATATATTATTGTCTTTACTTACATATATTATTGTCTTTACTTACATATATTATTGTCTTTACTTACATATATTATTGTCTTTACTTACATATTTTATTGTCTTTACTTACATATATTATTGTCTTTACTTACAATATTATTGTCTTTACTTACATATATTATTGTCTTTACTTACATATATTATTGTCTTTACTTACATATATTATTGTCTTTACTTACATATATTATTGTCTTTACTTACATATATTATTGTCATTACTTACATATATTATTGTCTTTACTTACATATATTATTGTCTTTACTTACATATTTTATTGTCTTTACTTACATATATTATTGTCATTACTTACATATATTATTGTCTTTACTTACATATATTATTGTCTTTACTTACATATATTATTGTCTTTACTTACATATATTATTGTCTTTACTTACATATATTATTGTCTTTACTTACATATATTATTGTCTGTTACACGACGAATCAGTTCTAGTTGTTGTCGTCAAATATTTAAATTTGGAGAAGAAAAAATGGACGCCCCAATATTGAAGCCTTCTTTACGACTTGGGATGTACCAAGTGCAACTAACATTAATATGACTGTGCAGTATGAATAACAACTCTTAGTGACATGCATACATTTAAATATTTACATTTCCTTCGATGGAACGTATGTGCACTGATTGTATACAATTTCGAACTAGGATTCCCAACTAATGATATGCAGCTGACATATGCACTCGATGTTACGGGCATGCGCATTCACAGTGTTCGTCGCGAGAAAAGGCGTCCCTTATTCCAAGAATGATCAAATTATCCCCGCCACACGAAAGTAGCAAATTTGGACAAAATAATTGGAAAGTGTGATGGGTTTTTTCTTTGTCTCATTGAAAATAATAATTAATGTAAATATAAGTAATGAATCGTGAGCTAATAGTTTCCATTGGGGTATGAACTACACTGGGCGTGTATAAATAAAGTTACCTTCGGCCTCCACACACTCTAAACACACTCAATGTAGTTCATACTCCAATGGAAACTATTAACTCGCGATTCATTCCTTAATTGAATATGCATGGTTTATCATCAGGAAGACATAATATTATGCAAAATAACCTGTGTTGGTGAATTAAAAGATTGCCACTGAAAGACGTTATGTACGTGTGACTTGATGGCAAGTATGTGCATATCTAATAACTTCTAAACCAAGGCAGTCTGGGCAGGTTTAAGGATATGTGTTATTCAGACAATTGTTGGAGTATACTAGTACATTATCTGCGTTTATTTTTGAAGTTTGTTTGAAACTGCAATATGAAAAAGGCCGCCTCCAGTTTGAGATCAAGTAAGTTTATTAGTCTATACAAATTTATTTTAGCTTGTTTGCGAAACAAGTTCTTTCAACTTATATTAATCACTCTTGAGACCTCACTGATGGAATCCATCGTCATGAAGGAGAGAGAAGAGGCATGTGGAATTTAAATGCCTTGCCTAAGGGCACAATTGTAACGGCTCCAGTGGGGCTCGAACTCCGGACCTTTCTCATCTGAAGCGAACACGCATCCACTGCGCTATCACGACTTCCACGTAAGTAAGTTTATAACATCAGATGGGCATATTTTGGTCCCGTTGATATAAATAATGAAGATGCTTATAAACAATGGAAATACTAATACATCACTGTGCTGAACATGCTACATTTAATGCATTGTGGACTTTTAACTCTTTGCATGCTGGGTAAAATAAAGGCTATAAATAGTTCAAATAATTGTAAGTCAATTAATGATTGGTTTTTTTCTTATTTGTAACTGAAAAGTCTGGAAATATGTCATGGAATTTTATTAAAATTGTAACAAGACACAATTCTAATGAAACTTCATGACATACTTGACTGTTAGCGAGCACAGAGTTAATACTCACCCTCAGCAACCTGCTACAAGAAGGCGGCGGGTGTCTCGCCATGAGTGATTGACTGTATTAGTGTATAACTGTATTACTATGAGTGTAGAGAAGTAGCCCTTGGATGCAAAATGTCAAAGTAATAAGTTTGTTTGAGATTTTTTTGACACGTCAAATATTTCTGGAAAAACACACAAGTACTTTGCCAAGATTCAAGTTTGTGTAAGGTGATACTGTACCAGATTGTGTAAGGTGATACTGTACCAGATTGTGTAAGGTGACATTGTAACAGATTGTGTATGGTGATACTGTACCAGATTGTGTAAGGTGATACTGTACCAGATTGTGTAAGGTGACACTGTAACAGATTGTGTACGGTGATACTGTACCAGATTGTGTAAGGTGATACTGTACCAGATTGTGTAAGGTGTCACTGTAACAGATTGTGTACGGTGATACTGTACCAGATTGTGTAAGGTAACACTGTACCAGATTGTGTAAGGTAATACTGTACCAGATTGTGTAAGGTGATACTGTGTCAGATTGTGTAAGGTGACACTGTATCAGATTGTGTAAGCTGATACTGTACCAGATTGTGTAAGGTAATACTGTATCAGATTGTGTAAGGTAATACTGTGTCAGATTGTGTACGGTAATACTGTACCAGATTGTGTAAGGTAATACTGTACCAGATTGTGTAAGGTAATACTGTATCAGATTGTGTAAGGTAATACTGTGTCAGATTGTGTAAGGTAATACTGTACCAGATTGTGTAAGGTGATACTGTGTCAGATTGTATAAGGTGATACTGTACCAGATTGTGTAAGGTGTAAGGTAATACTGTACCAGATTGTGTAAGGTGTAAGGTAATACTGTACCAGATTGTGTAAGGTGTAAGGTAATACTGTACCAGATTGTGTAAGGTGTAAGGTAATACTGTACCAGATTGTGTAAGGTGTAAGGTAATACTGTACCAGATTGTGTATGGTGTAAGGTAATACTGTACCAGATTGTGTAAGGTAATACTGTACCAGATTGTGTAAGGTAATACTGTACCAGATTGTGTAAGGTAATACTGTACCAGATTGTGTAAGGTAATACTGTACCAGATTGTGTAAGGTAACACTGTACCAGATTGTGTAAGGTAATACTGTACCAGATTGTGTAAGGTAATACTGTACCAGATTGTGTAAGGTAATACTGTACCAGATTGTGTAAGGTAATACTGTACCAGATTGTGTAAGGTAATACTGTACCAGATTGTGTACGGTGATACTGTATCAGATTGTGTAAGGTAATACTGTACCAGATTGTGTAAGGTAATACTGTACCAGATTGTGTAAGGTAATACTGTACCAGATTGTGTAAGGTGATACTGTATCAGATTGTGTAAGGTAATACTGTACCAGATTGTGTAAGGTAATACTGTACCAGTTTATATAAGGTAATACTGTACCAGATTGTGTAAGGTAATACTGTGTCAGATTGTGTAAGGTAATACTGTACCAGATTGTGTAAGGTGTAAGGTAATACTGTACCAGATTGTGTAAGGTAATACTGTACCAGATTGTGTAAGGTAATACTGTACCAGATTGTGTAAGGTAATACTGTACCAGATTGTGTAAGGTAATACTGTACCAGATTGTGTAAGGTAATACTGTGTCAGATTGTGTAAGGTAATACTGTACCAGATTGTGTAAGGTGTAAGGTAATACTGTACCAGATTGTGTAAGGTAATACTGTACCAGATTGTGTAAGGTGTAAGGTAATACTGTACCAGATTGTGTAAGGTAATACTGTACCAGATTGTGTAAGGTAGTACTGTACCAGATTGTATAAGGTGACACTGTATCATATTGTGTAAGGTGACACTGTAACAGATTGTGTAAGGTGACACTGTATCAGATTGTGTAAGGTGACACTGTAACAGATTGTGTAAGGTGATACTGTAAAAGATTGTGTAAAGTGATATTGTAACAGATTGTGTAAAGTGATACTGTAACAGATTGTGTAAGGTGATACTGTATCAGATTGTGTAAGGTAATACTGTACCAGATTGTGTAAGGTGTAAGGTAATACTGTACCAGATTGTGTAAGGTGTAAGGTAATACTGTACCAGATTGTGTAAGGTGTAAGGTAATACTGTACCAGATTGTGTAAGGTGTGAATACTGTACCAGATTGTGTAGGTAGGTAATACTGTACCAGATTGTGTAAGGTAATACTGTACCAGATTGTGTAAGGTGTAAGGTAATACTGTACCAGATTATGTAAGGTAATACTGTACCAGATTTGTAAGGTAATACTGTACCAGATTGTGTAAGGTAATACTGTACCAGATTGTGTAAGGTAATACTGTACCAGATTGTGTAAGGTAATACTGTACCAGATTGTGTAAGGTAATACTGTACCAGATTGTGTAAGGTAATACTGTACCAGATTGTATAAGGTGACACTGTATCATATTGTGTAAGGTGACACTGTAACAGATTGTGTAAGGTAATACTGTACCAGATTGTGTAAGGTGACACTGTATCAGATTGTGTAAGGTGACACTGTATCATATTGTGTAAGGTGACACTGTATCAGATTGTGTAAGGTGACACTGTAACAGATTGTGTAAGGTGACACTGTATCATATTGTGTAAGGTGACACTGTATCAGATTGTGTAAGGTGACACTGTAACAGATTGTGTAAGGTGATACTGTAACAGATTGTGTAAAGTGATATTGTAACAGATTGTGTAAAGTGATACTGTAACAGATTGTGTAAGGTGATACTGTATCAGATTGTGTAAGGTGTAAGGTAATACTGTACCAGATTGTGTAAGGTAATACTGTACCAGATTGTGTAAGGTGTAAGGTAATACTGTACCAGATTGTGTAAGGTAATACTGTACCAGATTGTGTAAGGTAATACTGTACCAGATTGTGTATGGTTTAAGGTAATACTGTACCAGATTGTGTAAGGTAATACTGTACCAGATTGTGTAAGGTGTAAGGTAATACTGTACCAGATTGTGTAAGGTAATACTGTACCAGATTGTGTAAGGTAATACTGTACCAGATTGTGTAAGGTAACACTGTACCAGATTGTGTAAGGTAATACTGTACCAGATTGTGTAAGGTAACACTGTACCAGATTGTGTAAGGTAACACTGTACCAGATTGTGTAAGGTAATACTGTACCAGATTGTGTAAGGTAATACTGTACCAGATTGTGTAAGGTAATACTGTACCAGATTGTGTAAGGTAACACTGTACCAGATTGTGTAAGGTAATACTGTACCAGATTGTGTAAGGTAATACTGTACCAGATTGTGTAAGGTAATACTGTACCAGATTGTGTAAGGTAATACTGTACCAGATTGTGTAAGGTGATACTGTACCAGATTGTGTAAGGTGATACTGTATCAGATTGTGTAAGGTGATACTGTACCAGATTGTGTAAGGTAATACTGTACCAGTTTATGTAAGGTAATACTGTACCAGATTGTGTACGGTAATACTGTACCAGATTGTGTAAGGTAATACTGTACCAGATTGTGTAAGGTAATACTGTACCAGATTGTGTAAGGTAATACTGTACCAGATTGTGTAAGGTGTAAGGTAATACTGTACCAGATTGTGTAAGGTGTAAGGTAATACTGTACCAGATTGTGTAAGGTGTGTTGTGTAGGTGTAAGGTAATACTGTACCAGATTGTGTAAGGTGTAAGGTAATACTGTACCAGATTGTGTAAGGTGTAAGGTAATACTGTACCAGATTGTGTAAGGTAATACTGTACCAGATTGTGTAAGGTGTAAGGTAATACTGTACCAGATTGTGTAAGGTAATACTGTACCAGATTGTATAAGGTGACACTGTATCATATTGTGTAAGGTGACACTGTAACAGATTGTGTAAGGTAATACTGTACCAGATTGTGTAAGGTGACACTGTATCAGATTGTGTAAGGTGACACTGTATCATATTGTGTAAGGTGACACTGTATCAGATTGTGTAAGGTGACACTGTAACAGATTGTGTAAGGTGATACTGTACCAGATTGTGTAAGGTGATACTGTATCAGATTGTGTAAGGTAATACTGTACCAGATTGTGTAAGGTAATACTGTACCAGATTGTGTAAGGTAATACTGTACCAGATTGTGTAAGGTAATACTGTACCAGATTGTGTAAGGTAATACTGTACCAGATTGTGTAAGGTAATACTGTACCAGATTGTGTAAGGTAATACTGTACCAGATTGTGTAAGGTTGTGTTGTGTAAGGTAATACTGTACCAGATTGTGTAAGGTACTGTACCAGATGTGTAAGGTAATACTGTACCAGATTGTGTAAGGTAATACTGTACCAGATTGTGTAAGGTAATACTGTACCAGATTGTGTAAGGTTTGTGTTGTGTAAGGTAATACTGTACCAGATTGTGTAAGGTGTAAGGTAATACTGTACCAGATTGTGTAAGGTAATACTGTACCAGATTGTGTAAGGTGTAAGGTAATACTGTACCAGATTGTGTAAGGTAATACTGTACCAGATTGTATAAGGTGACACTGTATCATATTGTGTAAGGTGACACTGTAACAGATTGTGTAAGGTAATACTGTACCAGATTGAGTAAGGTGACACTGTATCAGATTGTGTAAGGTGACACTGTATCATATTGTGTAAGGTGACACTGTATCAGATTGTGTAAGGTGACACTGTAACAGATTGTGTAAAGTGATATTGTAACAGATTGTGTAAAGTGATACTGTAACAGATTGTGTAAGGTGATACTGTATCAGATTGTGTAAAGTGATACTGTAACAGATTGTGTAAGGTGACACTGTATCAGATTGTGTAAGGTGATTCTGTACCAGATTATGAAAGGTAATACTGTACCAGATTGTATAAAGTGATACTGTACCTTCATCTCTGTTGGCAGCTGGTAACAGTCTAGACATATTGCACGGTTTCTGAGATTCTGGTACCAAGTATCTGACACTGAAATGGATAATGTACATTAACATTTTATAAATACAAAAATAATTTTACAAATAAATTACATTAAATTTAAACAACATAGAATCACTGATAGGCATTCATGACCTCAGTCTGGGCTTAACTCTTAACCTGCCAAGCACAACAAAAGTAGATTTTGCGAGTGCCAAGTTCTGTTGAGCAAAACATGAATTTGAATGTGCCGCCACCCATGTGATGATGTATGGGAAATAACTCAATGCATTATCATTTATCAATCTATTATAGCAGTTATTTCCCTTAGTATTTTGGCAAATTCCATTCCTTATCCCGAATGTCATGACATGCTCAGTCGGTATAGTTTGTGTTTTTACGTTTATTTATCGTCGCTACAGGTTGCCCATATGAGCGACGCCTCCTGAAGAGATTAGTCATTTTTATATTTTGGAGGATAGTGCAATGATACAGAAAGAGACCCATTCCAGAGTCTCCTCTGGTTCTTTTACATGCACAATATAAAGCACCGACACAAGACCTCGGTTTAAAGTCCCAACTGAAAGACTTTTCATTACATTAGGGTCAGACGGGGATCGAACTTGCTATCCCTGTATTACCAGACCAATGTGTTAACCACTGGACTACAGATTCGTCGGTATAGTGTTACTGTGTACCCTTATAAAAATAAAGTCTTTATTATAGTGTCACCCCTATTCAAAAGGGCCAGCCATTCAGGGCTCACACTGGGCCGAAAACAGTTGGGGCCACTTATCTGTTTGAAAGATGGGGTGTGTGCGGGAGCGGTGTCGTTCCCTCCCTGATTTGATTTTTTGGTATTTTTATTTGTAAATGGTGAGATTCTAGCCCGTGTTTTTCTGGAAGAAGTATTAATATAGACATTAGAATGAAAGAATGCATACCTGTTAAGGCTAAACGTTTATTTTACAATGTAGCCCTGTGACAGTGATTAATAATGGAAGCCAACACAGGATTACATTTCAAATGAACTTTAAGCTCAAAAAGACATGCATACTATTCATTTTTGAAGACAATCCAATGAACTTTTACAACTTTAATTCTTTTCTTGGTCATAATAATTTAAAAATACATCAGAATTACATACATGTACAATTAGTATCCACTATGTCTAACAAATTGCACAACATTCAGTTCAAAATGCGTCTGTTCTTCTTGGACCACATTACAAATGCCGATTTGAAGTTGAACTTGTCTGGGCCGTCAATGGAAATTTTCATCAGGCTGTCTAGGTTTCGTTCACTAAGTCCATTTCGGACATTTAAAACCGAAAGTAGCCATTTTGACAAGTGACGATTTGGATTTTTTTAAAGTTTATTTATCGGCGATTTGGACACGTTTCATTCACTTTATATAGTTGAGGACACGAAAATCATATTTTTCACAACTACTACCTTTGATCTTATTTGTGAAAAACATAACACATAATACATAATCTTCAAACAATGTCATCATTTCACCGATCAAGTACTGCCGTTTTCATAAAGGACCTCAATTGTAAGTCGTGATAGCGCAGTGGATGCACGTTCGCTTCAGGTGCGAAAGGTCTGGAGTTCGAGCCCCGCTGGAGCTGTTACGATTGTGCCCTTAGGCAAGGCATTTAAATTCCACGTTGCCTCTTCTCTCTCCCTCGTGGCGATTGATTCCATCAGGAATGAGGTCTCGAGAGTGATTAATATAAGTTGCAAGAACTTGTTTCGCAATCGAGCTAAAATAAATTTGTATAAACTAAAGGACCTCAATTATCATATCATTCCCATTATACAAAACTGTAAATGTGTGATCATATACCGCTAATTTACAAGTTTGTTTTGTTTTGATTGCAATTTATGATGGGAATATGCCTCCAGCACATGTACACAGCTGTTTTGACTGTGAATCGATTGTTTCGCCAAACAATAGCGTATATCAGAGCAAAAAAATTGTAACCAGTCAAAGATACAATGAACACAGACTGTGTATCGATTTTTCTTTAACTGGAAAGCGCCGTCGTCAATGGTAAATAAAACCAGTCGAGTATGAAAGGTTAAAATATGGCACAAGTTTGCCCATATGGTTCGCCGGCGGCGAGGGTAAATAAACTCAATCATCACAAACGTTATTTATGCCGATTTTTTGTGCAATTTTCTGAAAATCGCCATATTGAAATTTTAGGAGCCATTTCTATCGCAAGATCGCCATTTGGCTCTTGTGGCGACTGACAGCGTGGCCCCTGCCATTACTGATTTAAGGGACACCTATTTTATGAACATCAGTACTTCCTGAATCCTATCCTTGAAGGCCAACCAGCCATATCACAAGAAACCCCTGACAAGGTTCGAATCTTCGACCTCCCGGCGGATGCCTTAACCACTAGGCCACAGAGACGCGTATATGTGAGAGGTGTATCGCTCTGGGCACAGCCTAAATACGTGACAAAAATATTTCTATATAAGGATGTGGGTCCTTTCGGAGCAGCAGGCCACAGAAAGCACAAGACCCTTATCAAAGAGAGAGAAAAAATTTATATTTTATTGCATTTTTTCTCTCCATACATTACAATTATACACACAATGAAATACGTGGAAAACAATTTGAAATTAAATTAGAATTTATTATTATCAAGAACAGCCTGATATGCATTTGACCGTGCACTTGGTGAATAGAGATGCCAGGTTGGATTAGAAAAAAATGGATGAAACTGAATTATAAATATCTTGGACAATAGTATTTTGAAGAAAAAATGTTAAAAAGCTGTAAGAGGAACACTATATTTGAATTGACCTGTAAAATGAGCATTATGACATTGTGGCATAACTATCATGTAACCTTCCTGAGCAGACGATGAAATTTCTCACTTTACAAAAACAAACACATATATCTTTATATTTACCTCTGTTTAAGGGATTTTTAGGCTTCACATAAATGGGATTAATGAAAACATCACCATTTGCATACTTTCAAATAAAATGTGAATATTTATCTGCTTTACGCGCAGTTTGCTATTTGATAAGTAATATGTGAACACCATAAGTACCAAAGCATCTGTTTTGAGAGCAATGACATAATTCGCGTTCTGAATGTAAACAAAAATCCCGAGAATAAACAAAGGCCGAAAACACGCGCCGGCCGATATCAGGGATGTTGACGACAATACCCAGAATTAAGTCTTATCATAATGCCCCTAAAAATACAAGAACTTTTTGCCACCATAACCGCTTACCTAACACTGGAAATAATTAATAAATAACCCAGGCGTCTGTGACAGATGCTTGCTTAGTTGTTTATAAACAAATTTTACACAGGCTTGAATCCTTGATCAATTATGTATGTTTGTGGTCACAATGGTGTATAATTTTTAGGGATATAATATATATCTAATTTACAAGCAAACGTTTTCAGCATTATACTGTTTGTAAAATACCTATGTGCGGAAACGTTATCTGGAGCTTTGACTTATGACACTTTGCTGTGATTAGGTTTATTAATAGAAATTTACTTTCGTTTCCTCATCGTCCGTGTATTCGCGGAAGTGTGAAATTTGTACCTTCAATTTGAAGAGTAGTGGGGACCATTTCAAACAGTTTTTATGTTCTAGTCTAAGAAGGATAGTTCTATATTTGAACCGATACCCTGAACCACAGGCACCAGACTATATAGTATTATATATTACTTACTATATGACCATAGGCCAAACAAAAAAAAATGATCTTCTTATATCCTTGCCCAATATATAAAAATGCATTGAATTACTCATTCTTTCCATGGCAAAGCTGTAGTGTAATGTGTAGTAACGAAGTGCTGTCTCCGCAATGCATGTATCTTCCATTAATGTCATGTGCGTGTGTTTTACGTTTATTTATCGTCGCTACCGGTTGTCCATATGAGCGACATCTCCTGAAGAAATTAGTCATTTTAGAGTTTTGGTGGATAGTGCAATGATACAGACAAGAGACCCATTCCAGAATATCTAAAGTCCCATCTGAAAGACATTAATGTCAAACCCCTTGTGGGGACCTAGACATGTTTTCCTGGGCATGCTTAGCCGACCATAGCGGTTAACCAGTACTAAGCAATGTGTATGAGGTGCCTTAATAAACGACACGACATACGTGGCCTGACTGAGTATCGAACCCGGCACCGTTCGATTCCTCTGGTTCTTTTACGTGCACGATGTAAAGCACTGACACGAGACCTCGGTTTAATGTCCCATCTGAAAGACTGTTAATTTTATTAGGGTCAGACGGGGGATCGAACCTGCGATCCATGGATTACCAGTCTAGCGTGTCTCTTGGTGTACTAACTCAAGTTGTCAAATAACCCCAGCGAGTAAGTTGTTTTTCTTCTGTATCTTGCACTATCCTCCAAACATATAACATGACTGATATACATATTGAGGCGTCGCGCCGTCAAACTAGGGACGACGATAAATAACCACATCAAAATGAAATAAGGTTGTCAGCAGCTTGTGGAGGTTGGAGAAATGAGTACTGGTTGCAACTCAGGAAATGTGGGTGTTCTCCTCCACCACAACATATTGACTGTGTACGTTAATTATCCAGAGTGGGCACAGTGTACAAATCACAGGGACATAGAAATTGCTACGAATATGTACATGTTTGTGTGCATGAACAAGGATACTGTCTTTTGTTTTGGGCAGGAATCCCACTAAGGTGTTATCATTTTTTAAAAGTAAGTTTGTAAAATGACTCGATCATATATGGCCGCCGGCGGCACAAGAAAAGGAACACTCGGACATACTCGTAATTAACACAAAAACACGAAGTTGATACAGACGGATCTGTAGTCCAGTGGTTAACACGTTGGACTGGTAATCCAGTATCGCAGGTTCGATCCCCCGTCTGACCCTAATACCGGTTGTCCATACGAGCGAAGCCTCCTGAAGAGATTAGTCATTTTAGAGTTTTGGAGGATGGTGCAATGATACAGACATAGACCCATTCCAGAGTCTCATCTGGTTCTTTTACGCGCACGGTGTAAAGCACCGACACGAGACCTCGGTTTAACGTCCCATCTGAAAGACTGTTAATTTTATTAAGGTCAGAAGGGGGATCGAACCTGCGATCCTTGAATTACCAGTCCAGCATGTTACAACTGGAAAACTTCAAATAACTTTTATATTGATAATCCCAGCTCAGTGCGATGAATATTATATATATTTAAAACATTGATGTTCCTGTAAAAGATTGTTTGTTTAATCCATACATACTTATATTAGTTTTACCAATTTAGGCATTGATTTACTAGGTTAATATTCTTTATGGCTAATACGCACATTTGTCTTACCTACCTAACTTAGTTATATTTTAACATTTTCAGCATTTATCTTAGAAACAAATTAATAATAATATGCATACTATTATCAGTGATCCTAATTTTATAGCTGTTGCCATTAATTTATGTTATATAGTCGGTTCAAAAGCTCACTCAGAGCTTGTGTTGTATTGTTGCTATCTTGAAGACTCAAAATAAATGTTACCTACTTTTTGAATGATAAGATATCTGTTCAAGTTCGCTGTGGTCTTAGTGTTCATTGTCGCACTGTATAGCAGGCACTCATCTGCAAACTAATGTACTTGTGATCTAACTCCGAGTTGTAAGTGGTATTGTGGTGGTACATCAGCTGCTCCGATACAGTGAAGGCTAAATATACAATGCTGACATTATATTTGGCTGTGTCTGCTTGCACCCGAACGCACGCATATCAGCCTGGTATCTGGCCTGCAGGGATACAATTCGGGAATTAGACCAAAAATACGAGATATATTTTTTATCCAGTGTGTGTATATATAATTGTACATAGAGGAATTGTCATTTGGTCAGTCCTGAGTGCTACGTGTGGAGTTGCTTATTGCATGTTATAGGAGGTGCACTTTGTGTGGATATAGAAAATGATTCAACACAACAATATTTTCTTTTAATATCGAACCCATCGCGGGGATGTAGACATGTTACACATATGCACTCGAACTGGAGCAATGTCATAATACACACACATTAGTACCGACTGTTATCCTATAACAACATCATCAGCCTCCGTCCGTCTTATGAGACGATGGATTGCGCTCTTGTTGAGGAACATCTTCTGCGGTGACTGAGTAGGCCTATTCTTGAGTGGCAGTCTCTGTTGCAGTCATCGCAGGTGAAGATCGAGTCATCCAGTTTGGTTGATGCCTTGCGCTTCTGTCGTTTCTGCTCACGAAGCGTAGTTTGCTCAGCCTCGGCTCGTCTGACCCCAGCTTTCACAACGTGTCTCCATGATGACCGGTTTGATGCTGTGTCCTCCCAAGACTCTATGTTGATTTGCGCTGAACGCAGGTCCCTCTTACAAGCGTCCCTGTATTTTAGGTGGGGGCGACCAGTTGGACGTGATCCTTGTTCAAGTTGACCGTATAGTAGATCTTTGGGGATGCGTCCTTTATCCATGCGTCGGACATGACCTAGCCAGCGCAGGCGGCGTTCACTGAGCATTGCATAGATGGTTGTTGAACTCGCTCTGCTGAGGACCTCTGTATTGGTGACCCTATCTTCCCAAGTGATTCCCAAGATCCTGCGAAGGCACCTCATATGGTATGAGTTCAGCTTTGTCTCTTGTCTGGCATATGTCGTCCATGACTCACTGCCGTAGAGGAGCGTGCTGAGTATGCAGGCCTGGTAGACCTTCAACTTGGTGTTCAGTGTTAGGTTTCTGTTCTCCCAGACTCTCTTGGTGAGTTTTGACATGACGGTGGCTGCTTTCCCAATGCGTGCATTGATCTCAGCATCGAGGGACAGGTTGTTGGATATCAGTGATCCTAGATATCTGAAGTTGTCGACCATGGCGAGTGTAGAGCCGTTAATGGCTATGGGAGCTGGATCTGCAACGTCCTGGGTCATGACCTCTGTTTTCTTTATGCTGATGGTTAGGACAAACTCACGGCATGCATTGGAGAACTGATCCATGAAGCGCTGGAGGCCATCGTGTGTGTGGCTTGCGAGGGCTGCATCGTCAGCGAACAGCATCTCCCTGAGTAGGACACGGGTTGTTTTGGTTTTGGCACGCAAGTGGGCCAAGTTGAATAGCTTGCCATCGTGTCGGGTGTGGATGTAGACACCGTCAGAGGAGGACTGGAAGGCATATGTCAGGAGGAGTGAGAAGAGGATGCCGAAGAGTGTCGGTGCGAGGACGCAGTCTTGCTTGACTCCGCTGAGGATGGGGAAAGGCTTGGAAATGTCGCCGTCGAAGCTGACGGTGCTCTTCATGTCTTTGTGGAACGACGTGATCATGCTTAGCAATTTTGGTGGACAGCCAATCTATAACAACAACAACAGAAATAAACTATCCTTTGTGACGATATTTCAAGTTTTGAGACGGTCCCATACTAACAAAGGACCTGTCAATTTTATCTTCGGGGTGCCTCGAGCCAAATTGTCTTTCGTGGTTTTTCATTGGTCAAATCGATTCAGTTGAGGTCATGACTGCAGTTTGAACAATTTGATTGGTCAAATTTACCGGAAAATGATGATGAATGCACTGCGGCAGCCATTGCTAAAGATGAAGTGAACCAGAAATTTAACACTGCTGTGAAATATTATTTAAAATACATCCTTCATGTAATTGGATCGGATTAGATACACGCAGTTTTATGCTGCGACATAACTCTTCCTTCCTTTTCTACCGTTGAGTAAAACCTCAACCGTAGCTGTGTGCAAAATTCACTGATTTATTGCGTGGATCTTTTTTCCTTAAGACTGCAAAAAAAGAGAGCAGAAAAATCATGGATGATCAACGGTTGATGCATCCTAGTGGCACGATGAACAATAACACAGGTGGTATGAACATGAACCAGGGATACAATATGGGCCAGACCGGACATGAGGAGCCAAATGATCAAAGGAAACAAGAAATAGGGGATATTCTCCAACAGATTATGACGATTACGGACCAGAGTTTGGATGAAGCTCAAGCAAGGTCCTGGTAACACCATTTTCAAGTCTTCTTTCACTCGATGTTGTGTGTTGCTTAAATAGGGAATGGGTTAATTGATGCTATTTATATATAAAATGTGTCCTGGTTGGTTCGTGGATTGTAGCATGTTGTGCATAGCTAGTTACTGTTGTGTGTTGTCACCTCTCAAAGGGAGAGAATGTATGTATGTAACATTGACGCGCAACATATCTACGTCCACGCGAGGGGTTCGACATTAGCGGAAGATAAATAGACCATTAATAAATTTAATGGCAAACCCCTTGCGGGGACGTAGACATGTTTTCCTGGGCATGCTTAGCCGACCATAGCGGTTAACCAGTACTAAGCAATGTGTGCGTGTCTTGCTTTATGACACTACATACGTGGCCTGACTGAGTATCGAACCCGGACCGTTCGATTCCAAATCCGACGCTCTACCATTGGACCACGGACACCACACAAGAATGGGTTAATATAATGAATATCTTATTTAGTCTGGCGATGCAGTATATATGACAAACTAACCGGTTTCTGACGATGCAGTATATAACAAACTGGTAGTCTGATATAGATTTCGAATGTCCATCCATATACTGCAAACAATTTCAAGTGACTGAATACATGTTTACTTTTTGAGGAATGTCGATGAAACGGCGGCACCTAGTGCCGTGCTCAGTAATCTTTAATGACGTTAACCAAGTTTCGTCTAATTGTGGAAAATGCATGCTTTAACTTTAATAGCAGACTTAATATCGCATTTTCTGTCAAAATTCATATTTTTGGACAAAATTGTATATATACTGTATCTCTAACACTAACATAGTCACCCTCCTAATTACTCTTGACTGGGTGTAGAAACGTAAATGAACCCACACATCACACTGTGCCCAATGTAGAATAACTAGTTTTACACAACGATGGAGATCAGTTTGAGACCCTCTGTGACAAATCAACACATAGATCTGAAGGCGAAAAACCGATGACATTTGGTATTTTTCATAAGGCCCCTTTGCATGTAATGACGGATAGAACAGCGAGAATATGACGACAATATTTATTCGTAAATATATTGGTGTTAGTATGTCATTTTGGAAAAAAGTTTGCTTGATTTCTTAAAAAATATTATTTATATGGGGACAGGAATGGGAAATTGGGAATAGTGAAATTAATCAATACTGGGGTTTCATTCGTTTATTTGCCTGTCTGATCTCCATTATCGACAGAGATCGACTTTGGTAATTGATAAGTAAAAATGCCACTCGATGTGGTACAAATGTTGCATCCGTAGAAATCTCCCATGCTTATAAGTTATAGTCACAGTTGGATGCCATGCTAAGCCCCTGTCATCGGCGCAAGTCATAGGTGGTTGTTGCTCTAGCGGCTGCGTGCTGCTTGGATTTGTAGTGGCGGTTATGTACATGTATATAAATGAATTACAATAAAGAATATACAACATTATGTATATACGCTCAAACTCGTCCGCCATTTTGACCAATACATGTATGTACTGCCCTACTGCATCTTTTGTAACCCCCAAATGCCCCCTCGTGCACTAACCCTGCATCCCCAAATGCCCCCTCGTGCACTATCCCTGCACCCCCAAATGCCCCCTCGTGCACTAACCCTGCACCCCCAAATGCCCCCTCGTGCACTCCTGCACCTCAAAATGCACCCTGCCCATTTTGTGACCCACTGCCTCTTTTCCCCTATGTCCTTCCCTATTTTGAGGGAATAATTTACGTCCAGATCCTGTTAATGACGGAACTGGTGACACGTAGGCGGGCGGGTGACACGTAGGCGGGCGATATTTAAAGTCTATTATTGTATAAAATATATAAAATCAAAAATAATTTGGTATGTGCCGACTACAACCACTTAACACAACCACCTAACACAACCACCTAATACTCTTTTTTTTTAGGAGAAGTGGGGCCCACAAGGGGTGAAGTCAGGGTCCCTAGGACGACAAATTCGCCCACATCGCCCTCTAAACTTATCCCTGCCACCTAACACAACCACCTAACACATACAAGGAACCTGAACTCCTCAGTCCAGAACCCATTACCATATAAACTATTTTTTCCCCTCGAACAATACGTCTCTGGAATGGCCTCCCCTACTATGTACAGTCCAGCTGAGTGGCTGGCCACGGTACAACTCATGTAACATGATGTATGTTTTTTTTTAACCTTAGTAATCAGTTCTTTTTAACACTCTATCTCACTAATTGAGATTTTTAACCACTGTCCCTGACACTCACCTCCCTGTCATACTCGCGTCTGAGTGTTGGGAGTATTATGTAGATATATAAAGTAATTCGGAAATTGTCCAGCCCTCAAGTTGAGCGTTTGGTGGAAATGTGGCTTTCAATGTATGACTTCGCCGGCCCATTCTTCGACATTTACGTAAGATGCTATATTTACCTGACAATATGTACTTCACGTTCTTACAGGAAGCACACGCTGAACTGTCATAGAATGAAACCAGCGCTGTTTAGTGTTCTATGTGAAATCAAAGAAAAGACAGGTACGTACGTTTTCCATCAGCCACATGTTATTTGTATTGAAATAAAATACAGGCACATGTAGGTTTGTGTGTAATCACTGTCCATATGTGTTCATTTCATTGAAAGATGTGAATGCTAATTGTATTGAAAGATATGAAAAAGTTGGCAGTTTCTTACAGTTACGGAGGTTGGTGCACCCAAGTACTGGTTAACCGCTGGAGCCTGCCCAGGAAAGGTGTTGTTAGGTAAACTGCCCATTGGCGATATAGCCCAAAATGGTGCTGATGCAGGCGTAAAACTTGAAATATAACATAATATGTTAATTGTATCGAAAGATATGTACATTGTATGTTGATTGAATTGAAAGATATGTACATTGTATGTTAATTGTATTGAAATCTATGTGTATGTTAAGTGAATTGAAAGATGTTGAATTGAAAATGAGTGACTGCATCATTGAATGTTGTAATTTTATGTATTTCAATAAACATTATGACCATTAAATAAACATTTGAATACAAGGTCGTACACAATGTTTGTGTGTCCATCCGTCAGAATCACAGGGCTCATTCTAGGTCATAATTTTTGGGAGAAGTGAGAAAATGCTTATCAGCAGTACGGGTGGGGAGCATGACTCAGGGTTCCCGCTGTGACAACATACAAATACTGGCTCTAAATTTTGTGAATTGGCAAACATATTTGGCTTAATTTAACAATAAATGGGGACCTAGACATGTTTTCCTGGAAAGGCTTAACCAACCTAAGCGGTTAACCAGTACTAAGCAATGTGTGTGAGGTGCGCTCAATGACACTACATACATGGCCTGACTGGAGTATCGAACCCGATAAATCCGATGCTCTACCAATGAACCACGGATGCCACAGTGACACAAAGGGTTAAATAGTAGACTGTGCATCGAATGCTCCATCAGCATGACTCGGATGTTATGCTGAGTTGCTGACTGTTCACTTATAAATAAAAAAAGGTATTGTTCCTATATATAGATGTCTTATCTTTTTTGATAAGAAAAGATGTACAGTGGATAAAAAAATTCCCCAAGTACCCTGGGGCAAATTATACCTAGCTGTCAGGTAGTTGATTGATTGTGTTGAATATTTCTCTGGTTTTGTGTGTTGATTGCCCTGAGGGAGGTATTGTTTATAAGCGTAGGATATAAACCCATGGGTCTTAATTGTCCTTTCCTAACAATTACTATTGTTTTATTAAAAATATTATCGTAATGAAACGAAAATATTTTGTGCGTGAGAATAAACGCCTCATACTGACAGTCTGTTCCGCATATCTGCATAACCGTATTTTATTTGTTCTGCAGAACCTTATTTTATATCTGCAGAACCTTATTTTATATCTGCAGAACCTTGTTTTATATCTGCAGAACCTTGTTTTATATCTGCAGAACCTTGTTTTATATCTGCAGAACCTTATTTTATATCTGCAGAACCTTATTTTATATCTGCAGAACCTTGTTTTATATCTGCAGAACCTTGTTTTATATCTGCAGAACCTTATTTTATATCTGCAGAACCGTATTTTATATATGCAGAACCTTATTTTATATCTGCAGAACCTTATTTTATATATGCAGAACCTTATTTTATATCTGCAGAACCGTATTTTATATATGCAGAACCTTATTTTATATCTGCAGAACTGTATTTAATTTGTTGATAGTCGTAGGATTATGAACATAACTTGGATGGAGGCAATATTTTTATTTATCTCTTTTGAAATTTACAAATCGCCATTTTGTTATTTTCCATGCGAAAATGAATTGACGTCACTGTTTATGCCTACAAATGAACTCACAATCCTGTACTATATATATATCGCTATTTTGAGTTTATGTCGTGGCCATGTCGGAATCATCCCAGTCAGTCAATCCTTCTTGAAACGGGGTCTCTCCTAATAGATTTAGAGCTGCTACGTTAGCTCGTCTATTCACACCAAATATTCCTAGACACTACAATAGTCATGTACATGTAGCTGGCCACATCAACTTGTCAATTTACATTTTCACAGTTTACGGTACATTTCCAAACTTCAGTTCCCCGATTGGATAGATCTCTTTTCTGTGGCTGTGGCGAAGTTGATAGCAATTCAGGGATCATTCTAGAGGGCGATGTGGGCAAAATTGTCGCCCTAGGGACCTGACTGCGCCCTCTGGGAGCCCCACTTCTCCCTAAAAAAAAAAGAAAAAAGATTTTCAAACAAAATTTTGTCTAGTATTATAAAGCACTCCTTCTATTCAAATGTTGTATTTAATGGTTGTACTGTGCATTTTAACCCTATTTTGCAGAAGTATATTAAAGAACACCATTTAAGGAAGCGATCACGCGCTTTCTCACTTCTCCCAACAATTCTGACCTAGAATGAACCTGCCTATCTTCCCACAGTTTAACCCTTTCAACACCACAGACCTCTAAATTGGCTTACAAAAAAGTGTAGATCCAGATGAGCCGGCTCGTGACGAGCCGTCTCATCAGGATCTGCACTTTTTTCAAGTAATATAACTATTTTTAGGAAAAAAAATTACCCATTTTGATAAATGAACTGATCCAAATGTAATTTTGTTATTAATTTATTGGTCTAAAAATATCATGGACCAGTCCATGTCAGTTACTTGGTGTTGAATGGGTTAAGTAATATTTTGTAAAGTTGTTAGCATCATAGGCCAGTGGTTATTTGCCACTCACAGCTTTGGGTTTGATGCCCTACTAATCTGCAGTTTGGATTATTTCATACATGTGCGGAATTTATCCAATGGCTCGATGTAGGGTCAGTGGTTCTACCTGGGTACCTGTCTGTGTTTGAACCAGAGCTCTAGCCTCTAATGGGACAATTTAGTTTATGCAAATTTATTTTAGCTTGATTGCGAAAGAAGTTATTATAACTTATATTAATCACTCTCGAGACCTCATTCCTGATGGAATCCATCGCCATGAAGGAGAGAGAAGAGGCAATGTGGATATTAAATGCCTTGCCTAAGGGCACAATCGTAACGGCTCCAGCGGGGTTTGAACTCCGGACCTTTCGCACCTCAAGCGAACGCGCATCCACTGCGCTATCACGACTTCAACATGGGACAATTTGGTCTGTCGTTACATAATATTTAATCTGGAAATACTTGGTTTAAACAGTATTTATTCCAATAAATTTACATGTATAGCACAAAAATGTTACAAATTACATAAATTGTGAATGGTTTGGATTGGAAAACAAGTTTTCAGAAAACTTATATTAATTCCTCTCCTTTCCTCTGGAAATACTTGTTATTGACTATATAAATATGTAATAGAAGGAATGATGTTGCAAAATTCCAACTACGTAAATAGATTGACCTGGCCATTTCTGGATTCCAGCTCGCGTCTGTATTTCTATACGCACACCAGTGAAAGCTTGGAACTAGTTCCCTGAAAACAATTGGACAATTTTAATACCTGTAATACGAATACATAGCAGTAATTCTTATCACATAAATTCCCATTCGTCCAGATAAATACCTGTATAAAACTTTTGTTCTTAAAGCGACATTACATCGCATAAAGCAAATAAAATGCACGTATAAATGCGTTGCTACTACAAATTCTTCCGAATACTTTGGAACACTAACATTGAATCAATAAACAGTGTTTTTGTGGTCTACAAACTTTCAAAATTGAAAGTAGGATATCATATAACAATAAATCTGTACCATGTATCGTGTTATTCAGGATAAACGCATTGCATTACGCATGGATGAAGACCCTATTTACATTATTTTGTTATGTAAACAAACCATGTATACGTTTGTTTATTAGTTGAAATACTCAGTTTTTGAGGAAACTATTTTGGGGAAAAATTATACCATATAATAGGAAATTACATTCTGTATAAATTTGCGTTTTCACCGATGTAGTGTCGCTTTAACTATATATATAAAAAGTTCCAAATGCTTGTGTAGCACTTAGCATTGATTTTCTGTCAGGTGATCATCGTAATTATTTGAATTCTGATAAATTATTAGCACGCACAATGTATTTGTTAATAGATAAATGCAGAACAAACTCAAGTTTCATAATGGCGGATCTTTTGCTAGATGAATTCTACAGATGAACGGGTTTATTGTTGCTTGAAAAAGGTTTTAATATTCCGGTTTCACGATTAACCATAAATGGTACATTTGTACAATGTAAATTACAGTAACAATTTCCGCGAGACGAATAATTCTGTATTTATCTGAAGGTATTCTCATCTGAAGGTATTCTCATCTGAAGGTATTCACCGACATTTGATGCTGAAAGTTAACTATAAAGCTTTTAATATTGAATGCTTATGAGACAATTCTAGGAATTGAATGCGCTAATAAATGTATTAATTTGAAAGCAACAGTTGGTTAGGATTGTTTATTAGAATTGTTGTAAATGTGTACGGCAATATGAGAAGAAGTAAGGACCTAATATCTCCGATATGTAGATGTATTATTTTTTAAATTGGCAGATTCATTTTCAAAACTCGCCCTCCAGTCCTCCCAAACTTTAACCCTTTCAACACCACAGACCTCTAAATAGGCTTACAAAAAGTGTAGATCCAGATGAGCCGGCTCGTGACGAGCCGTCTCATCAGGATCTGCACTTTTTGCCAGTGATATGACTATTTTTAGACATAATTACCCATTTTGATAAATGAACTTGTCCAAATGTGATTTTCTGATTCATTTATTGGTTTATGAATATCATGGACCAGTCCATGTGAGTTACTTGGTGTTGAATGGGTTAACCATGCATAACATGCTGAACAAGGGCGAAGAAAGAAATACTAGTCACTGCTCCAACTAGGCCATTTTAGAAAGGGAGTCGCGCCCTTAATCCTGCGCTCAAACTGTTGCACACACAGATATTCTATGGACCAGAGAATTAGAAATCGTGATAATCCTATAATATATCTTTACACACTAGTGAATAACTGTATACATGGTGGGCATGCATGCCGCAACCATCGTGGCTCTGGCAGCGCTCAACCGACCTCGGTACCGCTGGAATAAATCTTGTTTACATGAAATACCTGAAGACTATTTAAACATTTTATTTGCTGTAGCTCTGGCAGGATTCAAAATGACCTCGGTACCAAGGTGAACACCGAAATAAATCTTGTTTACATGAAATACCTGAAGACGTTTAAACATTTTATATGCTGTGTAATGGTGGACATCCTGTCCGTGGCTCTGGCAGGGCTCAAACGTCCTCGGTACCAAGGTGATCACCGAAATAAATGTTGTTTACATGAAATACCTGAAGACTTTTAAACATTTTATATGCTGTGTTAGAATGGTGGACATCTTGTCCGTGGCTCTGGCAGGGCTCAAACGACCTTGGTATCCAGGTGATCACCAAAATAAATGTTGTTTACATGAAATATCTGAAGTCTATTTTTAAAAAATGTATAATGATGCACATCTTTGTGAAAAGATACAGATTTTGACTAGATACCAATGTTATCAAACTGGGATTATTTCTCCAAGTAGTTGACAAGATTATCAGATCCACAATAAATCAGTGTGATTATGGGGGAATGTACTGTACATGGGGAAGGGAGGGGATATTGTGCTTGTCTGAGAGTGCTAGTTGTTTATTGCTCTCATAGGCAGTTAAAGCATTTTCTTGGAGGAAAATGTTGATGCATTCTGGCAAAATATAAGAGGCTTCAAATAGCTTTTAAGAATTTTTTTATATATATTTTACCATATTTATTCTGAAAACTGCCCCGTCTCAAATGGAATTACAAAACCTTGAATTCATTATGCAATATGCAAATTTTGTCTAGTGGTTGCTTTTGCAACATTTTTAAGTGATGATCTTTTCAAATATTAAGTTTTAAATTCATTTAACAAGACACCATTAGAAGTTGCTAGATTACTCACAAGTAGGGATTGCAGTTCTATAGAGACATCAAATGTCAGGTTTGATTGAACTTAATCTTAGGGGCTTTGTGTACATATAACAGATCATAAAACAGCAGGCCCCCACACAAGTTACATGGAAAGGTCCTTTTGTAATGGAATATTCATAAAGAGAGGTAATTTAGTAATTTACAATTAATAATTACTTAAAGCTTGGTAGGTATTTTGTAATGAAATATTCATAAAGGGAGGTAATTTACAATTAATAATTTTTCAAAGCTCAGTATACTATAGTATAGTCAAACCTGTCCTACTCCTAAAAGCAGACAGCGAAGGGAATCACAGAAGGTGGATGCTTAGCACAGGTGGCTGTTTAATAGAGGTCAAGCGTATAGTAAAACAACATATAGGGAATCTTCAATCTGTCTGTTTAATAGAGGTGACCACTAACACAGGTTTAACTGTATACAATGTAATGAATATATTTAACCTGGTGCAGTACCTGATATGTGCTCATGCACCGTTAATCCATTACTCGCCCAATGGCTGTCCGATCCTCGGATCGGGAAGTATGTGAGATTGTATGGTAGTCGCCAGATCGGACAGGTGGATTTTCTCCGAGTACTCCGGTTTCCCCCACACGAATGACCGCATATACGCACGCTTTCATCCCGCACCAACGAGAGTGATTAATATAAGTTAAAACTTGCTTCGCAATCGTTGTAAAATAAATAAAGTTTAAACTCACTCACTAACTATAATTACTTGCTGGAGTATTTAAGTGTGCAGCACATTCCAAACACTGGCAGGCTAGCAGTGGAAATAACAGCAATTTCATTAGAATTGTGTCAAAACGGGCAGGGTGGGTCAGAAAAAGGGCAGGGTGGGTCAGAAAAGGGGCAGGGTGGGTCAGAAAAGGGGTGCATTTTGAGCCACAATGAGGTGCGGGATTGGTATTTTGGGGTTACCCCTAGATAATGTTACTAAATTACGGTGCTTGATCATAGAGGCAGTAAGTCAGTACATATTGGTGAAATGGGCAGACAAGTTATATATTTCTGCCCGCACGAAGGCACCTGTTGATACGTATATATATATAAAATGTATAACGGCAAGAAGGCAGGGCGGCGCGCCCTGCAATTCCGCTCTTAGAAAAACCCATAATAATGTACACGTATACATATATCTATTTACATTAACCCATTCAACCCCAAGTAACTGACATGGACTGGTCTATGATATTTTCAGACCAATAAATTAATAAGAAAATTACATTTGGACCAGTTCATTTATCAAAATAGGTAATTTTATCTAAAAATAGTAATAATTATTACTGGCAAAAAAGTGCAGATCCTGATGAGACGGCTCGTCACGAGCCGGCTCATCTGGATCTACACTTTTCATAAGCCTATTTAGAGGCCTGTGGCGTTGAAAGGGTTAATTTAAAAACAACAGGCCTACATAATTTGATAATTATATTTTTCCATCCACAATTAAAAAAAAAAAGATTTCATTGATTTGAAAACAACAAAGCATACATTTTGTACAAAGTTAATATTTAAGGTCTCCTCGTAATACAGCTATATTTAGCAGCACTGCCAGTTATGTGGACAATTCACAATGACTAGAGATGGGGATTTATGGGATCACAAGTGTGAAATTAATCAATACCAAACAGCAGTTTTGATTTCTAGATATCTAGGTATCATTTTTATGTGTGCAATATTCATTGAATATTTTTTGCTTGATTTAAGCTTGTGCCCTTGCACTAAGTGTCTATCTCATCTTGATTTATTCTGTTTGATTTGCCATAAAATGCAGGTTGCTTGCAAGATGGGGGGGGGGCTCGATCGAAAATCGGTGTAATACTGCAGAATAAGATTGTTTTTTGGAGAATATACAGACTCCAGATATCTGTGTAATTTCGATGCTATGTTTGTGCTGCACCCGCCCCAACTTTCTCTCCACCCCTGTATCGCCCCGCAACAGCAGAGCATAATGGTCCCTTAGCATACCCATCACTGCTCCCCCTCCCCATATAACAGGATGTGGAGATGAACAGTTCTAATATCTAAATTTTAATTTAACCCTTTGCCCGCTAGCGGCAGATAAAACTCACTTTTGCAAACAGCATAGAGCCAGATCAGACGGGACGGCACAGAACGTGCCATCTGATCAGGCTATATGCTGTTAACTATTCGGATAGTGGAGCTAAATCACATGGCTGAACAGCATAGATCCTGATCAGATGCGGCGTTACACGGCTGATCTGGGTCTTATGTTGTTTGCAAGAGTGATTTTTATTTACTCAGCGTGCAAAGAGCTAAAGAGGAAATTATGGGGTGGGATATAGATCGTTATTGATTGCATAATCATTGGTTGCAATAGGTAAAATGGCTGTCCTATATAATGGACATACAGTAGCATACACAGGGCCCACACTGGGCCGAAAAAAGTTGGGGCCACTTATCTGTTTGAAAGATGGGGTTGTGTGCGGGAGCGGTGTCGTCCCCTTCGGGAGGGGTGTCGTACCCTCCCTGGTTTGATTTTGTTGGTATTTTTATTTGTAAATGGTGAGATTCTAGCCCGTTTTTTTCTGGAAGAAGTATTAATATAGAAATTAGAATGAAAGAATGCATACCTGTTACGGCTAAAAGTTTATTTTACAATGTACACAGGATTACATTTCAAATGAACTTTAAGCTCAAAAAGACATGCATACTATTCATTTTTGAAGACAATCCAATGAACTTTTACAACTTTAATTATTTTCTTGGTCATAATAATTTAAAAATACATCAGAATTACATACATGTACAATTAGTATCCACTATGTCTAACAAATTGCACAACATTCAGTTCAAAATGCGTCTGTTCTTCTTGGACCACATTACAAATGCCGATTTGAAGTTGAACTTGTCTGGGCCGTCAATGGAAATTTTCATCAGGCTGTCTAGGTTTCGTTCACTAAGTCCATTTCGGACATTTAAAACCGAAAGTAGCCATTTTGACAAGTGACGATTTGGATTTTTTTAAAGTTTATTTATCGGCGATTTGGACACGTTTCATTCACTTTTTATAGTTGAGGACACGAAAATCATATTTTTCACAACTACTACCTTTGATCTTATTTGTGAAAAACATAACACATAATACATAATCTTCAAACAATGTCATCATTTCACCGATCAAGTACTGCCGTTTTCATAAAGGACCTCAATTGGAAGTCGTGATAGAATTATGTACACAAGTTATAGTCATTCGGTCATCCGATCATGTTTACATAATCTTCAAACAATGTCATCATTTCACCGATCAAGTACTGCCGTTTTCATAAAGGACCTCAATTATCATATCATTCCCATTATACAAAACTGTAAATGTGTGATCATATACCGCTAATTTACAAGTTTGTTTTGTTTTGATTGCAATTTATGATGGGAATATGCATCCAGCACATGCACACAGCTGTTTTGACTGTGAATCGATTGTTTCGCCAATCGATAGCGTATATCAGAGCAAAAAAATTGTAACCAGTCAAAGATACAACGAACACAGACTGTGTATCGATTTTTCTTTAACTGGAAAGCGCTGTCGTCAATGGTAAAT
The DNA here is from genome assembly GCA_014843695.1 of Archivesica marissinica. Taxonomy (NCBI): domain Eukaryota; kingdom Metazoa; phylum Mollusca; class Bivalvia; order Venerida; family Vesicomyidae; genus Archivesica; species Archivesica marissinica. Next base: position 29,551,683 of record CM026400.1, on the reverse strand, counting down.
AAAACCAGTCAAATATGAAAGGTTAAAATATGGCTCAAACGTTATTTATGCCGATTTTTTGTGCAATTTTCTGAAAATCGCCAAATTGAAATTTTAGGAGCCATTTCTATCGCAAAATCGCCATTTGGCTCTTGTGGTGACTGACAGCGTGGCCTCTGATACATGTATAGGCCTACGTCTCTATGTGGGAAATCCGTAACCCATTCAACACCAAGTAACTGACATGGACTGGTGCATGATATTTTTAGACCAATAAATGAATAAGAAAACTACACTTGGACCAGTTCATTTATCAAAATGGGTAATTTTGTCAAAAAATAGTAATATTGCTCAGGGCTTATTCTAGGGAGGCTTAGCTCATATATCTAATTCAAGGATTTTAGATAGCTAGTGAAGATAGAGGCTTATCTCATATCTCTAATTCAAGGATTTTAGATAGCTAGTGAAGATAGAGGCTTATCTCATATCTCTAATTCAAGGATTTTAGATAGCTAGTGAAGATAGAGGCTTATCTCATATCTCTAATTCAAGGATTTTAGATAGCTAGTGAAGATAGAGGCTTATCTCATATCTCTAATTCAAGGATTTTAGATAGCTAGTGAAGATAGAGGCTTATCTCATATCTCTAATTCAAGGATTTTAGATAGCTAGTGAAGATAGAGGCTTATCTCATATCTCTAATTCAAGGATTTTAGATAGCTAGTGAAGATAGAGGCTTATCTCATATCTCTAATTCAAGGATTTTAGATAGCTAGTGAAGATAGAGGCTTATCTCATATCTCTAATTCAAGGATTTTAGATAGCTAGTGAAGATAGAGGCTTATCTCATATCTCTAATTCAAGGATTTTAGATAGCTAGTGAAGATAGAGGCTTATCTCATATCTCTAATTCAAGGATTTTAGATAGCTAGTGAAGATAGAGGCTTATCTCATATCTCTATTTCAGGGATTTTAGATAGCTAGTGAAGATAGAGGCTTATCTCATATCTCTAATTCAGGGATTTTAGATAGCTAGTGAAGATAGAGGCTTATCTCATATCTCTAATTCAGGGATTTTAGATAGCTAGTGAAGATAGCTAGGAGAGGGAGGCTTATCTCATATCTCTAACTCAATCCCAGCAATCACCTTCAAAGCGAGTGCATTTGAAGAAGAAGAAAGCTTCGGGGGGGGGGATGTGTGACAGATTGTTTGCATTAAATATAGGTCTGCGGTGTGTATTTATCCGACATGCTGGTACGTGTCATCTCTACAATTCCAGTTCCCTATGCTGGTACGTGTCAGCTCCACAATTCCAGTTCCCTATGCTGGTACGTGTCAGCTCCACAATTCCAGTTCCCTATGCTGGTACATGTCAGCTCTACAATTCCAGTTCCCTATGCTGGTACATGTCAGCTCCACAATTCCAGTTCCCTATGCTGGTACATGTCAGCTGTACAATTCCAGTTCCCTATGCTGGTACGTGTCAGCTGTACAATTCCAGTTCCCTATGCTGGTACGTGTCAGCTCCACAATTCCAGTTCCCTATGCTGGTACATGTCAGCTCTACAATTCCAGTTCCCTATGCTGGTACATGTCAGCTCCACAATTCCAGTTCCCTATGCTGGTACATGTCAGCTGTACAATTCCAGTTCCCTATGCTGGTACGTGTCAGCTGTACAATTCCAGTTCCCTATGCTGGTACGTGTCAGCTCCACAATTCCAGTTCCCTATGCTGGTACGTGTCAGCTCTACAATTCCAGTTCCCTATGCTGGTACGTGTCAGCTCTACAATTCCAGTTCACTATGCTGGTACGTGTCAGCTCTACAATTCCAGTTCACTCGTTCTTTCTTGATTTCTTGAGTCTGCTTTGTAATTAAAAACTGAGAGTAGTTTTTGTCTCCCTGTATCGATTGCGAAGAGGGTCTCTTTTCGGAGCGCCTAACTGTGTGCCGTATTGATTAAGTTTTAGTTCTCTGCTGTGGTGATACATCTGTGCGTTCCCTCCTCATAAGTTTACTTTCCCCCAGATGCTGAGAAATTTTGTCGTCATGCAGGTCACAGTTCCACTTTGAGAATCTGTGAGCAGATATTGGGAGGTATTTTATGGTACCAGCTGGGGAATCTTAATTGATTCCCTCAGAATTACAATTGTCACGAAATCTGCCATATTGTATATTTTCGAAGCCAGCGAAAAAAGGGGGGAAAAGCTGATAAATGTAGATGGATTTTTGAGACTGGAGGCTACTAGCTTGTACTTGTAGTTGTATATTATTAGGGAGTTGGTTGGTACGTCGAGCAACAGCCCTATGTTTGGGTTACCGTTTACCGAAGATCAGTTACTTCCGGGGGTTTATTTTGGCGTTTGATTAAGCTTTCTGCTAGTTTTCAAAAACCTTGGGTTGATACGTCTTTCAGGGTGCATTCTAGAAGGCGACATGGGCGAGGTAGTTGCCCTTGGGACCCTGACCTAGCCCACTGGGGACACAACTTCTCCATAATTTGTTTTTGTTTTTACTATTTTCAGATAAAATATTCTCCAGTAAGATTTTTTTTACTGGTCATTGTATTTTTTTTTTATTAAAGCACACCTGTTCAAATATTGTATTTAATGGTCATTTGATAAAAGGCTGTAAACTATTCAATCTCGACAGATATCGTACAGCATTTTCAAGGGGCCTCCGTTGCCAAGTTGTTATGGTCGTTGCTGCAAATCACTTGCCCCTCACCGCTGCAGGTTCGAATCCCACTGAGGGTGTTGAATCCTTTCCAGTTAGCAAACTGGCTTGTGGTAGGTCGGTGGTTCTACCCGTCTGTGCCTGAAATACTGGTCGTAGGGGCACCCAGGGTCTCCCTCCACCAATAATAGTTGAGAGTCGTCTGTACATGTATGACCTATACGCTGTTGGTGTTACGGTACACCCCCGAAGAACCCCAGCCAAACAGCATATCCAGTGGATACTTTACTGTATAATTCTGTAATCAATTACAAAATAAATCACATTTATCCTACCACAACATCTCGGGGATCATTCTAGAGGGCGATGTGGGTTAAATTGTCGCCCTAGGGACCCTGACTTCGCCCTCTGGGGCCCACTTCTCCCTAAAAAAACTGTACTGTGCATTTTAACCCTATTTTGTAGAAGTATATTAAAGAACACCATTTAAGAAAGCGATCACGCGCTTTCTCACTTCTGACCTAGAATGAACCCTGCATCTTGGTTATACAACAACAGGATCATAACGAAGAATTCCAACTGAAAGGGCCAATATACAATTTTTTTATAATAGAAAAACCAATAATGTCTCGCATTCTTATAGGATTCTTTATACAAATTTATTTTAGCTTGATTGCGAAACAAGTTCCTACAACTTATATTATAATTAATGATTCTCGAGACCTAATTCCTGATGGAATCCATCACCACGCGGGAGAGAGTAGACTTCTTCTTTAGCAATAGCATTCCGACCTGCATTCTTTAATAGATAATTATTCGACCCCCTTCCTCCCCCCTGCAGGACATACCATAGTAAGATTTTAATATTTAAACTTTATTAATTTTACGAGTGCGAAGCTTATATTAATCACTCTCGATGCGTTTTTTTTAACTTAAATTTATTTTACAAAGATATCGAAAAATTTAAACTTTATTTATTTTGCAAAGATTGCGAAACAAGTTTTAACCAACTTATATTAATCACTCTCGTTGGTGCGGATGAAAGCGTAAATGTGGTCATTTGTGTGGGAGGAAACCGGAGTACCCGGAGAAATCCCACCTGTCCGATCTGGCGACCACCGTACCATCTCGTATACTTCCCAGTCCGAGGATCTAACCCGGGTTGCATTGGTGAGAAGCTAGCGCATTAACCACTGCGCTAATCGGTATGTTGGTTTTGGCAGTAAGATTAGAGTCGGAAGATGTAGGAGCAGATTCCGCAGGAAGAACTTATTGTCTTGATCTAACTATATATATTCCCACGGAATCAATATGTCTTGATGATTAACAATACTAACTATTTTGATAAAACACACATCTCCATGCCCCCACACATCTCCGATAAACGAAAACTCCAATAACAAGAAAAGTGGGGATAAAACTGCAATGGTTAATATCATTTACTTCAAATCACTTGCCCTGCCGCCTCACCGTTCCAATCCCACTGGAATGGTCAAAATTATTTTCATGTGATTAAGCTGTCCATCTGGCTTGTGGTAGGTAGGTCAGTGGTTATACCCGGGTGTCCGTCCATGCCTGCAAAGCTGCTCGGAGGGACACCCAGGGTCTTCCTTCACCAATAATAGCTGGAGTCACCGTATTACCCACATGTCTGGGCTCATTATAGAGGGCGACCTGGGCGAAGTAGTCACCCTAGTGACTGCCTCTTGGGGGCCTAACTTCTTTCAAAATGTTTTTGATTGATGATTAAATTTTTTAAAATTTCAATACAAAATTGTGTCCAATAAGATACATGTACACTGACCATTGTAAAGCACTCTTCAATTCACATGTATTTAACCCTTTCAACCCCAAGTAACTGACATGGACTAGTCCATGATATTTTTAGACCAATAAATTAATAACAAAATTACATTTGGATCAGTTAATTTATCAAAATGGGTAATTTTATCTAAAAATAGTAATAATTATTACTGGCAAAAAAGTGCAGATCCTGATGAGACGGCTCGTTACGAGCCGGCTCATCTGGATCTACACTTTTCATAAGCCTATTTAGAGGTCTGTGGGGTTGAAAAGGTTAATGGTCATAATGCAGGGATCATTCTAGAGGGCGATGTGGGCGAAATAGTCGCCCTAGGGACCCTGACTTCGCCCTCTGGGGCCCACTTGGTTTTTACGATTTTCAAACAAAATTTTGTTTAGTAAGATACACTGGCCAATTATAAAGCACTCCTTCTATTCAAATGTTGTATTTAATGGTTGTACTGTATATTAAAGAACACCATTTAAGGAAGCGATCACGCGCTTTCTCACTTCTCCCAAAAATTCTGGCCTAGAATGAACCCTGCCTATCTTCCCACAGTTTAACCCATTCAACACCAAGTAACTCACATGGACTGGTCCATGATATTCATAAACCAATACATGAATCAGAAAATCACATTTGGACAAGTTCATTTATCAAAATGGGTAATTATGTCTAAAAATAGTCATATCACTGGCAAAAAGTGCAGATCCTGATGAGACGGCTCGTCACGAGCCGGCTCATCTGGATCTTCACTTTTTGTAAGCCTATTTAGAGGTCTGTGGGGTTGAAAGGGTTAAGTAATATTTTGAAGTTGGATGTGTAATTTATTTTTCAGTATTAAGTATCAGAAATTCACAAGAAGAGGAACCACCAGATCCACAGTTGATGCGTCTTGACAACATGTTGATTGCTGAAGGGGTTGCAGGCCCAGAAAAGGGAGGCGGGTCCTCGGCGGCAGCTAATGCAACAGCGGCAGCGTCAGGCGGGCAGCCCGACAGCGCCATCGAGCATTCAGATTACAGAGCTAAATTGGCACAAATTCGACAAATTTATCACACAGAGTTGGAAAAATATGAACAGGTTTGTTTGATAGTTTGGTAATGGGGTCTTTCTTCATTAACCCATTTTATTCTGGATACCGTTCAAACGGTATTTGTAAAGAACATAGATCCAGATCAACCGCCACGGAACGTGCCGTCTAATCAGGCTATATGCTGTTTGCTATTCAGATGATCGTGCTAAGACGCTTGGCTATGTAGCAAACAACATAGATCCTGATCAGCATGCAGCGTCACACTGCGGCTGATCTGGATCTATGTTGTTTGCAAAACTCTTTAAATATATCCAGAATGAAATGGGTTAACACTTGATTGCGTACAGAATCTGGTCTGGGCAATAGATCCATTTATGTAAATAAAACAGTTCTGTCGAATAGTTGCATGTAGGTAGGTACATCATACAGGTATTAGCTGGATTTTAAAGGCCCGGTAAGTAATATGTGTATTGAAGATGGTAATATTTTTACAAAACTTAAATGTTAAAGTCCCGAAATGTAAAATGTACAATGTTCAACTCGCATCGATTTACAGAAAAGCTTTGCAAAACTTACAAAGTTAAAATCCTTGTATTGCAAAACATACATGTTACAGTCCTATGTATTAAAGTTCTAAAATGTAAAATACATGCCACCAAATGTGTACTTTTATATACTACTGTTTGCAAGCTGATTAAAAAAGTAAATTCATTAATGATATTTGTATTAAATATATATATTTATTTTATGCTAATTGATGAAATACAGTGTTTTATCAGTGAGATATAATCCATATCACCACTGCATATCACTCACTGTATTTTGCATATGCATCAAGGGGTTAATTTACAACTGCTGTTATCTATAAACATGAAAATGGTTACTTGGCTTAAGAGAGGTATGCTTTCATAATAATTTATTGGTGGGGAGATTCATGTAAAAGAGAGATTTTTTTATAAATGTAATGTCTTAAAATTATTATTTTGAAATAAATGTAATATAATGTAATAGATATACATGTTTATACCAGTTACATTAATTTACTCCATGGGGCTTTAAAATTGTATATGAATACTATTTTGAGTTGTTGTAATGTTTTTGGTGGTGTATGATAATGATTGGCCAATGGGACTTTAATATTTTATGTGGTATGTGAAAACAGTACTGTGTTGCGATAGGGGACTTTAATATTTTATGTGCTATGTGAAACAGTACTGTGTTGCGATAGGGGACTTTAATATTTATGTGCTATGTGAAAACAGTACTGTGTTGCAATAGGGGACTTTAATATTTTAAGCGGTGTAGGAATTCTGTTTTGCAATAGGGGACTTTAATATTTTATGTGCTATGTGAAAACAGTACTGTGTTGCAATAGGGGACTTTAATATTTTAAGCGGTGTAGGAATTCTGTTTTGCGGTGAATGTGCCGTTATTAACATTTTGGTGCAGTGGCGTGGAATGAAGTTGGATAGAAGGTAAGTACTAAACTAACATCGCGTCATCCAACAATACTTGAGTATAAATACTAACAATTTTGTTATTTTGACGTTTTTAAACAGGATTGGTGACTTTGGCTTGTAATGCGGTGTTTTGGGGTGAAATGTCTTAATTCAGAATTAGAGTAGTATGTGCATAAGAAAATGTTATATTTTTTATATTATCAAAGTACTTTCAAAAATTATAACAAGATATAGAGTATAGATAACACATGTATCTTTTCTTTTATGATTTCCAATGATTTTGGCTACTATAATAGTCGTTATCAAATTTAATTCATTATAACTGCCCCTGTCGGGAGCCTCATTGCACTACAATACACAACCACACAACCACTACTGTTAGTGTGAACATCCGTAATAAGAAATACTTCCGGTATAATTTTCAAGTTAGTTTCTGTTTGTCGAAATTAAGAACTACAGACTAAACAAAGTCATTAGAATATGTTACGTTATAATTAACTGTTCATGATTGTCAGTAAATAGCTAAAATACAAAAGTACATCCAACCGCGGAGGAATACGAAACTCAAGCAGTGACAGAGAAAATGCCATCTTTCACTGGTTCAAAACGAATACGAAACTCAAGCAGTGACAGTGAAAATGCCATCTTTCACTGGTTCAAAACGAATACGAAACTCAAGCAGTGACAGAGAAAATGCCATCTTTCACTGGTTCAAAACGAATACGAAACTCAAGCAGTGACAGAGAAAATGCCATCTTTCACTGCTCAAGCAGTGACAGAGAAAATGCCATCTTTCACTGCTCAAGCAGTGACAGAGAAAATGCCATCTTTCACTGGTTCAAAACGGTGGAAGATGGGGTTTTCTATCAATGAGAAATTGGAAAGCATAAAAGAAATTAATTAGCATTTTGGTATGTAATATTTAATTCTTAAATGTTCTGTTTCATCGCTTGCAGAAATATGTATAGAATTGTGAGTATCCATTTGATGACGAGTGTTGAAACTTTGCTGCAAGTCACTAAACCCTGCAGTCCCTATGCCCAATTGCAAGTCCATAAACCCAGCACTATCAGGCCCAGTTTCAAGTCCCTAAACCAAGCAGTCCTAGACCCAAATGCAAGTTCATTAACCAGCTGCTAGTCCATAAACCCAGCTGCATGTCCATAAATATATCTGCAAGTCCATAAACATAGCTGCAAGTCCATAAACATAGCTACATGTACATAAAACTAGTAACACATCCCTAAACCCAGCTGCAAGTCCATAAACATAGCGACAAGTCCATAAACACAGATGCAAGTCAATAAATATAGCTACATGTACATAAAACTAGTAACACATCCCTAAACCCAGCTGCAAGTCCATAAACATAGCAACAAGTCCATAAACACAGATGCAAGTCAATAAACCTGGCTGCAAGACCATTCACCTAGCTGCAAGTCCAAAAACCTAGCTGCAAGTACACATACCAAGCTATAATACCCTAAGCCAAGCTGCAAGTCCAAAAACCTGGCTGCAATGCCCTAAACCCAGAAAAATTCCAAAAATCTAGCTGCAAGACCTAGCGACTGGACGAGATCGCTCTTTGCTTGGACCAGGATTTCAGCTTGTTAATTCAAATGGATGCACAACAAACGTACATGTATACAAATTTCCAGGAAGGTTGCTTTAAGAATGAAAACTAATTTAAGATTTATGGCTTGTTTTTTCTGAGCAAATTTTTGAAATAAGAAATATATACTTTTACTATCAGCTGTTAACAATGCATGCTTGATTTGTGTGTGCAGTTGCGTTTCTGTATTAACTCTTTCACCGCCAATGTCGCATAAAAGCGACTTTGTAAAAAAGTAGAGAACCCGATCGGACAGAACAGAACATGCCGTCTGATCAGGCTATATGCTGATTGCTCTTCAGACAGTGGAGCTAAAGCACCTGTCCGAATAGCAAACAACATAGATCCTGATCAGACGCGGCGTTACGCCGCGGCTGATCTGGATCTATGTTGTTTGCACATGCTCTGAATTTATTCGGCGCTGAAAGAGTTAAGAAAAAAGGGAGTTGCGCCGATATCCAAAGATAACTGATTTTCAGTCTTCGAAAGAGAACGGTGTTTCACCCTGGTTCAGATTAAATGAAAAAACAATGTATGTGCAGTGCACACTGTGTGTTCAAGGTGACAGTTTGTTAGCCTATTGGCTCTAGGTGCATGTGTTAGTTGTATAAAACGAGTTAAACCGCCAACTGCTTGGAAGATATATCTTACAGGATGAAGCAGTACATTTTGTCATTTCGAAAGGGTCCGCCATTCTCTGCACCCATTTTAGGTAGACGCCCTGATGTGGAATTTTGTTATCAAATCGTGAAGTTAAAAAACAATATGTAATTTACAAGAAGAAAAAAGATCAAAAAACAAAATGTTCTTTCTAGCCTGTTTGTCTGTTACTGGTGTTTGCCAAGTTGGGTGGACATCCATGCATGCAATCTGTACTGTTTAAACCAGATCCTACATCCACAAGGGGTTTGTCAAAATACAGGATAATAGCTGTAATAATATCATTCAAATATTTCATAGTTTCAAAGCTTGGATCTGTGTTGTGAGTTCATAGCTTCTCTGTGTCAGACTCGCTGATTGGCTGCAGCCAGCAGCAAGCAGTTCTTAGTGTCAGGCTATCTGATTGGTTACAGCAGATTACATGTCACCATGTCTGCCTCTCTGAGATCAGTTTCAGTTGAGTACATTTCTCGATGTTAAACTCCTATGATTGGCTGTAGTTGAGTACAGTTCTCTGGGTCAGGCTCACTGATTGGTTACTGTTGCTCTGTGTCAGGCTCACTGATTGGTTACTGTTGCTCTGTGTCAGGCTCACTGATTGGTTACTGTTGCTCTGTGTCAGGCTCACTGATTGGTTACTGTTGAGTACTAGTATCTTTGATTGGGTACAGCAGAGTATTCAGAGTCAGCCTGTCTGATTGGTTAGCATTGAGTTGAGTTCTCCTGTATTAGCCTCTCTCATTGGCTAAAATTGAGCACAGTCAGTTCTCTGTCATACTCTCTGATTGGCTGCAGAGAGATTCCATGAGGCTGAATAATAAGCCCCAGCTTAAGTGTTCCAAGAACATCTCAAGTGTGGAAGTCATGATAGTGCAGTGGTAGCGTGTTCGCTTCAGGTGTGAAAGACCCGGAGTTTGTGCCTAGTTGTAGCCGTTACGATTGTGCCCTTAGGTAAGGCATTGAAATTCCAGTGTCTTATCGCTCTCCTTCATGGCGATGGATTCCATCAGGAATGAGGTCTCGAGAGTGATTAATATAAGTTGTAAGAACTTGATTCGCAACCGAGCTAAAATAAATTTGTATTAAAAAAAGTGTTCCAAGTTGTGAAAACTTACTGTGGATGCATGATCTAGTTTAAACTGTTTGTTCTTGGTGGTAACTTTCGGTTCTCACATTATTTGGTGTCAGTTTTCATAGCTTATTCCTTATTTTGTATGATTTTAGAAACTGCTATTTGTATTAATAAAAAATGTCAGAATGACCAAATAATTAAAATGTATACATAGATCCTTTCCTACGATCTTAAACCCGTTACTCCACAACACAAGAGGCTAATTACTAATTTTATCTCCATGCTGCTGATAAGCAATAGGCTGTACGTACTGCATACTCGATCCGATTAGCGCAGTGATTAGCGCGCTCGCTTCTCACCAGTGCAAACCGGGTTCGATCCTCGGACCGGGATAGTATGTGAGATTGTACGGCGGTGGTCGCCAGATCGGATAGGTGGATTTTCTCTGGGTACTCGCGTTTCCTCCCACACGAATGACCACATTTACGCTTTCATCCGCACCAACGAGAGTGATTAATATAAGTTGGTTAAAACTTGTTTCGCAATCTTTGTAAAATAAATAAAGTTTAAATTTTTCGATATCTTTGTAAAATAAATTAAAGTTAAAAAAAAATTAATATCTACTGGAATAGATACCCATGTGGAATGGCGACTATATGTCGGAAGTGATAAGGTGTTTTATGTCGTATGGTGATTATGTGAGTAAAGTGTTGAATTGATCTAAAGTTGTTTTCTGCAAGTAAATATTGTTGTGTTTCTGCAATGCATGTTTCCTATTCAAGATATTGATATTATTTACACACTGTAGACAAAGGCTGTTCTTTTAGCTAACACACTGGTACGGTTTATTCTAGAGTGGGGAAAAAGGGGGCAGGGTACAATGTAGGTCAGAAAAGGGGCATGGTGCATTTTAAGCCGCAATGAGTTGCGAGCGGTGGTTAGTGCCTAAACAATTTTGCTGACGGGTTCCAAGTTATATATGTCTTCCTGGCCGAACGCACTGTTGAGACGTATAATAATAATAATAAAAAAACAATTAATTTTTTTTATCGGCAAGAGGGTTGGGAAAATGGGCGGGGCTAAAAAGGGCAGGGCACACCACGATCTAGAAAAACCAGGTCAGGCGACGCATTGTGCAGAGTTGCCCAATCCTGAGTTTCCTTGCATTAATCAGAATTAGCTTCAATATAGTAAAATGTCGACAGCTATACAAAATTAATATGAAAATCCATTAGAGAATTTAACAATTTCACTAAGATTGGTTTAGCATCTTTGCACCAACCGTTACTTGATTTAATCAAATGGTACTGCTTCAGTGCATACTGCATACCCCCGTCTGACCCTGATAAAATTAACAGTCTTTCAGCTGGGACTTTAAACCGAGGTCTTGTGTTGGTACTTTACACCGTGCACTTAAAAGAACCAGAGGAGACTCTGGAAATGGGTCTCTGTCTGCATCATTGCACTATCCTACAAAAATCTAAAATGATTAATCTCTTCAGGGGGCGTCGCTCATATGGGCAACCGGTAGCGATGATAAATAAACGCTAAACACACTCATCTAATTGAGCTTATTTACCCTCGCCGCCGGCGAACCATGTGGGCGAGCATAATAAGACTCTAGTTGACACTCGTATTTGATAGACTACGGTTGTTATTTTGGTTGCAGTAATAATACCAGTTGAATGCTCAGCCCGGCCATAGATTAGGCTACAAGCACCAAAATGTATAGGGTCAGTACAGGAATCCCACTGTACTAACCGGCATCTCATATTCGCTAAGGTATGAATATTTTAGATGGATATTATTTGAAAGCTCAGTCTGACCATAACTTAGGCTACAAGTATTAAAAAAAAATAGGATCGGTTAAGGAGTCTCTCTGTATGATCCTGTATCTCTTGTATTTATAATTAATCTCAACTTGGTCAATAGAATTATATAGACATGAGCCAGGTTGCGAAGTCACATTGTCATGCTAATGTGGCCTAGCGAATTCCACTCCTGCAATTACCGAACAAATGGTTTAGCAAATAATACTGATACAGTTTATTAGATGCAATCTCAATAACTAAATAATACTGATACAGTTTATTAGATGCAATCTCAATAACTAAATACCGCTGGTATGCATTGGAATATTATTTTTTTCGGCATTCGTCATATTCAGAAATCCTTAGAGAATCGTCTCGTATATTTTCATTTTCATAGCCAGCTTGTTGCATTTAACCCATTCAACCCCAAGTAACTGACATGGACTGGTCCATGATATTCTTAGACCAATAAATTAATAACAAAATTACATTTGGATCAGTTCATTTATCAAAATGGGTAATTTTTTTTCTAAAAATAGTAATATTACTTGCAAAAAGTGCAGATCCTGATGAGACGGCTCGTCATGAGCCGGCTCATCTGGATCTACACTTTTTTGTAAGCCAATTTAGAGGTCTGTGGTGTTGAAAGGGTTAAGGGCTGCTGTCCCCTCTAAGCAGAATATGATACTGTAATGCTCATTTTAGTAAGAGTGAAGTAGAAAATTCCAGAAGAATTTATATGTACCTTTGTCTACAGATGACCGTATTTCTCTGCTAAACAAAACTAGAAACAAGCATTAAACCACAGGAACTTGAAATTTTATCCATAAGCCACCAAAGGTCTCGTACCTCTATCATAGGACACCCCCCCCCCCCTCTATCCATAAGCCACCAAAGGTCTCGTACCTCTATCATAGGAGACCCCCCTCTATCCATAAGCCACCAAAGGTCTCGTACCTCTATCATAGGACACCCCCTCTATTAAAAGAGGGGGGTGACCTATGATAGAGGTACGAGACCTATTGTATCCATAAGCCACCAACGGTCTTGTACCTCTATCATAGGACACCCCCCTCTAGGGGGGTGACCTATGATAGAGGTACGAGACCTTTGGTGGCTTATGGATCAAATTTCATGTTCCTGTGATTAAACTTATCTATAAAGACAACAAATAGTTCTCTGCTCTTTAATTGTTGTTTAGTTAGAACTTTGAATTTGTGCCTGCAATTTCTGATAACAGAAATATTTCTTTTTGAAAAAGGGTTTAGTTTAACCCTTTGCATGCTAGCGGCAGATAAAGTCACTTTTGCAAACAGCATAGAGCCTGAACAGAAGGTACATTCTTTTGCAAACAGCATAGAGCCCGATCGGACGGCACATTCTAGGCTCTGATCAGGCTCTATGCTGTTCGGGTTGTGGAGCTGAAACACTTGGCTGAATAGCAAACAATGTGGCGGTACGCCGTGGCTGATCTGGATCTATGTTGTTTGCAAATGTGATTTTATTTACTCAGCAGGCAAAGGGTTAAGTTGGTAAATCAAGACATTTACATTGATCTCGGCAGCATGCTTGTCATTTTTGTGGCTGCCTAGATCAGTTATTTCCACCGAAATCAGAGAAATACGGTATCCTTGCACTAGATTTGGCTTAGTTGAAAGTTTTGGAAGCCTTTTTTCATTTTATGGCCCAGCCGGTAACCTCTTTTATTACCACAATATTTGTGCACTGGATACAATTCCATAAGTGTTTTTTAAGAAAAACTAAACATTCCACTGTTCTATTCTTCATTGCATGCAACATTGTCCTATATTGTTGACCCACATAGAACAGTTGATTCAAAATAAAAAATTGTTTGCCATGAACCTTTCTATGACTTCAAAAGCCTTTTTGTAAATGCAGTAAAAATCACGATTAACGCATACTATATGGCTTCAAAAGCCTTTTTATAAATATCTCAAAAATGTTTTACCATTTTATGACTTCAAAAGCCTATTTTGAAAACTTCCAAAATTTTCTGAGCACCCTACCCATCCACTTATTCATGTTAATATGCATCTATTTCATATTGTGTACCACCTATTTATATGCCTGCCTACTTGTGTATTATCATATAGCCAGATTCAGAGGGCACGGACCTGCAAAATAACGATTACCAGGCAAAACTGGCTCGGATACGCAACATATACCAGACGGAAATGGCAAAATATGACCAGGTAGCGGTCTCATACATTCTCAATAGGAAAATATCAGCTCAATTTTTGTGTGTATTGTATAATAGTTAAGAAAAATATGCCATAAAAAGTTGCATGCATGTATATTAACATTCTTCAGAAATAGTTGTGGGTGAAAATTTCTTGAATGTCATTGATTACTATTTCTATAGTTTCGTTCATTGACTTCAAATCTTCGCCCGTCATCGCTGTAATGTCAAATTATTTCATGACAGGCATCTGAAGTCTTTCTCCACAGATTAAAACTGGAAAGTCGCTGTTGATGCAACTCTTAATCGAAAAACGACCGAAAACACCGAATACCGGTATTTGAACGTTTTTCAAATTTTTGATATTTCGAAAACAAAAGCAGGAAATACTGCCATCTTGAAACACAACAAGCATGTGTGGCTTACATACAGTATTAGACTCTTCAATTTTGTTTCACTCGTATTTTTCACAACAGAATGATTCATATTTATATTATTCTGGGGTGGTGGAGAATGTCATCATAGTCCAGAAAATAATGAGCTACTCTTCACCGTCATAGATTTTCACGAAACTTTCACCAATGTTTTTAATATTCCTCAAGAATGTTTTGGATTGCATCGTAGCTCGAAAAAAGCAACCTTGCTCTAATACCTTAAAGAAACCTGCATAGTTTATGCATCTAGCTTACCATCCATACTAGCCTATAAGGCGATCTCGCCTACTACTCTTGTCCTGAAATCTCTGGGTTTTGGCATGCACTCGCATATAAGACGCATTGATATAATTGACGCCAGACACAAGTATAAATTGCGTGCTTGGCAAGTGCAAGAGATATTTCAGTGTCAGGGTGCTTTCTTTTCTAAAACGTAAATGTGAATACCAAACCACACATTAAAAACAAAATTATTCACTTATAAGACGAGAAGCCACTTTGAGGCCATAATCTGGTGGTAAAAAGCTTGTTTTATAGGCGAATATGTACGATACTGTTTTCATAATTAATAATTATGTGAAACAACATAGTCAGTTAGTCCTTATTATTATTTTTGAAAATGAAGCAAGCTTTGAGCGTGGCATTTGCACACATGATTATGGGAAACTTACATGACATAGACAGTTATTATTATTATTTTTGAAAATGAAGCAAGCTTTGAGCGTAGCATTTGCACACATGATTATGGGAAACTTACATGACATAGACAGTTATTATTATTATTTTTGAAAATGAAGCAAGCTTTGAGCGTAGCATTTGCACACTATGTACATGTATATTAATATAATCCCTGTACAGATAAGGTAGTGGACACATAATGCTTACGACTTCGGCATACAATTATTTGCTACCAGAAGTGGAACATTATAATATTATGCTATCACTGTTTACCTACAAAATGTTTGATATTGAAATAAAAATAAAATTATGTGTGTCAAAAATGAATTTGGATATTCAAATATTCCAGATTGAGAAGGTAATCTTGTAATTAAAAATTGTATCGGAGATATACAGACATGTTTTATGCATATTTCTTGGAATGTGCAATAGATCGTAATGTATGTAGCTGTTGAATATTTGGCATTTTACTCAATAACTCATATTGATGCAGTCTTTACCGGCATGAATTCGGAAACCTGCCGATCGGCTTATCAAATTTATCAATAGAATTCTGCATTTACCTTTCTTGACGATATGGGGTTGTTTGAAACGTTGTATTTTGTTCTAGATTGAAAAGTATGAGCGTCATTATATATGTTGTGTTATATATTTATATATGTGTGTAAGTCTTCTATGTGACTCAGATTGATCGCTATGTAAGTCTTCTATGTGACTCAGATTGATCGCTATGTAAGTCTTCTATATCACTCAGATTGATCGCTATGTAAGTCTTCTATGTGACTCAGATTGATTGCTATGTAAGTCTTCTATATCACTCAGATTGATCGCTATGTAAGTCTTCTATGTGACTCAGATTGATCGCTATGTAAGTCTTCTATGTCACTCAGATTGATCGCTATGTAAGTCTTCTATGTGACTCAGATTGATCGCTATGTAAGTCTTCTATGTGACTCAGATTGATCGCTATGTAAGTCTTCTATGTGACTCAGATTGATTGCTATGTAAGTATTCTATGTGACTCAGATTGATCGCTATGTAAGTCTTCTATGTGACTCAGATTGATCGCTATGTAAGTCTTCTATGTGACTCAGATTGATCGCTATGTAAGTCTTCTATGTCACTCAGATTGATCGCTATGTAAGTCTTCTATGTCACTCAGATTGATCGCTATGTAAGTCTTCTATGTGACTCAGATTGATCGCTATGTAAGTCTTCTATGTCACTCAGATTGATCGCTATGTAAGTCTTCTATGTGACTCAGATTGATCGTTATGTAAGTCTTCTATGTGACTCAGATTGATTGCTATGTAAGTCTTCTATGTGACTCAGATTGATCGCTATGTAAGTCTTCTATGTGACTCAGATTGATTGCTATGTAAGTCTTCTATGTGACTCAGATTGATCGCTATGTAAGTCTTCTATGTGACTCAGATTGATCGCTATATAAGTCTTCTATATCACTCAGATTGATCGCTATGTACGTCTTCTATGTGACTCAGATTGATCGCTATGTAAGTCTTCTATGTGACTCAGATTGATTGCTATGTAAGTATTCTATGTGACTCAGATTGATCGCTATGTAAGTCTTCTATGTGACTCAGATTGATCACTATGTACGTCTTCTATGTGACTCAGATTGATCACTATGTACGTCTTCTATGTGACTCAGATTGATCGCTATGTACGTCTTCTATGTGACTCAGATTGATCGCTATGTAAGTCTTCTATGTGACTCAGATTGATTGCTATGTAAGTATTCTATGTGACTCAGATTGATCGCTATGTAAGTCTTCTATGTGACTCAGATTGATCGCTATGTAAGTCTTCTATGTGACTCAGATTGATCGCTGTGTAAGTTTTCTATGTGACTCAGATTGATCGCTATGTAAGTCTTCTATGTGACTCAGATTGATCACTATGTACGTCTTCTATGTGACTCAGATTGATCGCTATGTAAGTCTTCTATGTGACTCAGATTGATTGCTATGTAAGTATTCTATGTGACTCAGATTGATCGCTATGTAAGTCTTCTATGTGACTCAGATTGATCGCTATGTAAGTCTTCTATGTGACTCAGATTGATCGCTGTGTAAGTTTTCTATGTGACTCAGATTGATCGCTATGTAAGTCTTCTATGTGACTCAGATTGATCGCTGTGTAAGTCTTCTATGTGACTCAGATTGATCGCTGTGTAAGTCTTCTATGTGACTCAGATTGATCGCTGTGTAAGTCTTCTATGTGACTCAGATTGATCGCTATGTAAGTCTTCTATGTCACTCAGATTGATCGCTATGTAAGTCTTCTATGTGACTCAGATTGATCGCTATGTAAGTCTTCTATGTCACTCAGATTGATCGCTATATAAGTCTTCTATATCACTCAGATTGATCGCTATGTAAGTCTTCTATGTGACTCAGATTGATCGCTATGTAAGTCTTCTATGTCGCTCAGATTGATCGCTATGTAAGTCTTCTATGTGACTCAGATTGATCACTATGTAAGTCTTCTATGTCGCTCAGATTGATCGCTATGTAAGTCTTCTATGTGACTCAGATTGATCGCTATGTAAGTCTTCTATGTGACTCAGATTGATCGCTATGTAAGTCTTCTATATCACTCAGATTGATCGCTATGTACGTCTTCTATGTGACTCAGATTGATCGCTATGTAAGTCTTCTATGTGACTCAGATTGATCGCTATGTAAGTCTTCTATGTGACTCAGATTGATCGCTATGTAAGTCTTCTATGTGACTCAGATTGATCGCTATGTAAGTCTTCTATGTGACTCAGATTGATCGCTATGTAAGTCTTCTATGTCACTCAGATTGATCGCTATATAAGTCTTCTATGTGACTCGGATTGATCGCTATGTAAGTCTTCTATGTGACTCAGATTGATCGCTGTGTAAGTCTTCTATGTGACTCAGATTGATCGCTATGTAAGTCTTCTATGTGACTCAGATTGATCGCTATGTAGGTCTTCTAATGTCACTCAGATTGATCGCTATGTAATTCTTCTATGTCACTCAGATTGATCGCTATGTAAGTCTTCTATGTGACTCAGATTGATCACTGTGTAAGTCTTCTATGTGGCTCAGATTGATCGCTATGTAAGTCTTCTATGTGACTCAGATTGATCGCTATGTAAGTCTTCTATGTGACTCAGATTGATCGCTATGTAAGTCTTCTATGTCGCTCAGATTGATCGCTATGTAAGTCTTCTATATCACTCAGATTGATCACTATGTAAGTCTTCTATGTGACTCAGATTGATCGCTATGTAAGTCTTCTATGTGACTCAGATTGATCGCTATGTAAGTCTTCTATGTGACTCAGATAGATCGCTAGAGATACATTACAACATTTTATTGAAGCAGAAGTGCGGGGGATTTTTATTAGGAACTTTTAGAAAATGATCGAGATATTCAAAGTCACCAATACCAACACTTGTTAATTATAAGCAATGACGCTTAACCCATAACCTGCCGAATAAATTGGACGGAATGTGCAAACAATATAGATCCAGATCAGCTGCGGCTGATCAGGATCTATGTTGTTAGCTATTCAGACAAGTGATTTAGCTCCACTATCTGAATAGTAAACAACATAGAGCCTGATTAGGCGTGCCGTTTGCAATAGCGACTTTAGTCGTGATCGGCAGGTTACGGGTTAGTGCGTTATTTTTGAGGTTTCTGTCACCAAAAGGGACAGAATTTTAAATTTTAAAATTGTTTTAAAAAACGCATGTATAATTTTGAGGGTTCGTGGATCACGTTGGCGACAGTTGCAGGTAAGTGAAAGTATACATGTATAAGAAATTTACCTTTAGAACTTTACTTTAACCCTTTCCCAAGGACTCCCTTACCCAAACCATATACATTGTTGTCACAGTAGTAGTCTACAAGTGCCTTAACCCATTCAACACCAAGTAACTGACATGGACTGGTCCATGATATTTTTAGACCAATAAATTAATAACAAAATTACATTTGGATCAGTTCATTTATCAAAATGGGTAAACAAAATTCTAAAAATAGTTATATTACTTGAAAAAAGTGCAGATCCTGATGAGACGGCTCGTTACGAGCCAGCTCATCTGGATCTACACTTTTTTGTAAGCCAATTTAGAGGTCTGTGGTGTTGAAAGGGTTAAAAATGATTAGAAACTCATGGAGGGTACAACCGACCCATAATCTCCATGCAGGTGGGGTAGATGTATGTTGATTGTTAGCTCTTTGCACTGTTAACGGTGAAAATAACAGTAAAATACGTCATAGAATGTCACGACACAATTCTAATGAAACTCCATGATATGTTTCCAGAGTATTTTGTTTCAAATAAGGAAAAACACATTAATGAATTGTCGTCTGCTACAAATATTTGAACTATTTATAGCCTTTATTTTACTTTACCCAGCATTCAAAGAGTTACAGTCATAATATTTGGGAGAAATGAGAAAGCGCGTGTTTGTGTCCTTAGATTGTGTTATTTAACAAAATCGGGTTAAAATACACAATATGAACATTAAATGCATTATTTAAATAAGAGTGCTTTCTTAATGGTCCACAGCGTATCTTACTGGACAAAATTGTGTATGAAAATTATAAAAAATAATTTTGTTTAAAAAAAATACTTTTAGGGAGAAATGGGATGCCCAGTGGGCGATGTCAGGGTCCCTAGGGCGACTATTTTGCCCATGTCGCTCTCTAGAATGAACCCAGGGCAATTATTAATGTGCTTTTTCATATTTGTAACTGAAAACTCTGGAAATATGTTAATTCATTAGAATGGTGTAGTGAAATTCTAGGAAATTGACTTATTTTCACCGTTAGCATGCCAAGTTATTTACATAATGTGACTGGGGGCCATGTGGTTACGGTCGATGACTTCAAATCACTTGCCCCTCGCTGCTGTAGGTTCGAATCCCACTAAATTATTTCATGTGAGGAAGCTATCCAGCTGGGCTTGCGGAAGATCAGTGTTTCTGGAGCAAAGTGGCATTTCATGGAGGATATAATATATTATGTAACTTTGACTTTCATGAGTATGCAACATTTTTGTTTTCAGGCTTGCAGCGAATTCACAACACACGTGGTTAACTTGCTACGAGAGCAGAGTCGGACGCGCCCGATAGCTCCGAAAGAGATAGAGCGTATGGTTAGCATAATCAGGAAAAAGTTTGCTGCGATTGAAATGCAGTTGAAGCAGAGTACGTGCGAGGCTGTGATGATTCTTAGATCTCGATTCCTGGATGCCAGGTATGCTGTCCTATTTAATTTTCTTAACCTCAATTCCTGGATGCCAGGTATGCCGTCCTATTTCATTTTCTTAACCTCAATTCCTGGATGCCAGGTATGCCGTCCTATTTCATTTTCTTAACCTCAATTCTTTTGGGATATGAACTACACTGGGCATGGTTAAAGTGTGTCGAGGCCAAAGGAATCCACACTAACTTTAACCACGCCCAATGTAGTTCATACCCCTATGGAAACTAGCATCCCGCGATTAATTACTAATATGCACATTAATTATTCTTTTCATTTCAATGACACAAAGAAAATATAGCACACTTTACATTAGCACACTTTACATTACTTTACATTAGCACACTTTACTTTACATTAGCACACTTTACATTAGCACACTTTACATTAGCACACTTTACATTAGCACACTTTACATTAGCACACTTTACATTAGCACACTTTACATTACCACACTTTACATTACCACACTTTACATTAGCACACTTTACATTAGCACACTTTACATTAGCACACTTTACATTAGCACACTTTACATTAGCACACTTTACATTAGCACACTTTACATTACCACACTTTACATTACCACACTTTACATTACCACACTTTACATTAGCACACTTTACATTAGCACACTTTACATTAGCACACTTTACATTAGCACACTTTACATTAGCACACTTTACATTAGCACACTTTACATTACCACACTTTACATTACCACACTTTACATTAGCACACTTTACATTAGCACACTTTACATTAGCACACTTTACATTAGCACACTTTACATTAGCACACTTTACATTAGCACACTTTACATTAGCACACTTTACATTAGCACACTTTACATTAGCACACTTTACATTAGCACACTTTACATTAGCACACTTTACATTAGCACACTTTACATTACCACACTTTACATTAGCACACTTTACATTAGCACACTTTACATTACCACACTTTACATTACCACACTTTACATTACCACACTTTACATTAGCACACTTTACATTACCACACTTTACATTAGCACACTTTACATTAGCACACTTTACATTACCACACTTTACATTAGCACACTTTACATTACTTTACATTAGCACACTTTACATTAGCACACTTTACATTAGCACACTTTACATTAGCACACTTTACATTAACACACTTTACATTAGCACACTTTACATTAGCACACTTTACATTAGCACACTTTACATTAGCACACTTTACATTAGCACACTTTACATTAGCACACTTTACATTAGCACACTTTACATTACCACACTTTACATTAGCACACTTTACATTACCACACTTTACATTACCACACTTTACATTAGCACACTTTACATTAGCACACTTTACATTACCACACTTTACATTACCACACTTTACATTACCACACTTTACATTACACACTTTACATTAGCACACTTTACATTAGCACACTTTACATTAGCACACTTTACATTACCACACTTTACATTAGCACACTTTACATTAGCACACTTTACATTACCACACTTTACATTAGCACACTTTACATTAGCACACTTTACATTAGCACACTTTACATTAGCACACTTTACATTAGCACACTTTACATTAGCACACTTTACATTAGCACACTTTACATTACTTTACATTAGCACACTTTACATTAGCACACTTTACATTAGCATACTTTACATTAACACACTTTACATTAGCACACTTTACATTAACACACTTTACATTAGCACACTTTACATTAGCACACTTTACATTACTTTACATTAGCACACTTTACATTAGCACACTTTACATTACTTTACATTAGCACACTTTACTAGCACACTTTACATTAGCACACTTTACATTACTTTACATTAGCACACTTTACATTAGCACACTACATTAGCACACTTTACATTACTTTACATTAGCACACTTTACATTACTTTACATTACTTTACATTAGCACACTTTACATTAGCACACTTTACATTACTTTACATTAGCACACTTTACATTAGCACACTTTACATTACTTTACATTAGCACACTTTACATTAGCACACTTTACATTAGCACACTTTACCATTAGCACACTTTACCATTAGCACACTTTACATTACACTTTACATTAGCACACTACATTTAAAATGGTTTATAGTCCAGAGTTGCAACATACCGCGTGCTGGAACAGGTAAATAGATCAATCCTCGGAACAGGTAAATAGATCAATCCTCGGAACAGGTAAATAGATCAATCCTCGGAACAGGTAAATAGATCAATCCTCGGAACAGGTAAATAGATCAATCCTCAGAACAGGTAAATAGATTAATCCTCGGAACAGGTAAATAGATCAATCCTCGGAACAGGTAAATAGATCAATCCTCGGAACAGCGTAAACTGTAACACACGCCTATTCTCGCGACGTATGCTGCCTAACACTGCCAATGGGCATGCCAATAACTTTGAATGTTATTCCTATTCCTGCTTTGGGGAAACACTGACTATCAATCACACTAAATTTGCTTTTGCAAGCAATATAGAGCCAAATCAGACGGAACATTCTTCTGATCAGGCTCTATGTTGTTTGCTATTCGGATAGTGGAGCAAAAACACTTGGCTGAATTGCAAACAACATAGATCCTGATCAGACATAACACTGTGGCTGATCTGGATCTATGTTGTTTGCACATTCAAAATTTATATGGCTTAAATTATAATAATTAATTCCACTCCTATCTTCAGAACCAATATACTATTAGAGAAATGTGAAATAACATGACTGGGGGTTCTGTCTATCAGACATATCTGTAGTCCAGTGGTAACACTCTGGACAGGTAATCCAGGGATCACAGGTTCAATCCCCCATCTGACCCTAATAAAATTAACGAATCTTTCAATTGGGACTTTAAACCGAGGTCTCGTGTCAGTGCTGTACACCGTGCACGTAAAAGAACCAGAGGAGACTCTGGAATGGGTCTCTGTCTGTATCATTGCACTATCCGCCAACTATCTAAAATGACTAATCTCTTCAGTAGAGTCGCTCATGTGGGCAACTGTTAGCGACAATAAATAAATTAAAAACCATCAGACTTACTTGTTGGATTTTCCAGTAAAACAGATGTTGGCTTCTTCTGGCATTTGGCGAATTTTATATATGACCATGCAAGATTTTTTTTTAATTGGCTAATTTTAATGTAAATTTTGCAATTCATTGTTTTTACACATGCGTGTGTCTCTAAACTGGGACGCCTTTGTTCCCAATTTTCGCTCAGTTTCTTGTATCCTTTTGGGGGATCAGTCTAGACATGTAATACTTACTTTGATTAGAGATTATTTTTATCAAGCCTCTGGGACACACTGATCAAAATAATCTCTCTAAAAAATGCCGCATCATTCTTATTACACCCACTAGTTTTTTCACAACTGCCATGTTATCAGCTCTGTGTACGTTCCGAGACATGGTTTATTTCTATGTTTGAATGTGAACACAGCAATTCAGGACTATATATGCCAAGCCAAGTCAAGTCAAGTAAATTTTATTTACAAAGTCGGGCAATATAACAACATAACATAAGCTCGAAAGAGCTTTTAACACCGACTTAATTCTAGGTCAGAATTTTTGGGAGAAGTGAGCGATCGCGTCCTTAAATGGTGTTATTTAATAAATTTCAACAAAATATGCTAAAAATGAACAGTATGGCCATTAAATACAACATTTGAATAGAAGGAGTGCTTGCCAAAATTTTGTATGAAAATTATTTAAAATTTTTTTAGGGAGAAGTCAGGGTCCCTAGGGTGACTCTAAAATGATCCCTGATATGCATAAAAATAAATTCACATTAAATTTCATTGGCCCTGCAAAGATACTATTTTTCTTCTTTTCTAATTATCATTGACAAGCAGGATCCTTTTCTTTTGTTATGCCCTGCTGGATAATGCTTTGGCAGGCAGGGTCCATTTCTTTTTTTTGTTATGCCCTGCTGGATAATGTTTTGGCGTGTACAAGGGTCATAACCAAGCTCAGAACTGCCTATATAACTCTAATGGAATACAAACACAAATTTATGTTCACTCACTCACTAAGTTGTGAATATGTCAAGAAAGAAACTATCGAACACAGCATGCTACAAGCCCCAAATATAATCCACAAAGAGATGAAATGTGTCCAAACGTACGTGTGGACGTATGATTTGTACAGCCAGATATACTAGCATTGCTCGAGAGTGTACGCGCGGACGTAGGATTTGTACAGCCAGATATACTAGCATTGCTCGAGTGTACGCGCGGATGTAGGATTTGTACAGCCAGATATACTAGCATTGCTCGAGTGTACGCGCGGACGTAGGATTTGTACAGCCAGATATACTAGCATTGCTCGAGTGTACGCGCGGACGTAGGATTTGTACAGCCAGATATACTAGCATTGCTCGAGTGTACGCGCGGACGTAGGATTTGTACAGCCAGATATACTAGCATTGATTATTTATGTATTTATTTTATAAACATATTTATTTATATATTTTATAAACATATTTATTTATAAACATATTTATTTATAAACATTATTACATATTTATTTACTTATTTTCTAAACATATTTATGTATATATTTTCTAAACATTTATTTATTTATTTTATAAACAGGAGAAAGAGGCGAAATTTTAGTAAACAGGCAACAGAAGTTCTGAATGAATATTTCTATTCACACCTGAGTAACCCGTACCCTAGCGAGGAGGCCAAGGAAGAACTGGCACGAAAGTGTAATATCACTGTGTCACAGGTCAGTCCTTATTTTTTTTATAGTTTTTTAAAGTTTATTTATCGTCGCTACCGGTTGTCCATATGAGCGGCGGTGGGCTGTTTTCCGTACACATCTCCTGGGCAGGCTCCAGTGAAACCTGTAAGAAACAGCCAACTTTTTTCATATAAAGAGACACGGTCTGAGTGGGGCTCTAACCCGTGGCCATCAGTGATGATAGGTTACAGTTGTATACAAAGTCAGCGACCATAACCACTCGACCACGGAGGTGGATAGGTTAGTCCTCATTAACCATGGCTTATTCTAGAGAGCAACATGTGCGAAGTAGTCTCCCTTAGGCATCACTAGTAAGATACACTAGTCATTGTAAAGCACTATTGTCAATAATGGTGATATTGTGTATTTTAACCTTTTCCCTCGTAAAAGCACATAGACGCCATTACCAATATGATATACATTGACAATGTAGTAGTAGCCAAACCAATGCTCATAATCTCATGTAGTCCCAGTAATATCTATGGAGGTGGGATAGATATGGTGACTACTTATCCACTGCATGGCATGACAGCTAAATGGCTGTCGTTTGTATGGAGATATAATAGTATATTAACCTAAATCTCTATGTAGTCCCAGTAATATCTATGGAGGTGCGATAGATATGGTGACTACTTATCCGGAGGTGGGATAGATATGGTGACTACTTATCCACTGCATGGCATGACAGCTAAATGGCTGTCGTTTGTATGGAGATATAATAGTATATTAACCTAAAACTCTATGAAGTCCCAATAATATCTATGGAGGTGGGATAGATATGGTGACTACTTATCCACTGCATGATAGCTAAATGGCTGTCGTTGGTATGGAGATATACTAGTATATTAACCTAAATCTCTATGAAGTCCCAGTAATATCTATGGAGGTGGGATAGATATGGTGACTACTTATCCACTGCATGATAGCTAAATGGCCGTCGTTGGTATGGAGATATAATAGTATATTAACCTAAATCTCTATGAAGTCCCAGTAATATCTATGGAGGTGGGATAGATATGGCGACTACTTATCCACTGCATGATAGCTACATGGCTGTCGTTTGTATGGAGATATAATAGTATATTAACCTAAATCTCTATGTAGTCCCAGTAATATCTACGTAGGTGGGATAGATATGGTGACTACTTATCCGGAGGTGGGATAGATATGGTGACTACTTATCCGCTGCATGATAGCTAAATGGCTGTCGTTTGTATGGAGATATAATAGTATATTAACCTAAATCTCATGTAGTCCCAGTATATTAACCTAAAACTCTATGAAGGAATGGGTTAAACCAACAAGCATACATTCAAATTCAATGCACAAACAAATGTAACTAACCACAATCCACCGCGGAAAAGGCAAGAACACCTTTCAAGCAAACTGATAAAACTGCATAATAAAATTTAAATTATTTATTTGACAGAAAATAATTCTCCAGTCTTGCACGGCCTTGTTAGTGACTCACCTCTATGCTTGTTTAATGACCCTGATTGGTAGTAAATCTGGCAAGTTGACTGTCTAGGTAGCTAACTTACTCCAGTGCACCTGTTCTTTGATGTACCCTTTGCTGACAGCTGAGCAATTATAGAATTGTAATTAAGGGGATTTTGAAGGAAATGCTTTCCTCTTTATATAAAGACTGATCTTGTCTTTAATTAATGATCTGAAATCACAACAAAACAATGTATGTGTTTAGTTTATACAAATTTATTTTAGCTCGATTGCGAAACAAGTTGTTTCAACTTATATAAATCACTCTCGAGACCTCATTCCTGATGGAATCCATCGCCACGAGGGAGAGAGAAGAGGCAACGTGGAATTTAAATGCATTGCTTGCCGAATGGCACAATCGTAACGGCTCCAGTGGGGCTCGAACTCCGGACCTTTCGCTCCTGAAGCGAATGTGTTTACTAGGCTCATTCTAGAGGGCAACATGGGAGAAATAGTCACCCTTTCCACCCTGACTTAAATTGTAAAGTTTTACAACTGACGGTTTTTATCATTTTTACAGCTTGATAAATTTGATACAATTGACTTTTCGTCATTACAATTATAATACATACAGTATGTTATCTACATAATATTTTTAATTGTGGACATCTTGTATACAATGTACTTAACCCGGCACGATATAGCCTGAACTGTGCTGATTCGCCGTTAAACCAAATATTCACTCGACCTTGACTTCGTCCACTGTGGGCCCCACTTATCCGTAAAAATCGAATTAAAATCTTTTGTCAGGGTTCATTCTAGGTCAGAATTTTTGGGAGAAGTGAGAAAGCGCGCGATTGCGTCCTTACATGGTGTTATTTAATTAATTTCAACAAAATATACCGGTAGTTAAAATGCACAGTATGACCATTAAATATATTTGAATAGAAGGAGTGCTTGGCCAAAATTGTGTATGACAATTGTAAAAAAAACAAACATTTTAGGGAGAAGTGGGACCCCAAGATGGCGAAGTCAGGGTCCCTAGGGCGACTATTTCGCCCACTTTGCCCTCTAAACTGATCCCTGTTTATATGAGCAAACGACAGTGATAATGTCAGTGGTCAGTAAGCCGTTTATACAGAAATCTCCATTTCCCCATTTTCTCTTCAAAAACTTGCGCATTTTTGAGGTGGGTTTGTTGCATGTACAAGCAATTCCAGGTCCCTTTTTCATCACACCCAGGGCTCAAGCTAGACTAAATTTTCCAGATGATTTAGGGAGAAGTTGGGAGACTGCAAATAGTGAAACGGTATTTAGTCGAGGTTTGCAGTATATAGGAACTATTGAATGTAGAAAAGCTGGAGCCGAAATGGACGTGGAAGTCGTGATAGGTGCGAAAGGTCCGGAGTTCGAACCCCGCTGGAGCCATTACGATTGTGCCCTTAGGCAAGGCATTTAATTTCCACGTTGCCTCTTCTCTCCCTCGTGGCGGTGGATTCCATCAGGAATGCGGTCTCTCGAGTGATTAATATAAGTTGTAAGAACTTGTTTCGCAATCGAGCTAAAATAAATGTGTATAAATTAAGAGTCAATGACCCTTGAGGTCAAATCTTTCAAGCTGTATTTTTCAATAGTCAATATGCATGTTGGTATTTTCCGTACAGGTAACTTTTTCCCAACCATATAATTACCTCTAGGTCAAAGTGTGTCTTTGGTGCAACCAAGCCTATTGTTTTTATCAGAATTAGAGAAAACATTGACTAGTTTGCTGAGTTGGGTTTAGGACCGTACAACCAAGTTTCATGTTACTTTGTAACTTATATAGTTCTACATTGTATCCCAGTTGCAAAGGTCACCAAATGATCATGAGTAGATGAGTTCAACAACTGAGCCTTCTGGGTCCTGCACTCAGATTAACCTTGACAAACCAATAGGAATGTTGTTTATAAAAAAAAAAAAGCTCCACCACCATCCACTACCATCCACCCCACTACCCCTGTCTGTCCTATATTGACCAGACATGCCCTGGGCTTCGCAATCATTTTAATTTTCTTGGGGCCCGGCTCAATACATAGTTCCCGTGTGACGTCATCATTCCTACTGTGGCTGCCATTCAGATATTATATATAATATATAGTAGCGTAATTTTGCTTTCTTCATAAAATATTTATTTTTCATCCCATCACCATGGTTCATACATTGTTGGAAAGCTCTCAATGGACATATTTTTTGTATCATTTCACAAATTTCGTATCAATGACGAATACATAATAAGTTACCTGTATATTAATATTTCAACTGTGAAAATAGACTTTCAAAAATAGGTGCAAGTTAAGTTCTTATAATTTATAATCCATACATCATTGTCAAAAAAATAAATTAATATTTAAAAAGTGCATTTCGATACCTTTAAAATCATACCAAATGTTATATTAAGAAACCAAAATTAATAAAGTTATTGCAATTAAAGAATTACTAGTAAAATCATGAAATTGCCGTTAATAAAACTTGCCAGTCAAAATGGCTTCCAAGATAAGATTTTATCAGTGTTTTTGACTGCCGTGGGAACGCTCATAGTAAAGTTTTGTCCCGTTAAACATGGCTACATCTCTCTCAATCTGATCTTAACACAAATTATATGTGTAGGATATAAGCCGAAAACGATCCAATATGTAAAATATTGGACTGTGTGAGGCGCGTATTTGACATTTATAGTCACTTTAAATAATTGTAGGAGGCGACATTTCATTATGAGGACACTTTATCAATGAAATGTATTTTTCTTATTTGCAATTAAAAACTGGAAATATGTCGTAACAGTCGGTTATGTCATTACGACACAATTCTAATTAATTCCAGGACACCGGGTTCATTCTAGGTCAGCATTTTTGGGAGAAGTGAGAAAGCACGCGATCGTGTCCTTAAGTGGTGTTATTTAATAAATTTAGTGGTTAAATATGGTTAAAATGCACAATATGACCAATTAAATATAACGTTTGAATAGGAGTGCTTTATAATGTGTCAGTGTATCTTACTGGACACATTTTTGTTAGGGAGAAGTGGGGCCCCCAGAGGGCGAAGTAAGGGTCCCTGGGGCGACTATTTTGCCCACATCGCCCTCTAGAATGATCCCTGTATAATGACGTCACGTCGGCGTTTTAAGTCACTTATTCATGCAATACTTTATTTGCTAATTTAATCGTTTCTTTAGGTATTTATTATACCATCTAGTCATTAAATATGCAAATGTGGTCGTTATCGAGGCGTAACACATTAATCAAGATCTCCTAAACCAGTCTACATGCACTGTTCTAGTTATGAAAACAAAGGCTAGGGAAAGCTATTTGTTTTCAGAAACGTTTTCGTATTTATTCGTCCCCCTCTGGTTAATCGGGGCGACGTCTACATAAGTTTATTTGTATTTTCTTCTTTTTTTTTGGCTCGACGGATATGTAGTCCAGTGGTAACACGCTGGACTGGTAATCCAGGGATAGAGGTTTGATCCCCCGTCTGACCCTAATAAAATTAACAGTCTTTCAGATGGGACTTTAAGGAGACTCTGGAATGGGTCTCTGTCTGTATCATTGCACTATCATCCAAAAATCTAAAATGACTAATCTCTTCAGGAGACGTTGCTCATACAAGGATCATTCTAGAGGGCGATGTGGGCAAAATAGTCGCCCTAGGGACACTGAATTTTTTTTTTGGGTTTTACGAATTTCAAACAAAGTTTTGTCTAGTAAGATACACTAGCCCATTATAAAGCACTCCTTCTATTCAAATGTTGTATTTAATGGTTTTGTACTGTGCATTTTAACCCTATTTTGCAGAAGTATATTAAAGAACACCATTTAAGGAAGCGATCACACGCTTTCTCCCAAAAATTCTGACCTAGAATGAACCCTGTATAGCACCGATGTATAGCACCGATACACATTGAAAGTTAGGGTGAAAGTTGTCGCTGGTCATGGTTCGATGACTTGGATCATTAAAATGATGTGGGTGTTTTTTTTGAAAAATAACAAGACCTGCTTGAAAATTCTTCAAATACACTACTAGGATGTAGGATTTAAACATGTCATTGAATGAATCCCCCCTACACCCCCCCTTCTTGGATCATTAAAATGGATGTGGGTTTGGTTTTGTCATTGAATGAATCTCTCCCCCCCCCCTACACCCCCACCCCTACTTTCTATCACACCACAAAAAAAACCCCAATCTTTTGTCGATACTTATTTGATGGGAATACAGCTTGGTATACATTACTCTTCAATAATAGACTACAGAAAAGAAGAAAAAAAAAGTACCCTTTCCTTTTATTTAGTTTATTTAGATTGTAAGAAAATACTTGAAGCATTCTTGAAATTACCACATTAAGATCTGCCCACACAGTACTAATGGCTGTATTTAAGATGTTCTCAAGTTGCTTAGCCTGTGTGTAACTGTGTAAGCCCCTGAGGTGATGCTTCGTATACATTGTGTTCATAATGATACAGGCCATTCTATCTCATTAATCATTGCTGTCAAACAAGACATTGTTGCTCTCACAGTTATTTGTAAAAATTGTTTAAGCTTTAAGCTGGAAAAGAAAGTATCCCCACTTCATGTAATGAAAAGTACTGGTAAGGCAGTTTTAAATTAATTGTTGGGTTTTTAACCTAACCCATGTATTGCCATGCAGTTGATGCCGGTCTTTAACCTAACCCATGTATTGCCATGCACTTGATGATGGTCTTTAACCTAACCCATGTATTGCCAGGCACTTGATGATGGTCTTTAACCTAACCCATGTATTGCCAGGCACTTGATGATGGTCTTTAACCTAACCCATGTATTGCCATGCACTTGATGATGGTCTTTAACCTAACCCATGTATTGCATGCACTTGATGCCGGTCTTTAACCTAACCCATGTATTGCCATGCACTTAATGCCGGTCTTTAACCTAACCCATGTATTGCCATGCACTTGATACCGGTCTTTAACCTAACCCATGTATTGCCATGCACTTGATGCCGGTCTTTAACCTAACCCATGTATTGCCATGCACTTGATGCCGGTCTTTAACCTAACCCATGTATTGCCATGCACTTGATGCCGGTCTTTAACCTAACCCATGTATTGCCATGCACTTGATACCGTCTTTAACCTAACCCATGTATTGCCATGCACTGATACCGGTCTTTAACCTAACCCATGTATTGCCATGCACTTGATACCGGTCTTTAACCTAACCCATGTATTGCCATGCACTTGATACCGGTCTTTAACCTAACCCATTTAATGCCATGCACTTGATGCCAGTCTTTAACCTAACCCATGTATTGCCATGCACTTAATGCCGGTCTTTAACCTAACCCATGTATTGCCAGGCACTTGATACCGGTCTTTAACCTAACCCATTTAATGCCAGGCACTTGATACCGGTCTTTAACCTAACCCATGTATTGCCAGGCACTTGATACCGGTCTTTAACCTAACCCATGTATTGCCATGCACTTGATGCCGGTCTTTAACCTAACCCATGTATTGCCAGGCACTTGATACCGGTCTTTAACCTAACCCATGTATTGCCATGCACTTGATGCCGGTCTTTAACCTAACCCATGTATTGCCATGCAGTTGATGCCGGTCTTTAACCTAACCCATTTATTGTCATGCACTTGATGCCGTCAGTTAATTCTGTTGTGTTAAATAAAATATAAATATAAAATTATTGTCCACTCAACTCTCCACTGTCTCTATTTAACCCTTTCCCCCATAGAGATGTAGTTTTATTTCATACATGTGGCTGTAATTTACCAATCGTACACAATGGATAAGCTGTGAACTTGCCTACTCCACCTTCATGGAGGTTACTGGGAAATATTAAGTGTTGTATGCACTACGTTGTTCCGATCTATAGCTTGTTTGACTAATGTGTCGATCTATGTGCAAAAGGTATTGGGCGTCGAGAGGCACTTCTAAGGGACAAAAGGTTAATATTAGACAAAATTTGGAATAAGATCTACCAATTAATTTAACAGGGAGGGGGGCACAGTGGTTACGGTCGTTGACTTCCAAAATCATTTGCTGTACATGTAGGTTCGAATCCAACTGGGGGTGTCGAATTATTAGAGGAAAGTATCCAGCTGGTTTGTGGTAGGTTGGTGGTTCTAGCTGGTTTCTAACCTGCAATACTGCGCGAAGGGACACACCCGTGGTCTTCCTCCAACAATAATAGGTGGAGAGTCGCCGTATGACCTGTGTATGTTTTACGTTTATTTATTGCCGCTACCGGTTACCCATATGAGCGACTCCTCCTGAAGTCATGTTAGATTTTTGGAGGATAGTGCAATGATACAGACAGAGACACATTCCTGAGTCTCCTCTGGTTCTTTTACGTGCACGGTGTACAGCACCAGTACGAGACCTCGGTTTAAAGCCCCATCTGAAAGACTGTTAATTTTATTATGGTCAGACGAGGGATCGAACCTGCAATCCCTGGATTACCAGTCCAGCGTGTTAAAACTGGACTACAGACCCGTCTGAATGGCAGGGTGCCCCGCCTGGCCCTTTTTAGCCCTGCCATTTTGCCCATGTGCCTTTAAAATAAAATAATTTTTATATCTGTGGGTATCTATAGCTTAGAACTCGTCCGCCCTGTTCACCAATATGTACTGCCTTGCAGCCTCTGTGATCAATCCTCATATTTTAGCAAACCTTTTCTAGGAGCTTACTCAAAAATACCACCCTTCCGCACCACACCACAGCTCAAAATGCACCCTGCCCCTTTTCTGACCAGCCTTGCCCCTTTTCTCACCTTGCCACCATGCCCTTTTTCTGACCCACCTTGCCCATTTTCTGACCCACCTTGCCCCTTTTCTGACCCACCTGTCCCTTTTCACCTTGCCCCTTTTCTGACCCACCTTGCCCCTTTTCTGACCCACCCTGCCACTTTTCTGACCCACCCTGCCCATTTTTCCACTCTAGAATAAACCCTATTTAAAATGCTGAATAAATTGGAAGGAATCATTCAATGTGTAAACAACGTAGTTCCGTAATGTCCATAGAAGCGCTTCTATGGGAAAATGTGATTTAACCGGTAATGTGCTGGAAATGGGTATATTCGTTCTCGTAAGCAGATCAGATGGATGGTACAGAACATAACATAGAATATTCCATCTGAGGGAGTAGTTCAGTGTATTGTATGAGGGAGAAGTTCAGTGTATGAGGGAGAAGTTCAGTGAATGAGGGAGAAGTGCAGTGTATGAGAGAGAAGTGTAGTGTATGAGGGAGAAGTTCAGTGTATGAGGGAGAAGTGCAGTGTATGAGGAAGTAGTTTAGTGTATGAGGGAGAAGTTCAGTGTACGAGGGAGAAGTTCAGTGTATGAGGAAGTAGTTCAGTGTATGAGGGAGTATTTCAGTGTATGAGGGAGAAGTTCAGTGTATGAGGGAGAAGTTCAGTGTATGAGGAAGTAGTTCAGTGTATCCTACTATCCTCCAAAAATCTAAAATGACTAATCTCTTCTTTTTGCCAGTAATAATTATTACTATTTTTAGATAAAATTACACATTTTCATAAATGAACTGGTCCAAGAGTAATTTTCTTATTAATTTATTGGTCTAAAAATATCATGCACCAGTCTATGTCAGTTACTTAGGGTTGAATGGGTTATGGGTTAAGAGTAAATACGATGCTCTCACCTCAGTAAGTGAAAAACAAGCATTTTTATGTTTGTCCTGCTTATCTACTTAGCATATGATTGGCATACATGTGTTTCATTCAAGGAATGAGGAAAAAAGGCTAAATTTTCCTATATTTGTCGTAAATTAATGGAGGAGAGCCAGCCCCTCATTACATGGTTACCTATTTAACAGTTGATTGTATACCTGTGGGGGTCAAATAGTCTAGTGGCACAGCATGTAATTAGATAGAATGGATACAGTTTCTTCACATGATGCCCTTTGACTTTAGCCTTTTAGGGGTCAGGGTCTTTTTTGGC
Organism: Archivesica marissinica; assembly: GCA_014843695.1. Classification (NCBI taxonomy): domain Eukaryota; kingdom Metazoa; phylum Mollusca; class Bivalvia; order Venerida; family Vesicomyidae; genus Archivesica; species Archivesica marissinica. The sequence goes on along the minus strand of CM026400.1, from coordinate 29,516,774 downwards.
ATGTGACAGCAAGGCAGAGAATGTTCAGTGGTATTGGGGAAATATCACCTCTGGCGTTTTGTTGGTGTAAACGCAATATGGAGGAGGTTTTGTTTGAGGTATAGTCCTTGACTTCAAATCACTTGCCTTTCATTGCTATGGATACATCGTGTAGTTGGCAACCAGCATTACTTCTCCCTGATGAGCATTACTTCTCCCTGACCAGCATTACTTCTCCCTGATCAGCATTACTTCTCCCTGATCAGCATTATTTCTCCCTGATGGACATTACTTCTCCCTGATGAACATTACCTCCCGCTGACCAGCATTACTTTTTCCTGACCAGCATTACTTCTCCCTGACCAGCATTACTTCCCCCTGACCAGCATTACTTCTCCCTGACCAGCATTACTTCTCCCTAATCAGCATTACTTCTCCCTGACCAGCATTACTTCTCCCTGACCAGCATTACTTCTCCCTGACCAGCATTACTTCCCCATGACCAGCATTACTTCTCCCTGATCAGTATTACTTCTCCCTGACCAGCATTACTTCTCCCTGACCAGCATTACCTACAGCCCTAGTTTTCACCCACCCCCCTTGTAGATTTATCGTGATTTACATTACAGTAACAGTGTCGCCACGGTAACAGTGTCGCCACGTTAACTGTTCACACGCTAGCAGTGAAAATAAGTCAAATATGTCCCAGGGCTCATTCTAGAGGGCGATGTTGGCGAAATAGTCGCCTTAACCCTTTCCTTCATAGAGATTTAGGTTAATATACTAATATATCTCCATACAAACGACAGCCATTTAGCTATCATGCAGTGGATAAGTATTCTAGATATTACTGGGGCTACATGAGATGCTGGCCTTTATTATGAACATTGGTTTGGCTACTACATTGTCAATGTAAGTCGTATTGGTAATGGCGCCAAAAGGTGCATCTATGGAGGAAAGGGTTAAGGACCCTGACTTCGCCCGCCCCACTACTCCCTAAAAAAAATAATTATATAATTTTTTTTTTTTTACAATTTTCACACAATTTTGTCCAGTAAGATAACTGGCCCATTATAGTTTATACAAATTTATTTTAGCTCGATTGCGAAACAAGTTGTTACAACTTATCTTAATCACTCTTGAGACCTCATTCCTGAACGAATCCATCGCCATGAGGGAGAGAGAGGAGGCAATGTGGAATTTAAATGATTGCCTAAGGTCACAATCGTAACAGCTCCAGCGGGGCTCGAACTCCAGAGCTTTGGCACCTGAAGCGAATGCGCATCCACTGCGCTATCACGAGCCATTATAAAGCACTGCTTCTATTCATATGATCTATTTAATGGTCGTATTGTGTATTTTAACCTCATATTGTTGAATTATATTAAATAACACTATTTAAAGACGCAATCACACGCTTTCTCACTTCTCCCAAAAATTCTGACCTAGAATGAACCTGCTATATGATTTGCAACATGGCCCTTTGTATAAATTCCAGCAATATTGTTGCCTGTTATATCATGGCCATTTATAGATTTCAATTATAGCATGGTCTGTTATATGGCATATTCTATTTTCAAGAAACTGAATAAAACCGAAGAAGGAACTACAAAATGCAACCGTTACCGGTGTCCTGGAATTTCATTAGAATTGTGTCGTTCGTAATGATATAACCGACTGTTACGACATATTTCCAGTTTTCAATTACAAATAAGAAAAATACATTTAATTGATGAAGTGTCGGCATAATGAAATGTTGTCTGCTGCAATTATTTGAACTACAGTCAACACTGTGTTAGTGGTCACCCCCATTAAGCAGTCAACCTGTCTTAAGCAGCCAGTTTCCAAATTCCCATTCGGTTATTTTATTATATATTTGACCTCTATTAGGCAGCCACCTGTGCTAAGCAGCCACTTTCACTGACTCCCTTGGCTAGCTGCTTAAGACAGGTTTGACTGTATTGTAATATATGTATATACAATGTGCAGGTTTTAATTTACCCAGCATGCAAAGCGTTAATGTTATATTTTCCAGGTTACTTTAACCCTTTCAACCCCACAGGCCTCTAAATAGGCTTATGAAAAGTGCACTTTTTTGCCAGTAATAATTATTACTATTTTTAGATAAAATTACCCATTTTGATAAATGAACTGATCCAAATGTAATTTTGTTATTAATTTATTGGTCTAAAAATATCATGCACCAGTCCATGTCAGTTACTTGGGGTTGAATGGGTTAATAGCATGCACCAGTCCATGTCAGTTACTTGGGGTTGAATGGGTTAATAGCATGCACCAGTCCATGTCAGTTACTTGGGGTTGAAAGGGTTAATAGCATGCACCAGTCCATGTCAGTTACTTGGGGTTGAATGGGTTAAACCATGCACCAGTCCATGTCAGTTACTTGGGGTTGAATGGGTTAATAGCATGCACCAGTCCATGTCAGTTACTTGGGGTTGAATGGGTTAATAGCATGCACCAGTCCATGTCAGTTACTTGGGGTTGAATGGGTTAATAGCATGCACCAGTCCATGTCAGTTACTTGGGGTTGAATGGGTTAATAGCATGCACCAGTCCATGTCAGTTACTTGGGGTTGAATGGGTTAATAGCATGCACCAGTCCATGTCAGTTACTTGGGTTGAATGCACCAGTCCATGTCAGTTACTTGGGGTTGAATGGGTTAAATCATGCACCAGTCCATGTCAGTTACTTGGGGTTGAATGGGTTAAACCATGCACCAGTCCATGTCAGTTACTTGGGGTTGAATGGGTTTAAACCATGCACCAGTCCATGTCAGTTACTTGGGGTTGAATGGGTTAAACCATGCACCAGTCCATGTCAGTTACTTGGGGTTGAATGGGTTAAAACCATGCACCAGTCCATGTCAATGCACCAGTCCATGTAGTTACTTGGGGTTGAATGGGTTAATATCATGCACCAGTCCATGTCAGTTACTTGGGGTTGAATGGGTTAATATCATGCACCAGTCCATGTCAGTTACTTGGGGTTGAATGGGTTAATATCATGCACCAGTCCATGTCAGTTACTTGGGGTTGAATGGGTTAATATCATGCACCAGTCCATGTCAGTTACTTGGGGTTGAATGGGTTAATACATGCACCAGTCCATGTCAGTTACTTGGGGTTGAATGGGTTAACATGCCCAGTCCTGTCAGTTACTTGGGGTTGAATGGGTTAACCATGCACCAGTCCATGTCAGTTACTTGGGGTTGAATGGGTTAAATATCATGCACCAGTCCATGTCAGTTACTTGGTGTTGAATGGGTTAAATATCATGCACCAGTCCATGTCAGTTACTTGGTGTTGAATGGGTTAAATATCATGCACCAGTCCATGTCAGTTACTTGGTGTTGAATGGGTTAAATATCATGCACCAGTCCATGTCAGTTACTTGGTGTTGAATGGGTTAAATATCATGCACCAGTCCATGTCAGTTACTTGGTGTTGAATGGGTTAAATATCATGCACCAGTCCATGTCAGTTACTTGGTGTTGAATGGGTTAAATATCATGCACCATCCATGTCAGTTACTTGGTGTTGAATGGGTATATCATGCACCAGTCCATGTCAGTTACTTGGGGTTGAATGGGTTAAATCATGCACCAGTCCATGTCAGTTACTGGGTTGAATGGGTTATATCGTGCACCAGTCCATGTCAGTTACTTGGGGTTGAATGGGTTAATACATGCACCAGTCCATGTCAGTTACTTGGGGTTGAATGGGTTAATATCATGCACCAGTCCATGTCAGTTACTTGGGGTTGAATGGGTTAATATCATGCACCAGTCCATGTCAGTTACTTGGGGTTGAATGGGTTAATATCATGCACCAGTCCATGTCAGTTACTTGGGGTTGAATGGGTTAATATCATGCACCAGTCCATGTCAGTTACTTGGGGTTGAATGGGTTAATATCATGCACCAGTCCATGTCAGTTACTTGGGGTTGAATGGGTTAATATCATGCACCAGTCCATGTCAGTTACTTGGGGTTGAATGGGTTAATATCATGCACCAGTCCATGTCAGTTACTTGGTGTTGAATGGGTTAATATCATGCACCAGTCCATGTCAGTTACTTGGTGTTGAATGGGTTAATATCATGCACCAGTCCATGTCAGTTACTTGGTGTTGAATGGGTTAATATCATGCACCAGTCCATGTCAGTTACTTGGGGTTGAATGGGTTAATATCATGCACCAGTCCATGTCAGTTACTTGGGGTTGAATGGGTTAATATCATGCACCAGTCCATGTCAGTTACTTGGGGTTGAATGCACCAGTCCATGTCAGTTACTTGGGGTTGAATGCACCAGTCCATGTCAGTTACTTGGGGTTGAATGCACCAGTCCATGTCAGTTACTTGGGGTTGAATGCACCAGTCCATGTCAGTTACTTGGGGTTGAATGCACCAGTCCATGTCAGTTACTTGGGGTTGAATGCACCCGTCCATGTCAGCTACTTGGGGTTGAATGCACCAGTCCATGTCAGTTACTTGGGGTTGAAGGTAAGGATCGTGAACAGTCCATGTCAGGTACTTGGGGTTGAATGGGTTAAGGATCGTGCCCAGTCCATGTCAGGTACTTGGGGTTGAATGGGTTAAGGATCGTGCACCAGTCCATGTCAGGTACTTGGGGTTGAATGGGTTAAGGATCGTGCACCAGTCCATGTCAGGTACTTGGGGTTGAATGGGTTAAGGATCGTGCACCAGTCCATGTCAGGTACTTGGGGTTGAATGGGTTAAGGATCGTGCACCAGTCCATGTCAGGTACTTGGGGTTGAATGGGTTAAGGATCGTGCACCAGTCCATGTCAGTTACTTGGGGTTGAATGGGTACCAGTCCATGTCAGTTACTTGGGGTTGAATGGGTACCAGTCCATGTCAGGTACTTGGGGTTGAATGGGTACCAGTCCATGTCAGTTACTTGGGGTTGAATGGGTACCAGTCCATGTCAGTTACTTGGGGTTGAATGGGTACCAGTCCATGTCAGTTACTTGGGGTTGAATGGGTTAAACCATGCACCAGTCCATGTCAGTTACTTGGGGTTGAATGGGTACCAGTCCATGTCAGTTACTTGGGGTTGAATGGGTACCAGTCCATGTCAGTTACTTGGGGTTGAATGCACCAGTCCATGTCAGTTACTTGGGGTTGAATGGGTTAAACCATGCACCAGTCCATGTGTTAATTGGTTAAGGATCATGCACCAGTCCATGTCAGTTACTTGGGGTTGAATGGGTTAAGGATCATGCACCAGTCCATGTCAGTTACTTGGGTTGAATGGGTTAAGGATCGTGCACCAGTCCATGTCAGTTACTTGGGTTGAATGGGTTAGGATCGTGCACCAGTCCATGTCAGGTACTTGGGGTTGAATGGGTTAAATATCGTGCACCAGTCCATGTCAGTTACTTGGGGTTGAATGGGTTAATATCGTGCACCAGTCCATGTCAGTTACTTGGGGTTGAATGGGTTAATATCATGCACCAGTCCATGTCAGTTACTTGGGGTTGAATGGGTTAATATCATGCACCAGTCCATGTCAGTTACTTGGGGTTGAATGGGTTAATATCGTGCACCAGTCCATGTCAGTTACTTGGGGTTGAATGGGTTAATATCGTGCACCAGTCCATGTCAGTTACTTGGGGTTGAATGGGTTAATATCGTGCACCAGTCCATGTCAGTTACTTGGGGTTGAATGGGTTAAGGATTCGTGCACCAGTCCATGTCAGTTACTTGGGGTTGAGATGGGTTAGGATCGTGCACCAGTCCATGTCAGTACTTGGGGTTGAATGGGTAAGATCGTGCACCAGCCATGTGTCAGTTACTTGGGGTTGAATGGGTTAAGATCGTGCACCAGTCCATGTCAGTTACTGGGGTTGAATGGGTAAGGTCTGTGTACTTGGGGTTGAATGGGTGACCAGTCCATGTCAGGTACTGGGTGTTGAATGGGTGCACCAGTCCATGTCAGTTACTTGGTGTTGAATGGGTACCAGTCCATGTCAGTTACTTGGTGTTGAATGGGTACCAGTCCATGTCAGTTACTTGGTGTTGAATGGGTACCAGTCCATGTCAGGTACTTGGGGTTGAATGGGTACCAGTCCATGTCAGGTACTTGGGGTTGAATGGGTACCAGTCCATGTCAGTTACTTGGGGTTGAATGGGTACCAGTCCATGTCAGTTACTTGGGGTTGAATGGGTACCAGTCCATGTCAGTTACTTGGGGTTGAATGGGTACCAGTCCATGTCAGTTACTTGGGGTTGAATGGGTACCAGTCCATGTCAGTTACTTGGGGTTGAATTGCACCAGTCCATGTCAGTTACTTGGGGTTGAATGGGTACCAGTCACCCGTTAACTTGGGGTTGAATGCACCAGTCCATGTCAGTTACTTGGGGTTGAATGGGTACCAGTCCATGTCAGTTAATTGGGGTTGAATGGGTACCAGTCATGTCAGTTACTTGGGGTTGAATGTGTACCAGTACATGTAAGTTACTTGGGGTTGAATGTGTACCAGTCCATGTCAGTTACTTGGGGTTGAATGGGTACCAGTCCATGTCAGTTACTTGGGGTTGAATGGGTACCAGTCCATGTCAGTTACTTGGGGTTGAATGGGTACCAGTCCATGTCAGTTACTTGGGGTTGAATGGGCACCAGTCCATGTCAGTTACTTGGGGTTGAATGGGCACCAGTCCATGTCAGTTACTTGGGGTT
>CM026400.1:29471206-29509072 GCA_014843695.1 Archivesica marissinica | reverse complement strand
CCAGTCCATGTCAGGTACTTGGGGTTGAATGGGTTAAGGATCGTGCACCAGTCCATGTCAGGTACTTGGGGTTGAATGGGTTAAGGATCGTGCACCAGTCCATGTCAGGTACTTGGGGTTGAATGGGTTAAGTATCGTGCACCAGTCCATGTCAGGTACTTGGGGTTGAATGGGTTAAGGATCGTGCACCAGTCCATGTCAGGTACTTGGGGTTGAATGGGTTAAGTATCGTGGACCAGTCCATGTCAGGTACTTGGGGTTGAATGGGTTAAACTCGTGCACCAGTCCATGTCAGGTACTTGGGGTTGAATGGGTTAAATCGTGGACCAGTCCATGTCAGGTACTTGGGGTTGAATGGGTTAAATCGTGGACCAGTCCATGTCAGGTACTTGGGGTTGAATGGGTTAAACCGTGCACCAGTCCATGTCAGGTACTTGGGGTTGAATGGGTTAAACCGTGCACCAGTCCATGTCAGGTACTTGGGGTTGAATGGGTTAAACCGTGCACCAGTCCATGTCAGGTACTTGGGGTTGAATGGGTTAAACCGTGCACCAGTCCATGTCAGGTACTTGGGGTTGAATGGGTTAAACCGTGCACCAGTCCATGTCAGGTACTTGGGGTTGAATGGGTTAAACCGTGCACCAGTCCATGTCAGGTACTTGGGGTTGAATGGGTTAAACCGTGCACCAGTCCATGTCAGTTACTTGGGGTTGAATGGGTTAAACCGTGCACCAGTCCATGTAAATTGATTTTTCATTGGATTCGTTTTCTTTTATGTATAGGATATAGGCCGAAAATGATCCAATATGTAAAATATTGCACTGCGTAGCGCCGAAGACAGTACCTATATTTTACATATTGGATCCGTTTGAGGCTTATATCTTACTTAAAACACACACTTACTTATATAACAAGATCCTACTAATTAAAATTGTTAATTTCGTACATATAAGCGTAGGATTTAATTAATATAATACACTGGCCTTTTGAGAGCAGTCCAATATTAATAATAATGGACTGCAAGGGTATGACGTCAAGACAGTATTTTAACTATAGATAACACATTTTATAATTTGAATGAAGAAAACTTAATTTACAATAAGAATAACTGGAAGTCATCAAATTAGACATTTTAGTCTCATTAATTTCATCTTCAGATATTCTGATGCATAATGATTGTTGTCTGGTTCTCAATAAATCATCACGCTCCAGACTGGTTTAATTAAGTATTTCACATTTCTGCACTTATTTCTTCCTAATGATGTATTTATGTTACTGTATTTACTTGGCCATAAGTCGACCTATTTTGCTTCTAACAATAGCTTTAAAATGGTTTATTGACTTTTTGCCGAGTCATCGAAAATCTAAAAATACATTTTTTTAATTTAAATTTTTAAAAATTTATTTTGAAAATTAAACCAGCCTTGTCCTGTGTTTCTGACTGTAAATTTTGTTTTGTTTGATTGTATATGGATCATAACTGCTGTGACACAGTTTCAAGAATGGTAAATTTGTAAAAATAGTCATGTAAGGGAGATAATACAGTTGAATAATGAAAGGTTGACCTGTTTGTTTGGGTGCAACATTGAATTACTTCCCCATCAAAAGTCCAATTGTGTATATTTTTTATGCTTGTATTAGTTAATTTTCAAAGGCCAGTGGTGTTCTCTTCATATCCGACGTCTGGTTCACCTCCGTACTGGGAAAAGATGTCATAATATGACAGAAGCTTTGACGGTAACAAGTAAAAATTGAGGAAAAACCACCGATGCACATAACACTTTTGTGGAAGTCGTGTTAGCGCAGTGGTAATGTGTTCGCTTCAGGTGGAGGCATTACGATTGTGCAAATTCCAAGTTGCCTCTTCTCTCTCCCTCCTAGCTTTATATATACATGTAATGCGCTCAAACTTAGTTAAATAATATGAATTCTTATATTTCTTAAATATTTTACAGGTATCAAATTGGTTTGGAAACAAGCGTATTCGATACAAGAAGAACATAGGCAAGGCACAGGAGGAGGCGAACTTGTATGCCGCCAAAACAGCGGCCGCAGCAGCGCAACACGGTCAGCTACACCCATCCGAGTCGGGACAAGGTTTGACTTGTTTACCTCCCCTGAAATTTAACCTTCATGTCACACGACCTACTTGCAAATGTTTATTTTCTTTATTTATATTATTACAAATGGTTACATTTTTCATGTCATTTCGAATGCCATGACACTATTCCATTATTTATGTTGTTTTTTTGGTGTATTTTTACAAAATCATCATTTCTAATACCCTTGGCATTTAATTGTAAACTCAAGTCTCCCAGAAAAATGAAAGAACTGAAAACTTAAAATGTATACTCAATTTTTGAATTTTTTTGTTCAAATTCATGAACAAATTATATTTCATGTTGTCTTGTCACATAATTCATCATGTTTTAAACATGTGTTGATAAAAAGTTTGTTGTGATGTTTTGTATCCCAAGTTTATCCCATTTTTGTCTCTTTTTGACATGGTATTCATGCCTGCATGTTTTGAAATGTCTATAAAAAATTTATGTTTTAAGAAATGTTATTTTTCCAACAATTTACAATTTTTGAATCTCACACCTTGTCAAGAGCAGACAAAATCGAACTGTTTGATGTTTACTCCCATATAAATGATATTGTAGTTGCAGCTGATCCAGGGCCCATTGGTTTGCTATGTATAACGCGCTATCATGTATAACGCGCACCCACTTTTTGGCACGAAAATCGGGGAACGTAGTTCTGGTGTATACCGCGCACCGTAAAATATCATTTTCACAAGCCACAATTTCTCAAGATATGATATATTTCGATAATAAAAAAGATGAAATCGTGGGGCCTTAACGTGCAGAAGTGCATGGTTCTGAAATATAATCATACTCTATGATTTTTGTATCCCCGTACAAAAAGAAAAAACTGTGCGCGCCTACGTCCGGAAGTGTATGGTTTTGATAACTCCCCGACGCCGTACTGTGTTCGTGCCTTCCGATTGCCATGAGCCTCTGCATACTTGATAATGGAGAGCTTCTCTCTAGCAGTGTAGGGAATTCTGAATTTTAAGTACTGTGACAATAACTGAGTTGTAGATTGAGTGATAGATATCAATCAACGGAGTGTACTGCTTGTCTAATGACAGCTTCTATAAAATTGAATTAAATATGCATCAAGCGATAATTATTTTCTCAAAATTCTCAACACCTGCTTAAATTTCTTAACACCTCAAATATGTCCATGCAAACTTCAAAACGTGTCAAACTAATTAACAGGGGCCCCCATTGTATTGGGTTCATAAACAGTGTTACAAACAATAGATGGATCTGTAGTCCAGTGGTAACATGCTGGACTGGTAATCCAGGGATCGCTGGGTCGATCCCCCGTCTGACCTTAATAAAATTAACAGTCTTTCAGATGGGACGTTAAACCGAGGTCTCGTGTCGGTGCTTTACACCGTGCACGTAAAAGAACCAGAGGAGATCTGGAATGGGTCTCTGTCTGTATCATGCACTATCCTCCAAAATCTAAAATAACTAATCTCTTCAGGAGGCGTCGCAACCAGTAGCGACGATAAATAAACGTAAAAACACACAAACAATTTGTTAAAAGCTAACACATTATTTGTATTTGCTTTTAAGAATTACATTTTAATATTTCTAATAAAGAAACAAATAAATATATTTAAAACATATGATATATGATCTCAATATCTCAGATAAACTATAAATTCCAATGTTCTGTTATCTTACCTACCTAGAGCTCAATACCACCGAAGAATCGCTTTATACGATATAGTACGAAAATGTACGGGAAATAGACAATCAATAAAATCATTCAACATCCGCCATTGTTGTTTGGCATTTACGTTTTTGATGAAATTTCCCAAATTCAAAGCAAATAAATGCTATCTAAGTTCATAGTTGGTCTAAATCAATGCCATTATATATATATATCATCGGTATATTGTTAGAAAAGTTATTTGATATCGTTTGCCAAACGTCCTACTTATTAGTTTAAACATATTTTATTTCCCAATATAATACATATTGAACAATGCATACATACACCACGCATAATCAGAATACAGAAACAGGATTAGAATGGAAGACAGGGTCTTATATAATTCTTCTACCTACTTATTGAAAGTGGTGGGGGCGATGTGGGTCGAAATTTCGCCTGTTGTGACGGCTGTACCCGTGTATAATGCGCACTAGACAAATTCCTCAAGGATTTCAGTAATAAAAGTGCGCGTTATACATAGCAAATGACGGTATGTGTGCTTGTGCACGCTTACAATGTGGAACTATTTACGACGGGTCTCCTATTTTTGCTGTAAAAATGGAAACAATTTACAAAATGGACTACGTACGTACGGCTTTTAAGGTGAAAATCTCTAATTTTGAAAGAATTTTTTTTTTGGCTTCGTAATTCAGTACAAGCAGCATAGAAAACAGCTCATTTTGCCTACATATAAGACACAATTTGCACGACATGAAGGTTATATGGAAGATTCTCAAGACGTTTGTTTGAAAACTGTCAAAAGAACGCACATTGTAGGCATTATTCTCGCTACCAATTGATTATTTTGGACTTTTGGCTCCGTTTTGACGTTATTGATGAACATCACATCACAATTTTACTTTTGAAAAAAAAGGTTTTTGGGAACAATTCATTTGAAGAAAAGATCAGAAATTATTCCATCAATCGGTCCAAATTAACACTATATAATTATTGGAACAAAGAAACGTAAAACTTGAGAATCTGGTCAGGCAAGCATGTTTAAACCTTTTCCTTGTTTACCTTATATATATTTTAGACTATATTTAGACTATATATGACTATACTACCTCTGTTTACTTTTATTTCAGGCTTTCAATATTTAGATAAAACACTATTTTTCAAAGCTGATCTAATCCAAGCATTTTCATTGGCTGCTGATAACCAAGCATTTTGATTGGTTAATAAATATCAGACACACGTATTTTTATTGGTTAATAAATGAAACACATTCTGATTCGTTGTTCAAAGTGAATGGTTGGTCAAGTCAGTTCCATTCATTTCGTTAGCACGTTGGACTGGTAATCCAGGGATCGCAGATTCGATCACCCGTCTGACCCTAATAAGATTAAGTCTTTCAGATGGGACTTTAAACCGAGGTCTCATGTCGGTGTTGTACACCATGAACGTATAAGAACCAGAGGAGATTCTGGAATGGGTCTTTGTCTGTATCATTGCACTATCCTCCAAAAATCTAAAATGACCAAATCTCTTCAGGAGGCGTCGCTCATATTGGCAACCGGTAGCGACGATAAATAAACGTAAAACACACACAAAACACTTCCTCAAAGTTGATCTAATGCAAGCATTTTCATTGGCTGCTGATAACCAAGCATTTTGATTGGTTAATAAATATCAGACACACATATTTTGATTGGTTAATAAATGAAACACATATTCTGATTGGTTGTTCAAATCAGTCCATATCACTTAATGGTTGGTCAAATCAGTTCCATTCATTTTGATTGGTTGTTTAAACCAACCTCCATTTTCTTTCGAAGTGGTTGTTTAAACCAACCTCCATTTTCTTTCGAAGGGTTGTTCAATGACCATCCAATCAGTGTTTAGGACCCCAAGCATTTATGATGCTTGTTCAAATTGGTCATTATCCATCCAAGCACACCACTAGAATGGAAACATTTTGATTAGTTAGCTATGTGCAAATGAGCTCTATCGTAACATCGTGGTTGCTATGGCAACATCGTGGTTGCTATGTTGTTGAAAAAGCATACGGCAAAGTTGAGTGGCATTTTCGGAGGGGCACCCACGGTCTTACTCCACCAATAATAGCTGGAGAGTCACCTAAGCTGTTGGTGCTACTGTAAACACCCCAAAAATACAAACTTAGAAAGAAACAAACTTAGAAAGAAACAAACTTATAGAAACAAACAAACTTAGAAACAAACAAACTTAGAAAGAAACAAACAAACTTAGAAACAAACAAACTTATAGAAACAAACAAACTTAGAAACAAACAAACTTAGAAACAAACAAACTTATAGAAACAAACAAACTTAGAAACAAACAAACTTAGAAACAAACAAACTTAGAAACAAACAAACAAACTTAGAAACAAAAAAAACTTATAGAAACAAACAAACTTAGAAACAAACAAACTTAGAAACAAACAAACTTAGAAACAAACAAACAAACTTAGAAACAAACAAACTTAGAAGCAAACAAACTTAGAAACAAACAACTTAGAAACAAACAAACTTAGAAAACAAACTTAGAAACAAACAAACTTAGAAACAAACAAACTTAGAAGCAAACAAACTTAGAAGCAAACAAACTTAGAAACAAACAACTTAGAAACAAACAAACTTAGAAGCACCCAAATCACTCTTAGTGTTAGATAATATTTTGTCACTACATGCATACTGTTAACTGGTAAGCTGTTTAGGATATAAGCCGAAAACAATCCAATTTGTAAAATATTGGACTGTGTCATATAGCACCGAACACAGTGCCAATATTTTACATATTGTATCCGTTTGAGGCATATATCTTACTTAAAACACACACATATATATATAACAAGATCTTACTAATTAAAATTGTTTAATTTCGTACATTTACGGATAGGATTTGATGTAATACTCTGGCCTTTTGAAAGCAGTCCAATATTAATAATAAGTACAAAGGTATGCCACGACAGTGTTTTAAGTAGAAATATTGTTGATAATAAAGGTGTAATTGGTAAGTATAAATTGATCAATTAAATAAACCCAACTTAATAATGCATGATTTTGCATGCTGCTGAATTATATTGATCCTTCACAATGTTGTGCGTCTGGAAACCTCAAGGTTAATGGATGCTACCCAGTACTCATGTACTCGACAACCACATGATCATGCACCCAGGGTGGTTAGCAAAATCAAATTTGCATTGATCAGTAGCTCCTTGTGTTTGTAATATCACCCGATATACCATCACTCATTAAAACTTTCAATCGTACTATAATGTTTTGTATTTTTAGTTTATGCAAATTTATTTTAGCTCAATTGCGAAACAAGTTCTTGCAACTTATATTAATCATTCTCGAGACCTCATTCCTGATGGAATCCATCGCCACGAGTGAGAGAGAAGAGGCAATGTGGAATTTAAATGCCTTGCCTAAGGGTATAATCTTAACGGCTCTAGCGGGGCTCGAACTCCGGACCTTTCGCACCTGAGGCGAAAGCGCATCCACTGCGCTATCACGACTTCCACTTTGTATTTTTAACTGTACATATACATGGGTAATACAGTTTGAGTTTAACCCATTCAACACCACAGACCTCTAAATAGGCTTACAAAAAGTGTAGATCCAGATGAGCCGGCTCGTGACGAGCCGTCTCATCAGGATCTGCACTTTTTGCAAGTAGTATTACTAATTATAGACAAAATTACCCATCTTGATAAATGAACTGGTCCGAATGTAATTTTCTTATTCATTTATTGGTCTAAGAATATCATGGACCAGTCCATGTCAGTTACTTGGTGTTGAAAGAGTTAAACTTTATTTATTATTTATATATAACGATTGCGAAGCAAGTTTTAACAACTTATATTAATCACCTTCGTTGGCGTGTGTGGTCATTCGTATGGGACGAAACCGGAGTACCCGGAGAAAACCCACCTGTCCGATCTGGTGACCACCGACCCATCTCACATACTTCCCGTCCCGAGGATCGAACCCAGGTTGCATTGATGAGAAACGAGTTTGAGTTACAATATATCACCCGATTTATTTCGGCTATAAGCATATTAGAAATTAGCCACTGGGTCGAAATCTGTCACAAAGAAGTAATGTTATGTAAATTTATACCATCACAATTAAAGTTTGAGAGAGGGGTTATAGTAGTTAACATTTTGGTTGTTATGTCTTATAATCTAGTGTGTCCATCACAAGCCCTATAGGTTCTTATCTCCTAATTTGAAGGAAGAATTTTGAAATAATTATGCACATTATGTTCACCAATTGAAGATGAGTAGAACACCACTTTCACTGAAGGTCAATTCATTCAAAAACAGAAATGCAGGTCGATTCATTCAAAAGCAGAAATGCAGGTCGATTCATTCAAACACAGAAATGCAAGAAAAATGAAAACAATTCAAACCTTGATTTGAGGGTTGGTGATATTTGATTGGCTGTCTGTATTTGATTGGCTGTACATTATTTGATTGGCTGTCTGTTTTTTGATTGGCTGTAAAGTATTTGATTGGCTGTCTGTGTTTGATTGGCTGTAAAGTATTTGATTGGCTGTAAAATATTTGATTGGCTGTCTGTATTTGATTGGTTGTCTGTTTTTAGATTACGGGGATGGGGATTCCGATGATTCATCCACGGTGGGTTTTAAGAGCAGCTCATTTTTACCGCCGGGAGCGGCAAGCTACAATATGTCTTCAACGGCTGGACTGCCCGGACAGGGTCAGGGCGGCATGTATATGGGAATGAATGGCGACAATTATACGAGCGGTGGGGATACTTCGGTACGTATTTCTAGATATGAAACAAGAGCAGTAAATACTTCCGGAATTTTTCATTCTAAGAAATACGGTTAACTTTATCTAGAATATGATCAGAATTATTGAGATTCTATTAATATCCACTATTTTAAAATCAACTCTTCTACTTCATCCTATGCAGTGGCGGATCCATGATTTTTAATTAGGAGGGGAAGTGAGATTTGTGCCTAATTTTTCATGTCCATGCTTTTTCGCACCTTGTAAAATTGCTTAAGGTAAATGAAAATCACGCTCTTACTGTGACTCGGACTTCACCCCCCTGGGGGCACCACTTCTCCCTAAAAATTAGGGATGGCAACGAATATTCGCTCAGATGTCCGAATATCCGAATACTATTCCAGTATTAAAATAAAATTTTATTTTTTTACAGTTGTCAGACAAAATTTTGTCCAGTATTGACTTCTATTCAAATAGTGTATTTAATGGTCATATTGTGTATTTTAACCCTATTATGATGACATTTATTAAATAATACCATTAAATGACTCAAATCGCGCGTTTTCTCACTTCTCCCAAAAACCTGGGTCTAGCTTGAGTACTGACGTTATTGTACAATGTATGTTCTGTATTAAAAAAGGCAAACACCACTAAATTAAGGGAAAGAAAATATGGAGTAGTTTTCAGAGTAGGGAGTCTGGCAGAGATTTGGGGGCTAATTAGAATTTTAGAAATGCAAATTGGTTATAATGACTCAACAATAGTGTCCAATTCATCTCCGATTAAAATCTAGGGAAATGTGTTATGTTCACAGAAACCAAAAATAATTTATGCTTACCAAATCGACTGATAGCTTGATTCGCTCGCTGCGGTTGATGTTTTTGCTGGAGTCTATGATCGAATCAATTCAATGGACGGAGGAGCCCATGATAGAGAGTAGCAACATTTCTGGTGGTGTTTTGCCTTCAAATAAATTTTGAATTTAAACATTATGGACCTTTTCAGTTTTGTTTTGCTGTCTTTCGTTTTGATACTTACTGTGTTTGGTGTAGAGATTAACACTGGTTTAGTGGTATTGTATGTACTTATACATAGAGACAGGTGCTGGAGATTGGTACATGTGTACCGAGAGTGGGGCATTACGGAATTTATTTTATATCTAATTTATGTCCCGCTAAACTTAGGGTTATTTCTAGAGCGGAATGGCAGGGCGCCCTGTCCTTCATAGCCCCGCCCTTTTGCCATTTAGCCCGGCCCTTTTGCCTTTTAATTTATTTTTTAAGTTTTTTATATAAACCTCAACGGGTGAGCGTGAGCCATCGGGCGAACAAACGTCTATAACTTGGAACCCGTCCTCCATTTTCACCAATTTACCTTTACAGCCTCAGTCACCATAAGTTAGCAAAATTATCCAAGGGCTAACCCCATCCCACAACTCATCGCTGCTCAAAATGCACCCACTTTTATTTTTATGGCCCACCATGTCCCGTTTCTGACCCACCCTGTACCTTTTCTGACCCACCCTGCCCATTTTCCACTCTAGAATAAACTCGAACATTTCACAAATGAGACACATTTGTTTCTATCACTGTCTACTACTAACACCGTAGGGCATCGTGGTATTTATTGCAGATGATTAACTCACCTTTCTCTCCACAATGGTTTACTAGCATTCACACCGCACCGCGAACAAAGCATGTTTATTACACTTGCCGGCGGGGAGTTCGATCCGATCAGGAACGCATAGAAATACTGATAAGATATTAATACTAACATAGGTGCAGTGGTATAAGTAAATCTGTGTCATTTGGGAACTGGTGGTTCGGTAGTTACACTGTTCGCTTGCGATATTTCATTCAGATTTCCCCGTACCTCTTTCACAACCATCATTCACCCTGATCATTCTCGGTTGTTGATAGGCAATGAATGTTGAATTATATACTGTACCATCTCTCAGCATTTACCTATACTGTACCTTCTTTCAGCATTAACCTATACTGTACCATCTTTCAGCATTTACCTATACTGTACCATCTCTCAACATTTACCTATACTGTACCATCTTTCAGCATTTACCTATACTGTACCATCTCTCAGCATTTACCTATACTGTACCTTCTTTCAGCATTTACCTATACTGTACCATCTCTCAGCATATACCTATACTGTACCATCTTTCAGCATATACCTATACTGTACCATCTCTCAGCATATACCTATACTGTACCATCTCTCAGCATTTACCTATACTGTACCTTCTTTCAGCATTTACCTATACTGTACCATCTTTCAGCATTTACCTATACTGTACCATCTTTCAGCATTTATCTATACTGTACCATATTTCAGCATTTATATATACTGTACCATCTTTCAGCATTTACCTATACTGTACCATCTTTCAGCATTTATCTATACTGTACCATCTCTCAGCATTTACCTATACTGTACCGTCACTCAACATTTACCTATACTGTACCATCTCTCAACATTTACCTATACTGTACCATCTCTCAACATTTACCTATACTGTACCATCTCTCAGCATTTACCTATACTGTACCATCTCTCAGCATTTATCTATACTGTACCATCTCTCAACATTTACCTATACTGTACCATCTCTCAGCATTTACCTATACTGTACCATCTTTCAGCATTTACCTATACTGTACCATCTCTCAGCATTTACCTATACTGTACCATCTCTCGGCATTTACCTATACTGTACCATCTGTCAGCATTTACCTATACTGTACTTTCTTTCAGCATTTACCTATACTGTACCATCTCTCAGCATTTACCTATACTGTACCATCTCTCGGCATTTACCTATACTGTACCATCTCTCAGCATTTACCTATACTGTACCATCTTTCAGCATTTACCTATACTGTACCATCTCTCAGCATTTACCTATACTGTACCATCTCTCAACATTTACCTATACTGTACCATCTTTCAGCATTTACCTGTACTGTACCTTCTCTCAACAGTTACCTCTTATTTTCCATCTCTCAACTAAATCTATACTGTACCATCTCTCAATATGTATCTACTTATTTTCCATCTCTCAACTAAATCTGCACTTTACCATCTCTCAATATGTACCTACTTATTTTCCATCTCTCAACTAAATCTGTACTGTACTATCTTCCATCTCTCAACCAAATCTGTACCTTACCATCTCTCAATATTTATCTACTTATTTTCCATCTCTCAACTAAATCTGTACTGTACTATCTCAATATTTACCTACTTATTTTCCATCTTTGAACTAAACCTGCCTTTCCTTTGACTGTTTATTTCTATAATTAGGCCTTCTTTGACTGTTTATTTCTATAATTAGGCCTTCTTTGACTGTTTATTTCTATAATTAGGCCTTTCTGCTCTGTTCTCTGCTTTTTTCTTGTCTCATTTCTCACTTTATGCTTGAAACTGGCTTAATATTTACCATTTGGAAATGTGAATAACCAGGCACTTCAGTAGCCTAATTCCACCCAACCCCCATTCCGTAGCAAAGTCATCTTAATTCTCTAAGTTTGCATGTCTTGGCATGTAAAACTGGACACCTAGTTAATATCTAACCTTGACGTAAAACGGAATGGTATTTTGAACTTGGCGGTATTGGGCTTACATATAAAAGAAAACAGTTTTATATCTGGCGTACTTGGCATGGGTGGTCTAAAGTATTTGGACAAGAAACTAACTGGATTGGTAAACAGTGAAACTCTTTGTTACATGATTTCATTTAGTGCGATAATTCGAAATATAACGTCCGTGGTTGAGTGAGAATGGAAGTTAAGTATATAACTGAAGGTGGTTGTGTAGCTTTGGGTGGGGCAGGAGTAGGGATGGAGGCGGGATAAAGTTGAGTCGATTGACAATAGGAAGGGTGATATGGGGGATGGGTGTGGGCTTCCAGTCTCAACTGCTAATAGTGCACCGCTACTGGCTTATGGAGAAGAAAGCTTATAGGGCCTCCGTGGCCGAATGGTTGTTTAAATCATTGCCCCTCACAGGTGTACATTCGAATCCCACTGGGGATGCCGAAGTATTTCATGTGACTAGGGAGGCTATCCAGTTGACTTGTGATAGGCCGTGGTTCTACCCGGGTGCACGTTTGTGTAAGCAATCCTGCAGGGGCATCCGGGGTCTTCCTCCACCAATAATAGCCGGAGAGTTGCCGTATGACGTAAACTGTTGGTGCGACTTTAAGCAAAACAAATTCAAACCGGGTCATTTAGCGTATTCTGAAAGTATTACCAATTTAAATATGGCTAGCTGACTTTACAGGTACATAGACTACTGTATATTCATATTTAGCGTAATCTGAAAGTATTACCAATTTAAATACGGCTAGCTGACTATACAGGTACATAGACTACTGTATATACATATTTAGCGTAATCTGAAAGTATTACCAATTTAAATACGGCTAGCTGACTTTACAGGTAAATAGACTACCGTATATTGGTGGCCATGAGTCAACCTCTTTCAAAAGTCGAGATTTGTACTTACTTCACATACACTCACTCATAAGTCTGTGTAACTTTTCCCAGAAAATCCTTATTCCTTAAAATCTCTCAAAGCAGTTACGATCAACAAATGGTGGAGAAGTAAACTTCAAAGTAGAACATAATTTACAACGATAACCTCCTTTGATTTAGAATAAGATATTTTTCATCCAGTCATAAGTCGATGGACCATATTACAGCATCTTTTTTGCAAGCAAATAAGGTCGACTTATGACTGAGAATGTATTGCCGTTTTAATTAAATCAGGTGTTTCTATGCCATATTTATACCATATACAGCAAAACCTATGGCTACACAGACATGTCGGTAGTCCAATGGTTAAGTTTAAGACGTTGGACTGCGAATCTAGGGATCACAGGTTCGATCTCCCGTCTGACCCTAAATATCAACAGTCTTTCAGATGGGGATTTAAACCGAGTGTCGGTGCTCTACACCGTGCACGTAAAAGAACCAGAGGAGACTCTGTAATGGATCTCTGTCTGTATCATTGCACTATCCTCCAAAATCTAAAATGACCAATCTCTTATTACGCAGGCCTTTTGACAGCAGTCCAATATAAATAATAATGGACTGAAAGTATAAAGGTATAACGTCACGACAGTGTCTTAAAACTAAATATACCCTCGTAATTCCAAAGCAAAGCAACTACCTTCAACATTTTGTTTAGATCACTTATGCCATTTGAGTGAAATGCATTCTAAAATGAACTGTAAATTTAAAAAAAAAAACATGTAACAAAGGGGGACAACTGCGGGGTAAGCAAAACGTTCCTCAGTAATGTCCCTTTGACAGGTTATTGGTGCTACTAAAACGGAAATAGCTGATGACCCTGAGGAATGTTTTGGTTCCCCTACTTCATTTGGTCAGCAGACAGCCGGGTCCAATGATGGACTCTGGTTCCCAGGATAGTGTTTTCCGTAGTAAACCAGGCTCCAGCACCATGTAGATTACAGGTACATATGTACTTAGTTGTTTTTATTTGTTTAATCTGTGGAAATGTGAATTTAATCTAAATTTATTGGTACTGTTGCCTAGGAACAGCATTTTAGCACATGTTCGTTAAGTCAAACTTCGGTTATGTCGAAGTATTTTGTTCGGTCTGACGGAATTTGACATAACGGAGGTAGACTGTATGTTAAAAAATGGGAATTGTGCAATTCTGATATCCAGCATTAAGTATGAACTGTATTTTTGTGTCTCTTGAATACAAGGTATATTGCTATATAGTTTTCTATATATCTACAGTCTACATTCGTTATGTCGAAATCCGTCGGACCGAACAAAATACCAAAGTTTGACTTAACGAAATTTGATATAAACAGATCCAGTTATATAAAAAATGATAGTGTCTTAAACAGGACTTTGATCCAACTTCGAGATAACCGGAGAATTCGACATAACCGACTTTGACATAACGGATGTAGGCTGTATAATTATGATACTTATATAATGAAGGACATCAGTCAGTTGCTTCCCCTGAATACTCATTAAAAGTATATAGGTCCTCTTAAAAGTAGTTTCCTCGGTTTTTACCGTTGTTTCTTGCACAACATCCTATCAATTTTTTTCCACTTTCTCATATTATAATTATTGTTACTCCTGCAGTATATCTAATGGGTAAAAAGTCTGTAAACTTTATTTATCAATTAATTAACATGAGTTGGATAAAACCACACTTATCATAACGCAACATTTGGTTAGGGAACAACTGTAAAAACAAAGGATTCCAAATGAAAGGACCACTATACATTTAGGTATAAATCAGACTTTATCTGCCAAGGAAGGTAATAGAAAAGCCAGCGAGGTCCCTCATTGGTTTTATGAAATGCTGCATGTATAAACACCCGTTAAATATAATAATGTTCATGAGAATGTGAAGTCTATAATATATGCGCCTATATTTATGTGCATTTGGTAAATACTTGATCGGTTTTGATTTGAAAATTAGAACGATGTCGTATGCATTGCAATTATGAGGCATTAAAAAGGTTAATTACGAGAGCAGCGGTGAAGGAGGGTTAATTTGAATAGTAATAATGATATGTGTATATTGCATCAAGACATTAATAATGAAAACTGTCAACGAGTAGTGTATTAATCTTGCATTATTTGAAGATGTGGGCGAGCAATTATTTGAATACATTGTACTGGTTTAATATATGTAAATGCCGGCTGTTTTATCCAATAACATGGCTTTATTTGCATATAGTCTAGCCATTGTCCTGGTTTAATAAATGTAAACCCCAGCTGTTTTATCCAATAACATGGCTTTATTTGCATATAGTCTAGCCATTGTCCTGATTTAATAAATGTAAACCCCAGCTGTTTTATCCAATAACATGGCTTTATTTGCATATAGTCTAGCCATTGTCATGGTTTAATAAATGTAAACCCCAGCTGTTTTATCCAATAACATGGCTTTATTTGCATATAGTCTAGCCATTGTCCTGATTTAATAAATGTAAACCCCAGCTGTTTTATCCAATAACATGGCTTTATTTGCATATAGTCTAGCCATTGTCCTGATTTAATAAATGTAAACCCCAGCTGTTTTATCCAATAACATGGCTTTATTTGCATATAGTCTAGCCATTGTCCTGGTTTAATAAATGTAAACCCCAGCTGTTTTATCCAATAACATGGCTTTATTTGCATATAGTCTAGCCATTGTCCTGATTTAATAAATGTAAACCCCAGCTGTTTTATCCAATAACATGGATAAACCATATGAAAGCACTTCTCCCATATGAAAGCACTTCTCCCATATGAAAGTACTTCTCCCATATGAAAACACGTCTCTCTGAACTGAAACTAGGGAGAAATGAGTCGGGTTCAGTGTGTTTTTCTTGCTGTACATGTGTTGTTATTTGGATAATTTTCAAAACGCAGACATTTCTCCATTTCAGCTCGACTAACAACATATTTTTGATGTGTGTGTGAACGGGTTTTACTATTCGTCTCGTTGGAAGAGATTCCAACAGCTTGCGTGAATAACTGAACTGTGTATGCATGACGCCTCTGAATGTATGCTGTTATGTCGGAATGCCACGTTTAAAAGTCGACGAGAACTCAATCGTGCTATATGCTATATAGATAAACCGCCCACTTTCCTCAATCTGCCTCTAACACAAAAACTAATGGTGGAGTATACTGTTGTTATAACTTATATTACATAAATCATTCAAGCATGGACAACATTGTAGCATATTCAAGGTAGTGAGAAATCTCTGCATGACATTCATACCTCTAGTGATGGAAAATGGTGTACCGTATTCAAAAGAGTGAAACATTTGCACAACATTTTGAAATTCTTCATGAGAAGCATGAAATAACAATTTAGGACCTTAAGAATAACAAAAACATATCCCACCCACCCCTGAAATATAGAAAATTCAAAAGCATGCACAAATACCGTAATTATTTTGCATGTTGTAAGCGGTGATACAAAAGTACGTTATGGATTTTGTTTACTTTCGACAGCCGTAAGAAGAGATGAACATATCAAACGAGAGTTGACCGATGAAAACTGGAAGCTTGACGGAGGAGGTGGCCATGTAATAGAACACTAATTGGTCCGAAAAAGTTTTCAGATTTTTAGTTGTAAACAAAAGCATTATTTCCTGATGGACTTTGCATCCAGGGAGTTGTATATATTTGAGTATACATAGATTAGTGACCGTAGTATAGCGGATGGAAAGATAGAACAGAAGATGGAAAATATGGGAGAAAGAGCGCGACTGTTGGCATCAGAAATTGATCATGACATGGAGTAATCAAATGACTGCTTATCACACATTTGAGAGCTGATCCGAAGATATTGTACTGAAATTTGTTAATTATTATTGTTTCTCTTACCTCGCATAGTGGCAGTTTGGTTTGGTTTGCAATTTACAGATGAGTGATTTGTCAGTAAATGTCCATTAAGAATTGATATATCATTGCAATTTATTTTATTTTTTACTCGACTATGCCAGGACCGTTGATTGTTAAATGTTTGTGCAAAAACTGAAAACTATTGTCTCAAATGTTGTTATGCGAGCAAAATCAAGAAAGTGGTTGTTTTGCTGGCGAAAATATGTATAAAGATCACTGCCAAACAACACGTTCTGCAGTCAGAAAAGCAATGATCCTTGTGGACACAACAACATTTATTTGAGTTATAGAGGATATTTGTGATTATTAGTGTAAGATAGGATTTTATTTCATCGAGTGATCACCGAAATATGTATTTTATTACACTAATAAACACAAATCTTCTTTATCTTTTATGATTTCCAATGATTTTGACTAATATAATATTTGTCATTAAATTTTATTTATTTCAACTGCCCCTGTCGGGAGCCTCATTTCACTACAATACACAACTGCACAACCACTTATATTAGTGTGAACGTCCGTAATAAGAAATAGTTCTTGTAAAATTTTCAAGGTAGTTTCTGTTTACTGCTTAATTAAAAACAAAACCAATTCATTAGAATATATTACTTTAATATTAACTGTTCATGCTTTATCGATTGGGAATGAGACACTACCATTGATTGGATCATTGACTTGTTCTCAGCCAATCAATCGTATTGTCCAATTGTAAAACGACATACGATTGGCTGAGAACAAAGTCAATAATCCAATCAATTGTAGTATCTCGTTGCCATTCAGTAAAGCTGCCAAATAGTGCCGAATCTAAAGAATGCATCAAAGTCTTTAAAGAATGTGAGCATTTTTATTTCCGTGAAGGTATAAAAGACCTGCAGCAATGTTTACTAATTAAAACAGGTAAAACATAAATATACAGTCTTTTGTCAATCATCACCATGGCAGAATAAATTAATCGAAAATAGCTGAATCAAGGAGATCAAGCCTTTGGGTGAATCGTTGCAGCCGTAAATCCCCAATGGCAACTACAAGGTTTTCGAGCCAAAGTGACCAAAGTGACATTGACCTTTTTCTGATGGGAGCGGAGCCTATCACCGAACTTGTAAGAGGTGTTTGTTTGTATGGATGTAAAAGCATAATACGCATTGAGCTATGTGACATTGTACCATATGTAGTAATGTAGACCATTTAGTAGCATAGTATAAAAGTTGTCATAATTTATAAGAAAGTGCTTGTTTCCATGGAGAAGGAGTTCTTTTTATAGTGCTGACTGGTTTTGTTTTTTTCAGTGCAAATTGTTTTTCTTCGATTTTTTTGGTCAAGATTATTGTGTCTGTTGAAAATTGAATTTTCTTTGCAGTTATACGCAATAACCTACACATTAAAATATGGTAGGTTTCACTTGACTGTGTGGACAGGTGCGACTTATTATTACCATACGTATTGACTGTTGGTATGGTCGCCGACTTCAAATCACTTGCCCCTCATCCCTGTATGTTCCGAATTCTTTCTAAGGAAGCTATCCATCTAGCTTGCGGTGGGTTGGTGGTTCTACCTGGGTTCTTCTTCCACCTGCTGGGGAGTCACCATATGACCTAAGCTGTTTATATGACTTTAAACCACAAAAACAAAAACACTACATTTTAAATGAGGGATATTTTTACATTCTTAACCCATTCAACACTAAGTAACTGACATGGACTGGTCCATGATATTTTTTAGACCAATAAATTAATAAGAAAAATACATTTGGACCAGTTCATTTATCAAAATGGGTAATTTTGTCTAATAGTAAGATTACTCGTCACGAGCCGGATCTGGATCTTCACTTTTTGTAAGCCTATTTAGAGGTTCAATAGTGCTGAATGGGTTAATGATGAAACAGGCGTTTGTTCCAAACTTACCAAAATGGTAACCATGGAAAGCTTATTTCAAGTAGTACATTCTTGGGATCCGTCATGATAACGCATTGGTGCGGTATTTGCTGTATTTATGGTAGGTAATATGTGAGATTAACCAGTCAAGTGAAATTTGCTGTAATGTTGATTTTTTTTGTCTACAGAAATAGTAGATAACCAACTTATTGCTTGCCTCGTTCAAGTGTCATCCAAGAATTTTATTTGAAATATTAAGTTTGTGTATACAAATATCTTTATTCCCTGAAATTGATAATGGCAACATTGAAATGAAAGGAGCTCAGCAACAAAGAGGGAGGGGGGTTAGCATCAAATGGAGGGAGGGAGCTGCATCAAGAAGAGGGAGTTGCACCAGAAAGAGGATGGGAGCTGCATTAAAAAGGGAGGGGGAGGGAGCGGCATGAAAAAAGAGGAGGCAGAATGAGGTTCTAGCAGTTGCTGTATAATTCTAGGTCAGAAGTGAGAAAGCGTGTGATCGCTTCCTTAAATGGTGTTCTTTAATATACTTCCCCAAAATAGGGTTAAAATGCACAGTACAACCATTAAATACAACATTTGAATAGAAGGAGTGCTTTATAATGGGTCAGTGTATTACTAGACATAATTTTGTTTGAAAATCGTAAAAAACAAAAAATAATTGTGGGGCCCCCAGAGGGCAAAGTCAGGGTCCCTAGCGCGACTATTTCACCCTCTAGAATGATCCCTGTTGTATGACTAGAATATATCAAAATTTCACGGAAATATGTTGGCGACCGTTGCTAATACTGGTTGTGCATCATCTGATTGTGTTGTGTTTTGTCATTTGTGTATTACAATAGTGGTTGGTTGCTCTTTTGAAAACACGTAAATATCACACATATATATAAATATAACACACAGGCATTACCTCTTATTGTTATTATATTTACGTGCGTTTTGTAGACATTTGGGTTGTGTAAAGGAAAATAAATTTTGAGAACACGGCTTTAGTATTGACCTGGCGAGAAATGTTTGAGTCGGACAGGCTCACATTTGAAAGAGAAGCTCCATCTTGTTGGAATCTGATTTTTCTATCTTCTCTCCCATATTTTGCTCTAGGTCTACTAGGGAAGCGGTATATAGTGAGGTCTACTTTAACCCAAGAAATGCTGAATAAATTGGACGGAATGTGTGAACAACATATAGAATCGGATCAGTAGCGTCTGATCAGGATCTATGTTGTTTTCTATTCAGTCATGTGGTTTTAGCTCCACTATTCGAATAGCAAACAGAATAGAGCCTGATCAGGTGGCACATTATAATTCATATTTCAACAGCAGCTAAATTCTTATTTGGGATCATAATTTTTTCAACGCCTGACTTGTGGAAGGTCAGTGGTTAAACCCGGTGCCCATCCTTGCCTGAAATACTGCTCGCAGGGGCACCTGGGTTGGAGATTATTGGTTGTTTGAGTCTGAGATTTGCTCTTGGCTAAGCCAATCCGAAAGCTTGAAATTGAGATTGGGGAAAAGTTTCAATACCAAGCAGGTCTTTTCCTCCTGCGGTAAGATATGGAAAGTGACGAGCCAGTGACGTATTGAAGCTGCTGATACGACGTCCAACCCCAAATAGAATCGGCTCATACTGTTCGTACTAGATGAATTCTTTAGCCAGGCTGTACTTTAAGCATATTTTTTTTTATGTATTTAGCATCATTATGTTTTTACACGTTTGACGAGAAATTTGTATCTCCGAGAGATTTATATTAATGTGTTTGTTCTAAGCTGAACAAAAAAAGTATTGTATGTATTTTATGGAGTTATATTATTTTTAAAGGTGAAAATCAAAGCTCTGTGTTGATAATCAATAGGACGTATGATTAATAGTTGGTTTCTGGTTATGTGACATGCCTTCATTTCTTGATAGATTTCTCATTCCTGATGGAATCCATCACCATTATGGGGAGAGAGGAGGCAATGTGGATGCAAGTCTTGCTCAACCCTTTGCCTGCTAAGTAAATAAAATTTGCAAACAACATAGATCCAGATCAGACGCAGCGTAACACTGCGTCTGATCAGGATCTATGTTGTTTGCTATTCAAGTGATTTAGCTCCACTATCCGAATAGCAAACAGCATAGAGCCTGATCAGCCAGCACGTTCTGTGCCGTCTAATCTGGTGGCTCTATGCTGTTTGCAAAGTGATTTTATCTGCCACTAGCGTGTAACGGGTTAATGACACCATCGTGTTTCTGGTAGGGTTCAAGCTTATAAGCCTTCGGTGGTTACGATGCAGAACCTTATTCTTTACCCCGCAGATGTTCCACCGTCATAAACTGCATTGTCGTCATTTTTCATCATTATTATCAATCATTATTCACATCTCTCATCAGCATCATTCATTCTAATCTTTCATCATCATCATGCCATCTATCATCAATTTCACTAGTGATCATCATTGTATTCACTCATCAACTTCATTCATTAACATCCATTCATCATCATCACATCATCATCAACAACGTCTTCACCATTCATCATCACTATTCGATAGCAGTCATCATTTTTCCATCATGAACTTTAAAGGACCAACAAGTCATAAAACTTAAAAAAATAAATGCTTTTGCAAAGACTTCCCTCGTATAAACACTGTAACCTATCAACACTGATGGTCACAGGTTCGAACACCCACTCGAGCCGTGTCTTTATATGAAAAAGTTGGCAGTTTCTTACGGAGATTGGTGCACCAAGTACTTGTTAACAGCTGGAGCCTGCCCAGGAAAGGTGTTGTTATGTAAACTGCCGCCGGTCAAAATGGTGCTAATGAAGGCGTGAAACCCAAACAAAAACAAAAATTCCAGTGATAGAGAAATATCATAAGAATTACTTCTTGGACATAAAAATGGAATTTACACTTAACACGAATAAAAAAACACTTCCATATGCGACTTACACTCCTGGAAACAGTTGCGTCATTTACACACCTGAAAACAGTTGCGTAACTTATACCCCTGGAAACAAGTGTGTAACTTACACCCCTGGAAACAGTTGTGTAACTTATACCCTTGGAAACAGGTGCATAACGTACACCCCTGGAAACAGGTGCGTAACGTACACCCCTGGAAACAGTTGCGTAACTTATACCCCTGGAAACAGGTGCGTAACGTACACCCCTGGAAACAGTTGCGTAACTTATACCCCTGGAAACAGGTGCGTAACTTATACCCCTGGAAAAGCTGTCGGGTGATATGGAAGTCGGTCCTGATGTGATCAGTTTGTTTTGGCATTCATATAATCAGAAACGAACTAGTTTATTAACCTTGCATGATCGGCGGCATTTAGAAATATGATGTTTGTTCTCTGCCTATGGAATAGTATATGTTGGTATAACCAAAACCATACATTGCAACACAATAGGGAGGAGTTAAGTGTATACCAGCGCTCATTCTAGAGGGCGACATGGGTGAAGTAATTGTCCTAGGGACCCTGGCTTCGCCACCACTTCTCCCTAAAAAAAATTTAAATATAATTTTCAGAGCTCATTCTAGAGGGCGACATGGGTGAAGTAGTTGTCCTAGGGACCCTGGCTTCGTCACCACATCTCCCTAAAAAAAAATTAAATATAATTTTCAGACAAAATTTTGCCCATTGCAAAGCATTCCTTTTATTCAAATATTGTACTCAACGGTCATAGTGTGTATTTCATCCCAGTTATGTTGACATTTATTAAATAATACCATTTAGATGACGCAATCGTGCGCTTTTCCAAAAAATTTGGGTCTAGCTTGAGCCCTGCATACGAGTGTTAATTTTCGTGGAAGTCGTGATAGCGCAGTGGATGCGCGTTCGCTTCAGGTGCGAAAGGTCCGGAATTCAAGCCCCGCTGGAGCCGTTACGATTATGCCCTTAGGCAAGGCATTTAAATTCCACATTGCCTCTTCTCTCTCCCTCGTGGCGATGGATTCCATCAGGATTAATATAAGTTGAAAGAACTTGTTTCGCAATCGAGCTAAAATAAATTTGTATAAATTAGTGTTAATTTTGGGTCATTTTCGGTAGTATTGTTGTTATCGTAATAAACCATTGATCATTGAAAGCTGTATTTTCAAATGATACCTCAAAGATAAGAGTGGCGTCCATGGTCAATTGGTAGAGGGTCAGATGTGGAACCGAGGGGTCTCGGGTTCAATACTCGGTCATGGCACAATATGTATAGTGTCCTTGAGCACAAGGCACCTCATATATATTGCTTGGGACTGGCGTACCACTTATGTCGGCTAGGTCCACGCATGGGGCTTCTTGACATAATGAAAATAAATCAAATTTGACTTTTGCGGAAGTATTTCTGGTCACAACTATACAGTAAAACTTGTCTTAAGCAGCCAGTCGAGAGAATCACAGAAAGTGGCTGCTTAGTGCAGTTGGCTGTTTAATAGAGGCTAAATGTATAATAAAACAATATATTGGGAATCTGGAAACTGGCTGCTTAATACAGGTTGGCTGATTAATAGAGGTGACCACTAACACAGGTTTGACTGTATATGCATCTTTACATAGGAACGGCAGAGCGCAAACATTTATTTTTAGCTGCTGCTGAATTAGCCGTTTTGTGAAAAATTTTTATTTAGGAATGATTGTACATCGATATTTACATTCGACATACACAGTCTCTTCTGTTTGGTGCTATGTAGTATATTTTTCTGTTTAAATTACCTCCCTTTAGTCTCAACATTTCTTACGATTAGTTTTGCTATTGTTTTAAGCATTATTTTTTCATGATGTGATTTTGCTATTTTTGAGTACTGTCCATACTCACTTTTAACCCATTCAACCCCAAGTAACTCGCATGGACTGGTCCATGATATTCTTAAACCAATAAATGAATCAGAAAATCACATTTGGACAAGTTCATTTATCAAAATGGGTAATTATGTCTAAAAAATAGTAATATTACTTGCAAAAAGTGCAGATCCTGATGAGACGGCTCGTCACGAGCCGGCTCATCTGGATCTACACTTTTTGTAAGCCTATTTAAAGGTCTGTGGTGTTGAAAGGGTTACTGTGATCTCATAAGACGACCTCCCTAATTTGGTCCTGAATCCGTGGGTTTTGGCATGCGCACTCGCATATATGACAGGTCAGGTTGATAAAAATGGACACCAGATCGTGTATAAATTGCATCTTTTCTAAACGTAATTATGGATACAATTTTAAAATTATTTTTTTAGCACTACTTTTAAGACTTTAGACGACTTCAATGCCATAATCTGGTGGTAAAAAACTATATAGGTGAGTATGTACAGTAGTTAAATTTCAAAATGGAAGCCGCACACGCATTAAAGGCCACATTTGTCGTGTGTTTACCGTAATAACCCCAGCATAAGTCGTGGATAATAAAATTGTTGCGTATTTATTTTATCCAGACAAATGGACAATATCATTTGTTATAGTGCATCGTTAAAATGAAATAAATTTCTATCGTTACATAAAAATATGGACACAATATTTAAGTCCCTTGGTAGTTTGCTAAGAATGAAAAGACCTGCAAATAAGAGGACAGTATTATATTTTTCCGATATCCCTCTGTTTAATTCTTTCTGATCGGAAGACAAATGTTTTGGCTCTATTTTCTGAGAATTTTGACTTAAAGTTGCTTTAATATTTCGATGGAGATGTGATCTGACTGTGTCCTGAATCTCACGAGAAGGAATTTTAGTGCTTTACATTTGCCATTAGATAAAAGATCTGATAACTTTTATCAGAAAAGTATATTCTTGAAGTTTCTAGGAATATGGATTCTCACATATCTCGGGTGTATGTTATAGGAAAGTTTTCTAGGAAATTCCCATATCTCTATGTACTACCGGTATATAAAAAACCATATTCTTGATATTTCCGGGAAAGTTGTTGCTATATATTTGAAAATATTTCAAATTTTCCGAGAAAATGACAATTTATTAAGATTCCAGACATATATCATTGACGTTTATTGAAAAATAAACACTATTACCAAAGTGGTTAGTTGAATGTATTTAGTATACTATAAGCCCCATGGTGTATTATACAATACTTAGTGTGTATCATGCTCTATGTGCCATAACATGACAAAAATGCCATTTGTTAAGTAATTTCTGGTTGCATACATGGTGAATGCGCTGGTGCAAACAGTTTCAAACCGAATCTAAAATCGCAAATTGATCATTCAAGGCAATTTCTATATCGCCTAATTTCCGTCGGTATTTGCAATTGAGCACTTAATACCGTATTATTGGATATTATTTCTTCTTGTCTGTGCTAGTTGTTCACTTTATTTTAAAAGCAGAGATCTTTGCTTTGCGCCCAATATCAGAAATGATTATATTTACGAATAATGATTTGGCTTTTTCAGCATTGTTTTATCGTGGTTATTACTTCAATAATATTGAGTTTGCTGTGTAGAAAGAACGTGTCTATACTATATCTATTGTGTTTATTATTTGGCTATGTAAAAAAAATGACAATAATAAAAAGATGTAAGGTATGTTACTAGTTGATATTTCCTACTCCGGCGTTTAACACGTTCCCCGTGCAGGTATGTTACTAGTTGATATTTCCTACCCCGGCGTTTAACACGTTCCCCGTGCAGACGTACATATCGGCTACTTTATACCGTACCATATCCCGGCCATAAGTCGATCTGTCCATAAGCCATATTTTGATTTCAAGCTGGATTCCACCACAAGTCGAGGGTATTTTGTAGACTTATGACGTACGTTACGACAATGGTTTTCCCCACCCTAATTTATATATCTGGTTGACTTTATTCCAATACAAATCAGGGAACATTCTAGAGGCGATGCGGGTGAAATAGTCGCTAGGGACTTTTTTTTTTTTACAATTTTCATACTCAATTTTGTCCAGTAAGATACACTTATTATAAAGCACTCGTATTTAATTGTTGTATTTAATGGTCATACTGTTGCATTTTAACCATATTTTGTTGAAATTTATTAAATAAATCACACAATTTAAGGATCCGATCGAGCGCTTTCTCACTTCTCCCAAACATTCTGACCAAGAATGAACCCTGAAAATCGTAAACTTCTCGACCATAAATTGACACACGACTTCCATCACATTTCTGGATGAGAAAGAGGTCGACTTATGTCTGGGAATATACCCTGAATATGTCAGCCACCACTACCCCACGCCACATTCATACTTGCGACCCTGAATATGTCAGCCACCACTACCCCACGCCACATTCATACTTGCAACCCTGAATATGTCAGCCACCACTACACCATGCCACATTCATACTTGCGACCCTGAATATGTCAGCCATGCCACCACTACCCCACGCCACATTCATACTTGCAACCCTGAATATGTCAGCCATGCCACCACTACCCCACGCCACATTCATACTTGCAACCCTGAATATGTCAGCCATGCCACTACCCCACGCCACATTCATACTTGCGACCCTGAATATGTCAGCCACCACTACCCCACGTCACATTCATACTTGCAACCCTGAATATGTCAGCCACCACTACCCCATGCCACATTCATACTTGCGACCCTGAATATGTCAGCCATGCCACTACACCACGCCACATTCATACTTGCGACCCTGAATATGTCAGCCATGCCACTACACCACGCCACATTCATACTTGCAACCCTGAATATGTCAGCCACCACTACACCACGCCACATTCATACTTGCAACCCTGAATATGTCAGCCACCACTACCCCACGCCACATTCATACTTGTAACCCTGAATATGTCAGCCATGCCACTACCCCACATTCATACTTGCGACCCTGAATATGTCAGCCACCACTACCCCACGCCACATTCATACTTGCAACCCTGAATATGTCAGCCATGCCACTACACCAAGCCAGATTCATACTTGTAACCTTGAATATGTCAGCCACCACTACCCCACGCCACATTCATACTTGCAACCCTGAATATGTCAGCCACCACGCCACATTCATACTTGCAACCCTGAATATGTCAGCCACCACGCCACATTCATACTTGCAACCCTGAATATGTCAGCCACCACGCCACATTCATACTTGCAACCCTGAATATGTCAGCCACCATGCCACTATCATACTTGCTACCCTGAATATGTCGACCACCATGCCACATTCATACTTGCGACCCTGAATATGTCAGCCATGCCACTATCAAACTTGCGACCTCTTGAATTGTAGCTACGGTGTGATACATGATCACTGATGTTGGTTTAAGCCAAGTACAAAACACACAATACAATATGACGTCATTAACGCAATTTTATAGAATTATCAACATAACATCATAACAATTTCATATACGCAATTATCACACAATGTAGTTAACAATTCTTTAGCAGGCCATTAGTGAAAATGACGTACATTATGCGAGAAAATGACGTCAACTACAACAATTCATATATGATCGCGTGTGTGCACACGATTGTCAGTTAGAATATTAAGTTCGAGATAGCTACTTCTAAAAATATGGAAATAATTCTGACAGGTAATAATATTATATATTCTAACACGACCCAGCTAATAACATACATACTTGTAGAGTAAAATCTACCTCGGGTTATTCTGCAATATACCTACCTTGAACTATGCTGCGTGCGCACCGTGTTTTGGCTATTCCATTTATACAATGCGTGTAAAGTTTTATGAATGAAAGTCACATGATGTTTGTAAAAAATACCGTTGGAATTCACGGAAGTGAGCTATTTTTAGAATCAGATAATCTCTTGTCCATCTTGTTTGTCTGTTAAGTAACGTTTCAGTTACTATTCTGTACAGTTTTATTTGACAAAATAAATAAAAGTATTGATCAGTTACAACTTTTGTTAATTTATGCACTAGATTGATATTTTCCATAAAAAATAACGTCATCACCCCTTACGCGGGAGGAAATTTCGAAAGCCAAATGCACGGCGTTTGAAGAAAATACTCCTTTGATTCTCGTCTAAAATTAATAGAAGTAAGTCGTGTTAGAATCGAAATAATAAGTATTCAGCCATTCGTGATATATTTCTACGCATAAGAACGACAAACGATGGTTATTCTGCGATATACCACGGTTGATACTTATTATTTCTTAAGTATTGTAATGGAAATAGTTTAATTTTTGTTACGCAGAATGAGGAGTGAAGCTGCGTTTGGGGAGGGTGTGGGAGGCGTGTACCCTTCACCCCCCCCTGAACATTTTCATTTCTAGATTGGTATTGGTACAATGTGAGAGAGTTTCCGATAATATACTGAGTGATCATGTGTCCACTTTCAGGGGTGATAATGCAAAATCCATATCAAGTACATGTCCAAACCCCCACACCCCTTATATTGCATTGTGGCGTTTTTAATAGTAAGTAAATAAGTAGGTAAGTAAGTCAGTAAATTCTTTATTTAGTAGAGGGTAACCCACTTAGCAAGGCTATTCTTACATGGCGCCCTCTTAAATATAAAACATATTTATATATATATAAAATTTATACACACATGGCAATGAAAAATAACTGAAATAAAAGACCTGTGGTATTAGAACTAATAAAAGTAAAATTGCACTACAGTCAAACCTGTGTTAGTGGTCACCTCCATTAAGCAGCCAGTTTCTCAATTTCCAATATGTTGTTTTATTAGACATTTGACATCTATTAAGGAGCCATCTGTGCTAAGCAGCCACTTTCTGTGATTCCCTTGGCTGGCTGCTTAAGACAGGTTTGACTGTAGTTATTTAATAATTATAAGAAGCGAAAATGGAATAAAATTGCTAGCATGTTGTGCAAAGTAAGCAAGGATAAAAACAGAGGAAAACACTTACTAGGACCTATCCTTGGCTGGTTGCTGACAGGGTTCACTGTACATAAATTGTGTGCATGGATTATGAACAGCAGTTGACGGTATAACAACATATTAGACAACCAACCATTTTAAACAATTTGATTTAAACAAAGTAAGTGAGCTTGATGTTTTTATTTCCAAGGGTAGACAGTTCCAAACAATTGGTTCCAAAGGCTACCCATTAAAACATTTCATAATTTGACAGACAGATCTGTATAGTGGTTAACACGCTGGACTGCCTGGTAATCAAGGGATCGCAGGTTTGATCCCCCATTTGACCCTAATAAAATTAACAGTCTTTCAGATGGGACATTAAACGGAGGTCTCGTGTCGGTGCTTTACACCGTGCACGTAAAAGAACCAGAAGAGACTCTGGAATGGGTCTCTGTCTGTATCATTGCACTATCCTCCAAAAATCTAAAATGACTAATCTCTTCAGGAGGCATCGCTCATATCATTATGGGCAACCGGTAGATAAATAAACGTAAAACACACACACTCTCATAATTTGTGTTGGGTATATAAATATTTAGTGTTAAAAATGCATTCATTATTTTTTGATTTTTGTTGGAACATGTCTCACGGAGATATTGGGATATAAAGCATTAGACATGTTAAACATGAAACATGCTTTAAGGTACAATACTCCTCGGTCAAATCGCTGGATGTTAATAAACTTCAAAGCTTCATCAAAGCAGTGATATTCGTTACCAACAATTGTACAACATGCACGTTTTTGTAGCTTTAAAATCTTTTGAATATTACATACTGATAATTGTTTTATTTCGGAAATTGATGATATTGCATTGTATGCAAATTTCTCATTTTTTATGGCAAGATTATTTTAATAAAACACGCCCAAAGCAACATACTCGCGTTCATTTCTCCGCTGTCATTCAGTATTATGATTTGTTGCGGAGCTACGGAGAGAGTTCAATGACTACCTTAGGCAAAGTATGATTCTATATGCTCAAGTACAGTCTACATCCGTTATGTCGAATTCTGTCGGACCGGACAAAATACCTTCGGATACAGTCTACATCCGTTATGTCGAATTCTGTCGGACCGGACAAAATACCTTCGGATACAGTCTACATCCGTTATGTCGAATTCTGTCGGACCGGACAAAATACCTTCGGATACAGTCTACATCCGTTATGTCGAATTCTGTCGGACCGAACAAAATACCTTCGGATACAGTCTACATCCGGTATGTCGAATTCTATCGGGCCGGACAAAATACCTTCGGATACAGTCTACATCCGTTATGTCGAATTCTGTCGGACTGGACAAAATACCTTCGGATACAGTCTACATCCGTTATGTCGAATTCTGTCGGACCGGACAAAATACCTTCGGATACAGTCTACATCCGTTATGTCGAATTCTGTCGGACCGGACAAAATACCTTCGGATACAGTCTACATCCGTTATGTCGAATTCTGTCGGACCGGACAAAATACCTTCGGATACAGTCTACATCCGTTATGTCGAATTCTGTCGGACCGGACAAAATACCTTCGGATACAGTCTACATCCGTTATGTCGAATTCTGTCGGACCGGACAAAATACCTTCGGATACAGTCTACATCCGTTATGTCGAATTCTGTCGGACCGGACAAAATACCTTCGGATACAGTCTACATCCGTTATGTCGAATTCTGTCGGACCGGACAAAATACTTTCGGATACAGTCTACATCCGTTATGTCGAATTCTGTCGGACCGGACAAAATACTTTCGGATACAGTCTACATCCGTTATGTCGAATTCTGTCGGACCGGACAAAATACCTTCGGATACAGTCTACATCCGTTATGTCGAATTCTGTCGGGCCGAGCAAAAAAAAGAAGACATAACCGTTTGACGTAACGAAATGGAGCCAGTTATATGTACAATGAGTGTCTGAAACGGGACTTTGATCCGACTTCGAGATAACCGGAGAATTCGACAAAACCGACTTTGACATAACGGTTCTACCGGTAGACAGTACATTAAAATGTAAATGATCATGTGACCAAAAGTTACTCTAAACCTGAATATCACAATTAATGTCAAACTCCTGTGGTCATTGTTACTCTAAAACACCAAATGTCAAACTCCTGTGGTCAATGTTACTCTAAAACATGAATATCACAGTTAATGTCAAACTCCTGTGGTCAATGTTACTCTAAAACATGAATATCACAGTTAATGTCAAACTCCTGTGGTCAATGTTACTCTAAAACATGAATATCACAGTTAATGTCAAACTCCTGTGGTCAATGTTACTCTAAAACATGAATATCACAGTTAATGTCAAACTCCTGTGGTCAATGTTACTCTAAAACACCAATATCACAGTTAATGTCAAACTCCTGTGGTCAATGTTACTCTAAAACATGAATATCACAGTTAATGTCACACTCATGTGGTCAATGTTACTCTAAAACATGAATATCACAGTTAATGTCAAACCCCTGTGGTCAATGTTACTCTAAAGCATGAATATCACAGTTAATGTCAAACTCCTGTGGTCAATGTTACTCTAAAACATGAATATTGCAGTTAATGTCAAACTCCTGTGGTCAATGTTACTCTAAAACATGAATATTGCAGTTAATGTCAAACTCCTGCGGTCAATGTTACTCTAAAACATGAATATCACAGTTAATGTCAAACTCCTGTGGTCAATGTTACTCTAAAACATGAATATTGCAGTTAATGTCAAACTCCTGTGATCAATGTTACTCTAAAGCATGAATATCACAGTTAATGTCAAACTCCTGTGGTCAATGTTACTCTAAAACATGAATATCACAGTTAATGTCAAACTCCTGTGGTCAATGTTACTCTAAAACACCAATATCACAGTTAATGTCAAACTCCTGTGGTCAATTTTACTCTAAAACACCAATATCACAGTTAATGTCAAACTCCTGTGATCAATGTTACTCTAAAACATGAATATTGCAGTTAATGTCAAACTCCTGTGGTCAATGTTACTCTAAAACATGAATATCACAGTTAATGTCAAACTCCTGTGGTCAATGTTACTCTAAAACATGAATATCACAGTTAATGTCAAACTCCTGTGGTCAATGTTACTCTAAAACACCAATATCACAGTTAATGTCAAACTCCTGTGGTCAATTTTACTCTAAAACACCAATATCACAGTTAATGTCAAACTCCTGTGATCAATGTTACTCTAAAACATGAATATTGCAGTTAATGTCAAACTCATGTGGTCAATGTTACTCTAAAACATGAATATCACAGTTAATGTCAAACTCCTGTGGTCAATGTTACTCTAAAACATGAATATTGCACTTAATGTCAAACTCCTGTGGTCAATGTTACTCTAAAACATGAATATCACAGTTAATGTCAAACTCCTGTGGTCAATGTTACTCTAAAACATGAATATGACAGTTAATGTCAAACTCCTGTGGTCAATGTTACTCTAAAACATGAATATCATAGTTAATGTCAAACTCCTGTGGTCAATGTTACTCTAAAACATGAATATCACAGTTAATGTCAAACTCCTGTGGTCAATGTTACTCTAAAACATGAATATCACAGTTAATGTCAAACTCCTGTGGTCAATGTTACTCTAAAACATGAATTTAACAGTTAATGTCAAACTCCTGGGGTCAATGTTACTCTAAAACATGAATATCACAGTTAATGTCAAACTCCTGTGGTCAATTTTACTCTAAAGCATGAATATCACAGTTAATGTCAAACTCCTGGGGTCAATGTTATTCTAAAACATGAATATTGCAGTTAATGTCAAACTCCTGTGATCAATGTTACTTTAAAACATGAATACTGCAGTTAATGTCAAACTCCTGTGATCAATGTTACTCTAAAACATGAATATCACAGTTAATGTCAAACTCCTGTGGTCAATGTTACTCTAAAACATGAATATTGCAGTTAATGTCAAACTCCTGTGATCAATGTTACTCTAAAGCATGAATATAACAGTTAATGTCAAACTCCTGTGGTCAATGTTACTCTAAAACATGAATATTGCAGTTAATGTCAAACTCCTGTGGTCAATGTTACTCTAAAACATGAATATTGCAGTTAATGTCAAACTCCTGCGGTCAATGTTACTCTAAAACATGAATATCACAGTTAATGTCAAACTCCTGTGGTCAATGTTACTCTAAAACATGAATATTGCAGTTAATGTCAAACTCCTGTGATCAATGTTACTCTAAAGCATGAATATCACAGTTAATGTCAAACTCCTGTGGTCAATGTTACTCTAAAACACCAATATCACAGTTAATGTCACACTCCTGTGGTCAATGTTACTCTAAAACATGAATATCACAGTTAATGTCAAACTCATGTGGTCAATGTTACTCTAAAACATGAATATTGCACTTAATGTCAAACTCCTTTCGTCAATGTTACTCTAAAACACCAATATCACAGTTAATGTCAAACTCCTGTGGTCAATGTTACTCTAAAACATGAATATCACAGTTAATGTCACACTCCTGTGGTCAATGTTACTCTAAAACATGAATATCACAGTTAGTGTCAAACCCCTGTGGTCAATGTTACTCTAAAACACCAATATCACAGTTAATGTCAAACTCCTGTGGTCAATTTTACTCTAAAACACCAATATCACAGTTAATGTCAAACTCCTGTGATCAATGTTACTCTAAAACATGAATATTGCAGTTAATGTCAAACTCCTGTGGTCAATGTTACTCTAAAACATGAATATCACAGTTAATGTCAAACTCCTGTGGTCAATGTTACTCTAAAACATGAATATTGCAGTTAATGTCAAACTCCTGTGGTCAATGTTACTCTAAAACATGAATATCACAGTTAATGTCAAACTACTGTGGTCAATGTTACTCTAAAACATGAATATCACAGTTAATGTCAAACTCCTGTGGTCAATGTTACTCTAAAACATGAATATCACAGTTAATGTCAAACTCCTGTGGTCAATGTTACTCTAAAACATGAATATCACAGTTAATGTCAAACTCCTGTGGTCAATGTTACTCTAAAACATGAATATCGCAGTTAATGTCAAACTCCTGTGGTCAATGTTACTCTAAAACATGAATATCACAGTTAATGTCAAACTCCTGGGGTCAATGTTACTCTAAAACATGAATATCACAGTTAATGTCAAACTCCTGTGGTCAATTTTACTCTAAAGCATGAATATCACAGTTAATGTCAAACTCCTGGGGTCAATGTTATTCTAAAACATGAATATTGCAGTTAATGTCAAACTCCTGTGGTCAATGTTACTCTAAAACATGAATATTGCAGTTAATGTCACACTCCTGTGGTCAATGTTACTCTAAAACATGAATATCACAGTTAATGTCAAACTCCTGTGGTCAATGTTACTCTAAAACATGAATATTGCAGTTAATGTCAAACTCCTGTGGTCAATGTTACTCTAAAGCATGAATATCACAGTTAATGTCAAACTCCTGTGGTCAATGTTACTCTAAAACATGAATATTGCAGTTAATGTCAAACTCCTGTGGTCAATGTTACTCTAAAACATGAATATTGCAGTTAATGTCAAACTCCTGGGGTCAATGTTACTCTAAAACATGAATATTACAGTTAATGTCAAACTCCTGTGGTCAATGTTACTCTAAAACATGAATATTGCAGTTAATGTCAAACTCCTGTGATCAATGTTACTCTAAAGCATGAATATCACAGTTAATGTCAAACTCCTGTGGTCAATGTTACTCTAAAACACCAATATCACAGTTAATGTCAAACTCCTGTGGTCAATGTTACTCTAAAACATGAATATCACAGTTAATGTCAAACTCCTGTGGTCAATGTTACTCTAAAACATGAATATCACAGTTAATGTCAAACTCCTGTGGTCAATGTTACTCTAAAACATGAATATCACAGTTAATGTCAAACTCATGTGGTCAATGTTACTCTAAAACATGAATATCACAGTTAATGTCAAACTCCTGTGGTCAATGTTACTCTAAAACATGAATATCACAGTTAATGTCAAACTCCTGTGGTCAATGTTACTCTAAAACATGAATATCACAGTTAATGTCAAACTCCTGGGGTCAATGTTACTCTAAAACATGAATATCACAGTTAATGTCAAACTCCTGTGGTCAATGTTACTCTAAAGCATGAATATCACAGTTAATGTCAAACTCCTGGGGTCAATGTTACTCTAAAACATGAATATTGCAGTTAATGTCAAACTCCTGTGATCAATGTTACTATAAAACATGAATACTGCAGTTAATGTCAAACTCCTGTGGTCAATGTTACTCTAAAACATGAATATCACAGTTAATGTCAAAATCCTGTGGTCAATGTTACTCTAAAACATGAATATTGCAGTTAATGTCAAACTCCTGTGGTCAATGTTACTCTAAAATACCAATATCACAGTTAATGTCACACTCCTGTGGTCAATGTTACTCTAAAACATGAATATTGCAGTTAATGTCAAACTCCTGTGATCAATGTTACTCTAAAACATGAATATCACAGTTAATGTCAAACTCCTGTGATCAATGTTACTCTAAAACATGAATATCACAGTTAATGTCAAACTCCTGTGGTCAATGTTACTCTAAAACATG
This sequence comes from Archivesica marissinica, assembly GCA_014843695.1. NCBI lineage: Eukaryota > Metazoa > Mollusca > Bivalvia > Venerida > Vesicomyidae > Archivesica > Archivesica marissinica. Next base: position 29,473,804 of record CM026400.1, on the reverse strand, counting down.
AATATCACAGTTAATGTCACACTCCTGTGGTCAATGTTACTCTAAAACATGAATATCACAGTTAATGTCAAACTCCTGTGGTCAATGTTACTCTAAAACATGTATATTGCAGTTAATGTCAAACTCCTGTGATCAATGTTACTCTAAAGCATGAATATCACAGTTAATGTCAAACTCCTGTGGTCAATGTTACTCTAAAACACCAATATCACAGTTAATGTCAAACTCCTGTGGTCAATGTTACTCTAAAACATGAATATCACAGTTAATGTCAAACTCCTGTGGTCAATGTTACTCTAAAACACAAATATCACAGTTAATGTCAAACTCCTGTGGTCAATGTTACTCTAAAACATGAATATTGCAGTTAATGTCAAACTCCTGTGGTCAATGTTACTCTAAAACATGAATATCACAGTTAATGTCAAACTCCTGTGATCAATGTTACTCTAAAGCATGAATATCACAGTTAATGTCAAACTCCTGTGGTCAATGTTACTCTAAAACATGAATATTGCAGTTAATGTCAAACTCCTGTGGTCAATGTTACTCTAAAACATGAATATTGCAGTTAATGTCAAACTCCTGGGGTCAATGTTACTCTAAAACATGAATATTGCAGTTAATGTCAAACTCCTGTGGTCAATGTTACTCTAAAACATGAATATTGCAGTTAATGTCAAACTCCTGTGGTCAATGTTACTCTAAAACATGAATATCACAGTTAATGTCAAACTCCTGTGGTCAATGTTACTCTAAAACATGAATATGCAGTTAATGTCAAACTCCTGTGATCAATGTTACTCTAAAGCATGAATATCACAGTTAATGTCAAACTCCTGTGGTCAATGTTACTCTAAAACACCAATATCACAGTTAATGTCAAACTCCTGTGGTCAATGTTACTCTAAAACATGAATATCACAGTTAATGTCAAACTCCTGTGGTCAATGTTACTCTAAAACACAAATATCAGTTAATGTCAAACTCCTGTGGTCAATGTTACTCTAAAACATGAATATGCACTTAATGTCAAACTCCTGGGTCAATGTTACTCTAAAACATGAATATCACAGTTAATGTCAAACTCCTGTGGTCAATGTTACTCTAAAACATGAATATCACAGTTAATGTCAAACTTCTGTGGTCAATGTTACTCTAAAACATGAATATTGCAGTTAATGTCAAACTTCTGTGGTCAATGTTACTCTAAAACATGAATATCACAGTTAATGTCAAACTCCTGTGGTCAATGTTACTCTAAAACATGAATATTGCACTTAATGTCAAACTCCTGTGGTCAATGTTACTCTAAAACATGAATATCACAGTTAATGTCAAACTCCTGTTGTCAATGTTACTCTAAAACATGAATATCACAGTTAATGTCAAACTCCTGTGGTCAATGTTACTCTAAAACATGGATATCACAGTTAATGTCAAACTCCTGTGGTCAATGTTACTCTAAAACATAAATATCACAGTTAATGTCAAACTCCTGTGGTCAATGTTACTCTAAAACATGAATATCACAGTTAATGTCAAACTCCTGTGGTCAATGTTACTCTAAAACATGAATATCACAGTTAATGTCAAACTCCTGTGGTCAATGTTACTCTAAAACATGAATATCACAGTTAATGTCAAACTTCTGTGGTCAATGTTACTCTAAAACATGAATATTGCAGTTAATGTCAAACTCTGTGGTCAATGTTACTCTAAAACATGAATATCACAGTTAATGTCAAACTCCTGTGGTCAATGTTACTCTAAAACATGAATATTGCAGTTAATGTCAAACTCCTGGGGTCAATGTTACTCTAAAACATGAATATCACAGTTAATGTCAAACTCCTGTGGTCAATGTTACTCTAAAGCATGAATATCACAGTTAATGTCAAACTCCTGTGGTCAATGTTACTCTAAAACATGAATATTGCAGTTAATGTCAAACTCCTGGGGTCAATGTTACTCTAAAACATGAATATTGCAGTTAATGTCAAACTCCTGTGGTCAATGTTACTCTAAAACATGAATATTGCAGTTAATGTCAAACTCCTGTGGTCAATGTTACTCTAAAACATGAATATCACAGTTAATGTCAAACTCCTGTGGTCAATGTTACTCTAAAACATGAATATTGCAGTTAATGTCAAACTCCTGTGATCAATGTTACTCTAAAGCATGAATATCACAGTTAATGTCAAACTCCTGTGGTCAATGTTACTCTAAAACATGAATATCACAGTTAATGTCAAACTCCTGTGGTCAATGTTACTCTAAAACACAAATATCACAGTTAATGTCAAACTCCTGTGGTCAATGTTACTCTAAAACATGAATATTGCAGTTAATGTCAAACTCCTGGGGTCAATGTTACTCTAAAACATGAATATCACAGTTAATGTCAAACTCCTGTGGTCAATGTTACTCTAAAACATGAATATCACAGTTAATGTCAAACTCCTGTGGTCAATGTTACTCTAAAACATGGATATCACAGTTAATGTCAAACTCCTGTGGTCAATGTTACTCTAAAACATGAATATCACAGTTAATGTCAAACTCCTGTGGTCAATGTTACTCTAAAACATGAAT
>CM026400.1:29248309-29470206 GCA_014843695.1 Archivesica marissinica | reverse complement strand
GTCAATGTTACTCTAAACATGAATATCACAGTTAATGTCAAACTCCTGTGGTCAATGTTACTCTAAAACATGAATTATCACAGTTAATGTCAAACTCCTGTGGTCAATGTTACTCTAAAACATGAATATCACAGTTAATGTCAAACTCCTGTGGTCAATGTTACTAAAACATGAATATCAGTTAATGTCAAACTCCTGTGGTCAATGTTACTCTAAAACATGAATATCACAGTTAATGTCAAACTCCTGTGGTCAATGTTACTCTAAAACCATGAATATCACAGTTAATGTCAAACTCCTGGTTGTTACTCTAAAACATGAATATCACAGTTAATGTCAAACTCCTGTGGTCAATGTTACTCTAAAACATGAATATTGCAGTTAATGTCAAACTCCTGTGGTCAATGTTACTCTAAAACATGAATATCACAGTTAATGTCAAACTTCTGTGGTCAATGTTACTCTAAAACATGAATATCACAGTTAATGTCAAACTCCTGTGGTCAATGTTACTCTAAAACATGAATATCACAGTTAATGTCAAACTTCTGTGGTCAATGTTACTCTAAAACATGAAACAGTTAATGTCAAACTCCTGTGGTCAATGTTACTCTAAAACATGAATAGTTAATGTCAAACTCTGTGGTCAATGTTACTCTAAAACATGACAACTCTAAAACATGTGCAGTTAATGTCAAACTCCTGTGGTCAATGTTACTCTAAAACATGAATATTGCAGTTAATGTCACACTCCTGTGGTCAATGTTACTCTAAAACATGAATATCACAGTTAATGTCAAACTCCTGTGGTCAATGTTACTCTAAAACATGAATATTGCACTTAATGTCAAACTCCTGTGGTCAATGTTACTCTAAAACATGAATATCACAGTTAATGTCAAACTCCTGTGGTCAATGTTACTCTAAAATACCAATATCACAGTTAATGTCACACTCCTGTGGTCAATGTTACTCTAAAACATGAATATTGCAGTTAATGTCAAACTCATGTGATCAATGTTACTCTAAAACATGAATATCACAGTTAATGTCAAACTCCTGTGATCAATGTTACTCTAAAACATGAATATCACAGTTAATGTCAAACTCCTGTGGTCAATGTTACTCTAAAACATGAATATCACAGTTAATGTCACACTCCTGTGGTCAATGTTACTCTAAAACATGAATATCACAGTTAATGTCAAACTCCTGTGGTCAATGTTACTATCACAGTCACAGGGATTCGGCACGTTTGGGGGTACTAGTATATATATTTAAGTACAGGGATTCTACTCTGTGGGATGTCAGATTTCGCATCGATCAGTAAAATGAAACAATTTTGTACAAATCTGTCCAAATATAACGCCTATCCCGAGTCTTTATATTGTTCTTTAAATAAAACACAACTTTAAACTGCGTGCATGTATACTTTGCAAACAATTGCCACAGACATTGGCCATAGCAGGTCACATTTCCATACTAGGACACGGGTTCTGTCAGCAACAAAAATAAATCTTCGACGGGAGAGTTTTAACAGTGAATAACATTATCAATAAAATGTGTTTCCACTAACGTGTAGGTTTATTCGGCAAAAATGTACGTCAAAAAGAGATTTCGGTTAATTTTTAATTTGTTTTGAACATTTCTAAAGCGGCGCAATTCGCGTTGAAACGAGCGTTCTGATTGGATTCAAGATGTTTGTTTTTTTATATGAAGAATAATCATAATCCAATCAGAACGCTCGTTTCAACGCTGTGATCACAGTTAATGTCACAATAGACCCAAGTGTTTGAAGCTTAAAATAAATTTTCAAGATGGCCATTATGGCAGCCATTTTGGTTGGAAATATTTTCGCTGTTTTTGCTATTATGGTAGTTGTCTGGATTCTCTATACCAAGCTATATCAAATTAGTTCTGGAAGAGTACCAGACTTTCAAGCTACCAAGCATTTTCAAAGGTGACATCATCATCATCATCATCATCATCATCATCATCATCATCATCATCATCATCATCATCATCATCATCACAGACAGACAGACAGACAGACAGACAGACAGACAGACAGACAGACAGACAGACAGACAGACAGACAGACAGACAGACAGACAGACAGACAGACAGACAGACAGACAGACAGACAGACAGACAGACAGACAGACAGACAGACAGACAGACAGACAGACAGACAGACAGACAGACAGACAGACAGACAGACAGACAGACAGACAGACAGACAGACAGACAGACAGACAGACAGACAGACAGACAGACAGACAGACAGACAGACAGACAGAAAGACAGACAAGACAGAAAGACAAGACAGACATTTTAACATATTTCAATAAAAGTCATGAAAAGCTGATATGCATTAGGCTTCATTGCATTGTTCAAGTTTCTTTCATCCCAGCAGCTTTATAATATTGTCCTTCACTATCACAGCTAGAATATATTGCTCGAAAACTAATTGCAACTAATTGTATATCAAGACTTTTCCTTTACGGTTGCCGGTTTGAAATTCACACGTAAATATTCCCTGGAAGTGATGTCAGCCTGAAAATGTAAATGAACAATAGATATACTGTTTGTTTGTTTTGAGGTTTAAAGTCACAGACCTATAAATAGGCTTACAAAAAGTGTAGATCCAGATGACGAGTCGTTTCATCACGATCTGCTCTTTTTGCCAGTAATATTTACTATTTTTTGACAAAATTACCCATTTTGATAAATGAACTTGTCCAAATGTAATTTTCTTATTAATTTATTGGTCTAAAAATATCATGGACCAGTCCATGTCAGTTACTTGGTGGTGAATGGGTTAAGAGTTAATACACTATTGATGATTGATTTGTTTGTTTGTTTTGAGGGTTTAAATTGGATAGGAGGGTGGAGGAAGATCCCGGGTTATCGCCCTCTGAACAGTATTTCAAGCATGGACAGGAGGGTGGAGGAAGATCCTGGGTGCCTTCTTAGCAGTATTTCAAGCAAGGACAGGAGGGTGGAGGAAGATCCTGGGTGCCCTCTGAGCAGTATTTCAAGCAAGGACATGAGGGTGGAGGAAGATCATGGGTGCCCCCTTGAGCAGTATTTCAAGCAAGGACAGGAGGGTGGAGGAAGATCCTGGGTGCCCTCTGAGCAGTATTTCAAGCAAGGACATGAGGGTGGAGGAAGATCATGGGTGCCCCTCTGACCAGTATTTCAAGCATGGACAGGAGGGTGGAGGAAGATCCTGGGTGCCCCTCTGAGCAATATATCAAGCATGGACAGGAGGGTGGAGGAAGATCCGGGTGCCCGCCCTCTGAGCAGTATTTCAAGCATGGACAGGAGGGTGGAGGAAGATCCTGGGTGCCCCTCTGAGCAGTATATCAAGCATGGACAGGAGGGTGGAGGAAGATCCCGGGTGCCCGCCCTCTGAGAAGTATATCAAGCATGGACAGGAGGGTGGAGGAAGATCCCGGGTGCCCGCCCTCTGAGCAGTATTTCAAGCATGGACAGGAGGGTGGAGGAAGATCCTGGGTGCCCCTCTGAGCAGTATATCAAGCATGGACAGGAGGGTGGAGGAAGATCCCGGGTGCCCGCCCTCTGAGCAGTATTTCAAGCATGGACAGGAGGGTGGAGGAAGATCCTGGGTGCCCCTCTGACCAGTATTTCAAGCATGAACAGGAGGGTGGAGGAAGATCCTGGGTGCCCCTCTGAGCAGTATATCAAGCATGGACAGGAGGGTGGAGGAAGATCCCAGGTGCCCGCCCTCTGAGCAGTATTTCAAGCATGGACAGTAGGGTGGAGGAAGATCCTGGGTGCCCCTCTGAGCAGTATTTCAAGCATGGACAGGAGGGTGGAGGAAGATCCTGGGTGCCCCTCTGAGCAGTATATCAAGCATGGACAGGAGGGTGGAGGAAGATCCTGGGTGCCCGCCCTCTGAGCAGTATATCAAGCATGGACAGGAGGGTGGAGGAAGATCCCGGGTGCCCGCCCTCTGAGCAGTATATCAAGCATGGACAGGAGGGTGGAGGAAGATCCCGGGTGCCCGCCCTCTGAGCAGTATTTCAAGCATGGACAGGAGGGTGGAGGAAGATCCTGGGTGCCCCTCTGACCAGTATTTCAAGCATGGACAGGAGGGTGGAGGAAGATCCTGGGTGCCCCTCTGAGCAGTATATCAAGCATGGACAGGAGGGTGGAGGAAGATCCCGGGTGCCCGCCCTCTGAGCAGTATATCAAGCATGGACAGGAGGGTGGAGGAAGATCCCGGGTGCCCGCCCTCTGAGCAGTATATCAAGCATGGACAGGAGGGTGGAGGAAGATCCCGGGTGCCCACCCTCTGAGCAGTATTTCAAGCAAGAACATGTCGCTCATACATAGAAAACACTCGCATAACTGTCTTTCTGAGCACAAATAGGACTTTAAACAAATGAAGGTTTGTAATTATTGAAAGATATCTTTCACTCAATATATACTAGATATGATGTTATGCAATCATGATATAGTGGAAGTCGTGATAGCGCAGTGGTAGTGTGTTCGCTTCAGGTGCGAAAGGCCCCCGAGTTCGCTCCCAGCTGTAGCTATTACGATTGTGTCCTTAGGCAAGGCATTTAAATTCCACGTTGCCTCTTCTCTCTCCCTCGTGGCGATCCGGAATGAGGTCTCGAGAGTGATTAATATAAAATGAAAGAACTTGTTTCGCAATCGATCTAAAATAAATTTGTATGAACTATAAACTATGATATAGTAATTTTATTATTATAATACTCACCAGTCTCACAGGTTCTGGTACCCTGTGTTTACAGCATTTGTGTACCAGTCTAACAGCAGTAGCCATGGTAACCAGATGACCTGGTGACACATACACAGGATTCTTGGTTTTGTTGCAACTTCTTAAAGCCTAAATATGCATGTACACAGTTACTGGACTTATATACAAAATATGATCAAGATATTTCATTATGTTAGTGCACCAACAGAAACCCGTAAAGCCGCAATTTGTGATTACAGAAACCCATAAAGCCCCTTATTGTGCTTACAGAAACCATAGAAACCCTTAAATGCCCATGTTGTGCTTACAGAAACCATAGAAACCCTTAAAGGCCCATGTTGTGCTTACAGAAACCATAGAAACCCTTAATGGCCCAAGTTGTGTTTACAGAAACCATAGAAACCATTAAAAGCCCCATATTGTGCTTACAGAAACCATAGAAACCCTTAAAGCCCCCCGTTGTGCTTACAGAAACCTTTAAAGCCCCCTGTTATGCTTACAGAAACCCTTAAAGCCCCCTGTTGTGCTTACAGAAACCCTTAAAGCCCCCTGTTGTGCTTACAGAAACCCTTAAAGCCCCCTGTTGTGCTTACAGAAACCCGTAAAGCCCCCAATTGTGCTTACAGAAACCCTTAAAGCCCCCTGTTGTGCTTACAGAATGTACTGCACACTGAGATATTCCTAAGAATCTGATAATTAGAACTTAGAAGAGTTAAGATCAGAATATTGTGTGATATTTACATTGAGATAATAACCTCCATTTAAGGAGATTTCTTACAAAACCACTAAATTAATCAGGGATCATTCTAGAGGGCGAAGTGGGCGAAATTGTCGCCCTAGGGACCCTGACTTCACCCTCTGGGGGGCCCCACTTCTCCCTAATAAAAATAAATTATTTTTTGGTTTTTACGATTTTCAAACAAAATTGTGTCTAGTAAGATACATTGGCCCATTATAAAGCACTCCTTCTATTCAAATGTTGTATTTAATGGTTGTACTGTGCATTTTAACCTATTTTGCAGAAGTATATTAAAGAACACCATTTAAGGAAGCGATCACGCGCTTTCTCACTTCTTCCAAAAATTCTGACCTAGAATGATAAATATCAAGAGAAACCCGAGAAAGCCAACATCCAACGCTGATAAATGTTCATTTTTAGTTTATACAAATTTATTTTAGCTTGATTGCAAAACAAGTTCTTTCAACTTATATTGATCACTGTCGAGACCTCATTCCTGATGGAATCCATCGCCACGAGGGAGAGAGAAGAGGCAACGTGGAATTTAAATGCGTTTCCTAAGGGCACAATCGTTACGGCTCCAGCGGGGCTCGAACTCCGGGCCTTTCGCTCCTGAAGCGAACGAGCTACCACTGCGCTTTCATGATGTCCATTTTTACCTATCAAAATGGTGAAGAATGCTATTAACCCTTTCAACACCACAGACCTCTAAATAGGCATATAAAAAGTGTAGATCCAGATGAGCCGGCTCGTCTCATCAGGATCTGCACTTTTTGCCAGTAATTTTACTATTTTTAGACAAAATTACCCGTTTTGATAAATGAACTGGTCCAAATGTAAATTTTCTTATTAATCTACTGGTCTTAAAATATCAGGCACCAGTCCATGTCAGTTACTTGGTGTTGAATGGGTTAAACACAGCTCCACATTTTTGCACTATCTCATAATGGTGAAGAATGCTATTTAAAAACAACAAACAAATCCACATGTTTGCACTATCTCATAATGGTGAAGAATGCTATTTAAAAACAACTCCACATTTTTGCCCTATCTCAAAATGGTGAAGAATGCTATTGAAAACGGCTCCACATTTTTGTCCTAACTCATAATGGTGAAGAATGCTATTAAATACAACAAACAAATCCACATGTTTGCCCTATCTCTCAATGGTGAATGAGCAAATAATCTAAAGAAAAGAGGAAATATTGAAAGACAATGCACTTATCTACACCAAAGGATAGATAAAAACCGGTAATTTACCTATACAAGAAGAATCTGTTACCGGTATCTACGGATATTTCGGATATAGAGCATTTCAAAGCCCTTTCTATCGTGGTTCCTGGCTTGTTAACATTATGATAAATTTATTTTACAATTTAAGAATAATGAAAGCATAAATATAAAATGTCAAATGGTAAATATATGAAATTTCAGTCTAGTAATTAACTTGTGTGTGTTTGACTGCATATGTTGGAGATACTTGCTCAATAAAACTAAAAATAATATATATCTGGTGGAGGTGATAGGGGCAAACCTAATCTATATCTGGTGGAGGTGATAGGGGCAAAAATAATCTATATCTGGTGGAGGTGATAGGGGCAAAAATAATCTATATCTGGTGGAGGTGATAGAGGCAAAAATAATCTATATCCGGTGGAGGTTATAAAGGCAAAAATAATATATATCCGGTGGAGGTGAAAGGGGCAAGAAAACAAACACCTGATCATAATCAAAGGGGAGCTACTCACTGTAGGACAGATACAGTATATCTATTTGTAGTTATCTCCCTTACCATTAACAAAATTTTCATAGCAGCGAGATTCATTCTAACCCAGGCCAAGGTAGAGAGTTAAGCTATTAGACCAGGCTACACGTCCATACCTAGACTTACTGGGTCAGATTGGATAGTTTGCCTGCTATAAAGAGTTACGCTATTAGACCAGGCTACACGTCCATACCTACTAGACTTACTGGGTCAGATTGGATAGTTTGCCTGCTATAAAGAGTTACGCTCTTAGACCAGGCTACATGTCCATACCTACTAGACTTACTGGGTCAGATTGGATAGTTTGCCTGCTATAAAGAGTTACGCTCTTAGACCAGGCTACATGTCCATACCTACTAGACTTACTGGGTCAGATTGGATAGTTTGCCTGCTATAAAGAGTTACACTACTAGACCAGGCTACACGTCCATACCTACTAGACTTACTGGGTCAGATTGGATAGTTTGCCTGCTATAATGACTTTTATTTTAGCTATTTTCTGATAACCATGAACAGTTAATTATAAAGTAATATATTCTAATGAACTTGTTTAGTCTGTAATTTTTAATTTTGTAAGAAAACAGAAACTAACTTGAAATTTATACCGAAACTATATCTTATTATGGATGTTCACACTAACATAAGTGGTTGTGTAATGTAGAGAAATTAGGCTCCCGACAGGGGCCGTTAAAATGAATTAAATTTGATAACAACTAATTTTATTAGCCAAAATGTTATATTTCGGGTTTTACGCCTGCATCAGTACCATTTTGGGCTATATCGCCGGCAGGCAGTTCACCTAACAACACCTTTTCTGGGCAGGCTCCAGCGGTTAACCAGTACTTGGGTGCACCAAACTCCGTAAGAAACTGCCAACTTTTTCATATAAAGAGACACGGCCTGAGCGGGGCTCGAACCCGTGACCATCAGTGATGATAGGTTACAGTGGTATACAAGTCAGCGACCGTAACCACTCGACCATGGAGGTGGACTGGAAATCATAAAAGAATAAGAAGATTTGGGTTTATTAGTGTAAGATAGAATTATGCCACTCGTGGAAATACAAATTTCGGCGATCACCTGTTGAAATAAAATCCATTAAAAAAGGAAGTTGTGATAGTGTAGTGTTCGCTTCAGGTGCGAAAGGTCCGGAGTTTGAGCCCCGCTGGAGCAGTTACGATTGTACCCTTAGGCAAGGCATTTAAATTCCATGTTGCCTCCTCTCTCCCTCGTGTAACTGGCGATGGATTCCATCAGGAATGAGGTCTCGAGAGTGATTAATATAAGTTGAAAGAACTTGTTTCGCAATCTAGCTAAAATAAATTTGTATAAACTAATAAAATCCTATCTTACACTAATAAACACAAATATCCTCTATTTGTTTTTTTGGGGTCTTAAAGTCGCACCAACAGCTTAGGTTATACGGCGACTCTCCGGCTATTATTGGTTGAGGAAGACCACGGGTGCCCCTCTGAGCAGTACTTCAGGCAACCATGTATAACCACTGACCTCCCGCAAGTGAGTTGGATAACCTCCTCACATGAAAGAAGTTGATCCTCATTTAAAACACTGTCGTGACGTCATACCTTTGTACTTGCAGTGTCGTGACGTCATACCTTTGTACTTGCGGTGTCGTGACGTTGTACCTTTGTATTTGCAGTGTCGTGATGTTGTACCTTTGTACTTGCGGTGTCGTGACGTCATACCTTTGTAATTGCGGTGTCGTGACATTGTACCTTTGTACTTGTGGTGTCGTGATGTCATATCTTTGTAATTGTGGTGTCGTGACGTTGTACCTTTGTACTTGTGGTGTCGTGATGTTGTACCTTTGTACTTGCGGTGTCGTGACGTTATACCTTTGTACTTGCAGTGTCGTGACGTCATATATTTGTACTTGCGGTGTCGTGATGTCATACCTTTGTACTTGCGGTGTCGTGATGTCATACCTTTGTACTTGCGGTGTCATGACGTCATACCTTTGTACTTGCAGGCCATTATTATTATGTGAAATACTACGCGTACATGTACGAAATTAACACTAATTAGTAGGATCTTGTTATATAAGTGTGTGTTTTAACTTCAAGTAAAACTTTTAAGTAAGATATAAGTTTCAAATGGATCCAATATGTAAAATATTGGTATTGTCTTCGGCGCTAAGCGCCTCACACAGTCCAATATTTTACATATTGGATCGTTTTCGGCTTATATCTTATATATATTCGAACCTGCAGATGTGATGGACAAGTAAGTTAAAGTACTACTAATATTTTTTTGTTGACCTACTAAATAATTATATGCCACAAAGTGTGCGGTATTGCAATGGCAGAGACTGAGTCAACAAGATGTCGATTAGAACAACATCTTAGGCTTTCTCCACTTACAAAGGGAAGTAACCATCATATACGTTCTCCACTTACAAAGGGAAGTAACCATCATATACACGTTCTCCACTTACAAAGGGAAGTAACCATCATATACGTTCTCCACTTACAAAGGGAAGTAACCATCATATACGTTCTCCACTTACAAAGGGAAGTAACCATCATATACGTTCTCCACTTACAAAGGGAAGTAACCATCTTAGGCTTTCTCCACTTACAAAGGGAAGTAACCATCATATACGTTCTCCACTTACAAAGGGAAGTAACCATCATATACGTTCTCCACTTACAAAGGGAAGTAACCATCATATACGTTCTCCACTTACAAAGGGAAGTAACCATCATATACGTTCTCCACTTACAAAGGGAAGTAACCATCATATACGTTCTCCACTTACAAAGGGAAGTAACCATCATATACGTTCTCCACTTACAAAGGGAAGTAACCATCATATACGTTCTCCACTTACAAAGGGAAGTAACCATCATATACGTTCTCCACTTACAAAGGGAAGTAACCATCATATACGTTCTCCACTTACAAAGGGAAGTAACCATCATATACGTTCTCCACTTACAAAGGGAAGTAACCATCATATACTTGCTCCACTTACAAAGGGAAGTAACCATCATATAATTTCTCCACTTACAAAGGGAAGTAACCATCATATACTTTCTCCACTTACAAAGGGAAGTAGCCATCATATACTTGCTCCACTTACAAAGGGAAGTAACCACCTTATGCTTTATCCACTTACAAAGGGAAGTAACCACCTTATGCTTTCTCCACTTAGAAAGGGGAGTAACATCATATGCTTTCTCCACTTACAAAGGGAAGTAACCACCATATACTTTCTCTACTTAGAAAGGGAAGTAACCACCATATGCTTTCCCCACTTACAAAGGGAAGCAACCATCTTATGCTTTCTCCACTTACAAAGGGAAGTAACCATCATATGCTTTCCCCACTTAGAAAGGGAAGTAACCATCATATGCTTTCTCTACTTACAAAGGGAAGTAACCATCATATGCTTTCTCCACTTAGAAAGGGAAGTAACCATCATATGCTTTCTCCACTTAGAAAGGGAAGTAACCACCATATACTTTCTCCACTTAGAAAGGGAAGTAACCACCTTATGCTTTCTCTACTTACAAAGGGAAGTAACCATCATATAATTTCTCCACTTACAAAGGGAAGTAACCATCATATGCTTTCTCCACTTACAAAGGGAAGTAACCACCATATACTTTCTCCACTTAGAAAGGGAAGTAACCACCTTATGCTTTCTCTACTTACAAAGGGAAGTAACCATCATATAATTTCTCCACTTACAAAGGGAAGTAACCATCATATGCTTTCTCCACTTACAAAGGGAAGTAACCACCATATACTTTCTCCACTTAGAAAGGGAAGTAACCACCTTATGCTTTCTCTACTTACAAAGGGAAGTAACCATCATATAATTTCTCCACTTACAAAGGGAAGTAACCATCATATGCTTTCTCCACTTACAAAGGGAAGTAACCACCATATACTTTCTCCACTTAGAAAGGGAAGTAACCACCTTATGCTTTCTCTACTTACAAAGGGAAGTAACCATCATATAATTTCTCCACTTACAAAGGGAAGTAACCATCATATGCTTTCCCCACTTAGAAAGGGAAGCAACCAACATAAACTTTCTCAAGTTAGCAAGGGAAGTAACCACCTAAGGCATTCTATACTTAGGAAGGGAAATAACCACCTTTGTTAGAGAAACAAGAGATACTCATTATGAAGACAGAAACCTACCATTCCAAGTGTCTTCCCAGAATTCCCTACCAGCGGGAAGGTATCTCCACCATTCTGTAATGCTTCAATCTAAAATGACGAAATAGCATTACACAAATACAGTCCGATTTTTGCTTAAGCCATTCAACACCAAGTGACATGGGCTGGTGAATGATATTTTAGACCAATAAATTGGCTGTCTGATTAGCGCAGTGGTTAGCGTGCTTGCTTCTTACCAATGCAATCCGGGTTCGATCCTCGGACCGGAAAGTATGTGAGATGGTACGGTGGTCGCCAGATCGGACAGGTGGGTTTTCTCTAGTACTCCGGAACTTAAACTTTAAGACCAATAAATTAATAAGAAAATTAAATTTGGACCAGTTCATTTATCAAAATGGGTAATTTTGTCTAAAAATAGTAATATTACTGGCAAAAAGTGCAGATCCTGATGAGAAGAGGTATGTAGTGTTGAAAGGGTTAACGACCATCTCTGAATAAAAACCTCCACTCAAAAGGCAACAACTTTGGTATCCCATCAAAGTCATTATCAGTCGCTATGCTGGTCCTGCTCGGTCAATCCACCCAGGAAGAGGGAGGAAATGTTGAATGTACCCACCCAGGAAGAGGGAGGAAATGTTGAATGTAATCCACACAGGAAGAGGGAGGACATGTTGAATGTAATCCACACAGGAAGAGGGAGGACATGTTGAATGTAATCCACACAGGAAGAGGGAGGACATGTTGAATGTAATCCACCCAGGAAGAGGGAGGAAATGTTGAATGCAATCCACACAGGAAGAGGGAGGACATGTTGAATGTAATCCACCCAGGAAGAGGGAGGACATGTTGAATGTAATCCACACAGGAAGAGGGAGGACATGTTGAATGTAATCCACCCAGGAAGAGGGAGGAAATGTTGAATGCAATCCACACAGAAAGAGGGAGGAAATTTTGAATGTAATCCACCCAGGAAGAGGGAGGAAATATTGAATGTAATCCACCCAGGAAGAGGGAGGACATGTTGAATGTAATCCAACCTGGAAGAGGGAGGAAATGTTGAATGTAATCCACCCTGGAAGAGGGAGGAAATGTTGAATGTAATCCACCCTGGAAGAGGGAGGAAATGTTGAATGTAATCCACCCTGGAAGAGGGAGGAAATGTTGAATGTAATCCACCCTGGAAGAGGGAGGAAATGTTGAATGTAATCCACCCTGGAAGAGGGAGGAAATGTTGAATGTAATCCACCCTGGAAGAGGGAGGAAATGTTGAATGTAATCCACCCTGGAAGAGGGAGGAAATGTTGAATGTAATCCACCCTGGAAGAGGGAGGAAATGTTGAATGTAATCCACCCTGGAAGAGGGAGGAAATGTTGAATGTAATCCACCCTGGAAGAGGGAGGAAATGTTGAATGTAATCCACCCTGGAAGAGGGAGGAAATGTTGAATGTAATCCACCCTGGAAGAGGGAGGAAATGTTGAATGTAATCCACCCAGGAAGAGGGAGGAAATGTTGAATGTAATCCACCCAGGAAGAGGGAGGAAATGTTGAATGTAATCCACCCAGGAAGAGGGAGGAAATGTTGAATGTAATCCACCCAGGAAGAGGGAGGAAATGTTGAATGTAATCCACCCAGGAAGAGGGAGGAAATGTTGAATGTAATCCACCCAGGAAGAGGGAGGAAATGTTGAATGTAATCCACCCAGGAAGAGGGAGGAAATGTTGAATGTAATCCACCCAGGAAGAGGGAGGAAATGTTGAATGTAATCCACCAGGAAGAGGGAGGAATTGATGAATCCACCGAAGAGGAGAATTTGATATCCACCCAGGAAGGGGAGGAAATGTTGAATGTAATCCACCCAGGAAGAGGGAGGAAATGTTGAATGTAATCCACCCAGGAAGAGGGAGGAAATGTTGAATGCAATCCACACAGAAAGAGGGAGGAAATTTTGAATGTAATCCACCCAGGAAGAGGGAGGAAATATTGAATGTAATCCACCCAGGAAGAGGGAGGAAATGTTGAATGTAATCCACCCTGGAAGAGGGAGGAAATGTTGAATGTAATCCACCCTGGAAGAGGGAGGAAATGTTGAATGTAATCCACCCTGGAAGAGGGAGGAAATGTTGAATGTAATCCACCCTGGAAGAGGGAGGAAATGTTGAATGTAATCCACCCAGGAAGAGGGAGGAAATGTTGAATGTAATCCACCCAGGAAGAGGGAGGAAATGTTGAATGTAATCCACCCAGGAAGAGGGAGGAAATGTTGAATGTAATCCACCCAGGAAGAGGGAGGAAATGTTGAATGTAATCCACCCAGGAAGAGGGAGGAAATGTTGAATGTAATCCACCCAGGAAGAGGGAGGAAATGTTGAATGTAATCCACCCAGGAAGAGGGAGGAAATGTTGAATGTAATCCACCCAGGAATAGGGAGGAAATGTTGAATGTAATCCACCCAGGAAGAGGGAGGAAATGTTGAATGTAATCCACCCAGGAAGAGGGAGGAAATGTTGAATGTAATCCACCCAGGAAGAGGGAGGAAATGTTGAATGTAATCCACCCAGGAAGAGGGAGGAAATGTTGAATGTAATCCACCCAGGAAGAGGGAGGAAATGTTGAATGTAATCCACCCTGGAAGAGGGAGGAAATGTTGAATGTAATCCACCCTGGAAGAGGGAGGAAATGTTGAATGTAATCCACCCTGGAAGAGGGAGGAAATGTTGAATGTAATCCACCCTGGAAGAGGGAGGAAATGTTGAATGTAATCCACCCAGGAAGAGGGAGGAAATGTTAAATGTAATCCACCCAGGAAGAGGAGGAAATGTTGAATGTAATCCACCCTGGAAGAGGGAGGAAATGTTGAATGTAATCCACCCTGGAAGAGGGAGGAAATGTTGAATGTAATCCACCCAGGAAGAGGGAGGAAATGTTAAATGTAATCCACCCAGGAAGAGGGAGGAAATGTTGAATGTAATCCACCCTGGAAGAGGGAGGAAATGTTGAATGTAATCCACCCAGGAAGAGGGAGGAAATGTTGAATGTAATCCACCCAGGAAGAGGGAGGAAATGATGAATGTAATCCACCCAGGAAGAGGGAGGAAATGTTGAATGTAATCCACCCTGGAATAGGGAGGAAATGTTGAATGTAATCCACCCTGGAAGAGGGAGGAAATGTTGAATGTAATCCACCCTGGAAGAGGGAGGAAATGTTGAATGTAATCCACCCTGGAAGAGGGAGGAAATGTTGAATGTAATCCACCCTGGAATAGGGAGGAAATGTTGAATGTAATCCACCCTGGAAGAGGGAGGAAATGTTGAATGTAATCCACCCAGGAAGAGGGAGGAAATGTTAAATGTAATCCACCCAGGAAGAGGAGGAAATGTTGAATGTAATCCACCCTGGAAGAGGGAGGAAATGTTGAATGTAATCCACCCTGGAAGAGGGAGGAAATGTTGAATGTAATCCACCCAGGAAGAGGGAGGAAATGTTAAATGTAATCCACCCAGGAAGAGGGAGGAAATGTTGAATGTAATCCACCCTGGAAGAGGGAGGAAATGTTAAATGTAATCCACCCAGGAAGAGGAGGAAATGTTGAATGTAATCCACCCTGGAAGAGGGAGGAAATGTTGAATGTAATCCACCCTGGAAGAGGGAGAAAATGTTGAATGTAATCCACCCAGGAAGAAGGAGGAAATGTTAAATGTAATCCACCCAGGAAGAGGGAGGAAATGTTGAATGTAATCCACCCTGGAAGAGGGAGGAAATGTTGAATGTAATCCACCCAGGAAGAGGGAGGAAATGTTGAATGTAATGTAATCCACCCTGGAAGAGGGAGGAAATGTTGAATGTAATCCACCCTGGAAGAGGGAGAAAATGTTGAATGTAATGTAATCCACCCTGGAAGAGGGAGGAAATGTTGAATGTAATGTTCCACCCTGGAAGAGGGAGGAAATGTTGAATGTAGTATCCACCCTGGAAGAGGAGGAAATGTTGAATGTAATCCACCCTGGAAGAGGGAGGAAATGTTGAATGTAATCCACCCTGGAAGAGGGAGGAAATGTTGAATGTAATCCACCCAGGAAGAGGGAGGAAATGTTGAATGTAATCCACCCATGAAGAGGAGGAAATGTTGAATGTAATCCACCCAGGAAGAGGGAGGAAATGTTGAATGTAATCCACCCAGGAAGAGGGAGGAAATGTTGAATGTAATCCACCCAGGAAGAGGGAGGAAATGTTGAATGTAATCCACCCAGGAAGAGGGAGGAAATGTTGAATGTAATCCACCCAGGAAGAGGGAGGAAATGTTGAATGTAATCCACCCAGGAAGAGGGAGGAAATGTTGAATGTAATCCACCCAGGAAGAGGGAGGAAATGCTGAATGTAATCCACCCAGGAAGAGGGAGGAAATGTTGAATGTAATCCACCCAGGAAGAGGGAGGAAATGTTGAATGTAATCCACCCAGGAAGAGGGAGGAAATGTTGAATGTAAGTGCCTTGCCTAAGAGCACACTCATAATGGGTGAGGATTTGATTTGATTTGATGCTTTCCAATGAATGATAAGAGTTTCTCAGTGAAAGAAAACTCTATCTTCCACTGTAATATATTTGACGGCATTAAAAACTCATTTTAGAATTTTATTTTCTATGTACATACTCAATATATTGCATACATAAATATATAGCGATACACTTTAACTGCGAATTATTACATGAAACTGTGAGAAATGGATTATTTTAGGTGATTGTCTAGTGCATAGACTGGCTTAATGAAATTAATAATTATATGTCGATTGTTCCTAGCAGGGAACCAGTAATATATATATATATATATATTTACCGGAATATAAAAATTATTATATGATGATTGTTCCTAGCAGGGAACCAGTAATATATATATATATATATTTACCGGAATATAAAAATTATTATATGATGATTGTTCCTAGCAGGGAACCAGTAATATATATATATATATATTTACCGGTATATAAAAATAATTATATGATGATTGTTCCTAGCAGGGAACCAGTAATATATATATATATATATTTACCGGTATATAAAAATAATTATATGATGATTGTTCCTAGCAGGGAACTAGTAATATATATATATATTTACCGGTAAATAAAAATAATTAATGATGATTGTTCCTAGCAGGGAACTAGTAATATATATATATATTTACCGGTATATAAAAATAATTATATGATGATTGTTCCTAGCAGGGAACTAGTAATATATATATATATTTACCGGTATATAAAAATAATTATATACATTGAAATTCAATGTTGATTATTAAATATTCTTATGTCTTATGGTTGCGTTTCTATTGCGGTTAAGTATATATACTAATGGTTGTGCAGTTGTGGAATGTAGTGAAATGAGGCTCCCGACGGGGGCAGTTAAAATGAATTAAATTTGATAACAATAATATTAGCCAAAATCATCGGAAATTATAAAAGTAAAAAAGAATTTGTGTTTGAAACGCCACTCGTGAAAATACAAAACTCGATGATCACTCGATAAAATCAAATCCGAATAATCTGAGATAAACATTTACCTTTTGATGATGTTCGTCATTATTTTCTAGTCCATCCACTTGGAAAAGTTTCTTAGCAACACCAATACAGGGTGTGTCTAAACACACGCCCATATGACACGCAGATCCAAACTCTGTTAAAAAAATTCAAATGAAAATGTAAGAGACATTGATCAGTTACTTCCCCTGAATACTCTTTTAAAGAGGATCAATCTTTCTAATAGGTTTCCTCTGTTTTTATCGTTGTTTCCTTTGCACCACATGTTATCAATTTTTATTCCATTATCTCATCTTATGATTATTAAATTATTAAATCTCGACAGATATCCTACAGTATGTCCAATGTGAAAGATTGTTATCAATTACGTATCATGATTTTGATAAAATCACATTTATCATACCGCAACATCTGGCTAGGGAGCAAAAGTGAATACAAAAATACCAACTGAAAGGACCGATATACATTTCGGGATTTTAAAGCCACATTATATCGCATGAAATAAAAATATTACAAAATTTGAAATTTTGTGTACAGGTAGCAATGCTACTAAACATTCCTCCATTCTAATTTGAATAACTATTTTAACCCTTTCCTTCATAGAGATTTATGTTAATATACTATTATATCTCCATACAAACGACAGCCATTAAGCTATCATGCAGTGGGTAAGTAGTCGCCATATCTATCCCATCTCCATAGATATTACTGGTACTTCATAGAGATTTAGGTTAATATACTATTATATCTCCATACAAACGACAGCCATTTAGCTATCATGCAGTGGATAAGTAGTCGCCATATCTAACCCACCTCCATAGATATTACTGGGACTACATAGAGATTTAGGTTAATATACTATTATATCTCCATACAAACGACAGCCATTTAGCTATCATGCAGTGGATAAGTAGTCGCCATATCTATCCCACCTCTATAGATATTACTGGGACTTCATAGAGATTTAGGTGAATATACTATTATATCTCCATACAAACGACAGCCATTTAGCTATCACGCAGTGGATAAGTAGTCGCCATATCTATCTCACCTCCATAGATGTTACTGGGACTACATAGAGATTTAGGTTAATATACTATTATATCTCCATACAAACGACAGCCATTTAGCTATAATGCAGTGGATAAGTAGTCGCCATATCAATCCCACCTCCATAGATATTACTGGGACTCCATGAGATTTTTTATTATATACATTGGGTTGGCTACTACATTGTCAATGTATGTCATATTGGTAATGGTGTTTAAGAGGTGCTTCTATGGGGGAAAGGGTTAAGTCAGTAAACAGTGTGTTTTTGCCTCATAACAAACTGAAAGTACGATTTCCCTGAATCGGTTCGCCATGCCTACCAGCAACAAGAACATCTAAGACAGCTGTTTATGCATACGTTGTTGCGTCACACATGCATTATAAGTATTGTTTACATACGTTGTTGCGTCACACATGCATTATAAGTATTGTTTACATATGTTGTTGCGTCACACACGCAAAATAAGTATTGTTTACATACATTGTTGTGTCACACACGCATAATAAGTATTGTTTACATACGTTGTTGCGTCACACACGCATAATAAGTATTGTTTACATACGTTGTTGCGTCACACATGCATAATAAGTATTGTTTACATACGTTTAAGTTTGTTTACATCGTTTGTTGATAAACAATTTGTGTGTGTGTGATTTACGTTTATTTATCATCGCTACCGGTTGCCCATATGAGCGACGCCTCCTGAAGAGATTAGTCATTTTAGATTTTGTTGAGGATAATGCAATGATACAGACAGAGACCCATTCCAGAGTCTCCTCTGGTTCTTTTACGTGCACGGTGTAAAGCACCGACACGAGACCTCGGTTTAACGTCCCATCTGAAAGACTGTTAATTTTATTAGGGTCAGACGGGGGATCGAACCTGCGATCCCTGGATTAACAGTCCAGCGTGTTACCACTGGACTACATATCCGTCTGTAAACAATTTGTGTATACAAAGGTTATATTTATATGATTTTTCTTCATTTCTGTGCGAATATTTGCATGTTTTTAACTTTTACACACACAGTCATTGGACATTATATTCTTTAACCCCCCTTTCAACACCACATACCTCTAAATAGGGGCTTACAAAAAGTGTAAAAGTGTTAATCCAGATGAGCTGACTCGTGACGAGCCGTCTTATCAGGATCTGCACTTTTTGCCAGTAATATTACTAATTTTAGACAAAATTACCCATTTTGATAAATGAACTGGTCCAAATGTAATTTTTTTATTAATTTATTGGTCTACAACTATGGACCAATCCATGTCAGTTACTCGATGTTGAATGGGTTAAGTATCTGGACCTTATTCCCCAAATACATAATTTATTCTGCTATATTGTCGCTTTAATACATGTATATTACAGTCAAACCTGTCTTAAGCAGCCAGCCAAGGGAATCACACAAAGTGGCTGCTTAGCACAGTTGGCTGCTTAATAGATGCTAAATGTATAATAAAACACCATATTGAGAATCTGGAAAGTAGCTGCTTAGCACAGTTGGCTGCTTAATAGATGCAAAATGTATAATAAAACACCATATTGAGAATCTGGAAAGTAGCTGCTTAGCACAGTTGGCTGCTTAATAGATGCTAAATGTATAATAAAACACCATATTGAGAATCTGGAAAGTAGCTGCTTAGCACAGTTGGCTGCTTAATAGATGCAAAATGTATAATAAAACACCATATTGAGAATCTGGAAAGTAGCTGCTTAGCACAGTTGGCTGCTTAATAGATGCAAAATGTATAATAAAACAACATATTGGGAATCTGCTAACTGGCTGCCTACAGGTTGGCTGCTTAATCGAGGTAACCACTGACACAGGCTTGACTGTAAAATGTTACCTTTTGGATGTAGTATACCATTGCCATCCACCATCACCACATGTGGAAGGTATTGCGGTTGGTCCTGTTTCAGCTGCTCAAACAGGTCCACAATGAACGGTGCCTCTCGGAACCCGAGAAATCCCGGGATATAGGGCTCGGTCAACTGTACCATCTCACAATGGCTGTATACTGCCTGAAATATAAACACAAACAATACTGTGTGTGGTTTGCGTTTATTTATCGTCGCTACCGGTTGCCCATATGAGCGACGCCTCCTGTAGAGATTAGTCGTTTTAGATATTTGGAGGATAGTGCAATGATACAGACAGAGACCCATTCTCTCGATTACCAGTCCAGCATGTATATCTATGCGTTGTGTTGTACATTGATTACCAGTCCAGCATGTATATCTATGCGTTGTGTTGTACATTGATTACCAGTCCAGCATGTATATCTATGCGTTGTGTTGTACATTGATTACCAGTCCAGCATGTATATCTATGCGTTGTGTTGTACATTGATTACCAGTCCAGCATGTATATCTATGCGTTGTGTTGTACATTGATTACCAGTCCAGCATGTATATCTATGCGTTGTGTTGTACATTGATTACCAGTCCAGCATGTATATCTATGCGTTGTGTTGTACATTGATTACCAGTCCAGCATGTATATCTATGCGTTGTGTTGTACATTGATTACCAGTCCAGCATGTATATCTATGCGTTGTGTTGTACATTGATTACCAGTCCAGCATGTATATCTATGCGTTGTGTTGTACATTGATTACCAGTCCAGCATGTATATCTATGCGTTGTGTTGTACATTGATTACCAGTCCAGCATGTATATCTATGCGTTGTGTTGTACATTGATTACCAGTCCAGCATGTATATCTATGCGTTGTGGTTGTGTTGTACATTGATTACCAGTCCAGCATGTATATCTATGCGTTGTGTTGTACATTGATTACCAGTCCAGCATGTATATCTATGCGTTGTGTTGTACATTGATTACCAGTCCAGCATGTATATCTATGCGTTGTGTTGTACATGATTACCAGTCCAGCATGTATATCTATGCGTTGTGCGTTGTACATTGATTACCAGTCCAGCATGTATATCTATGCGTGTGCGTTGTACATTGATTACCAGTCCAGCATGTATATCTATGCGTTGTGGTTGTACATTGATTACCAGTCCAGCATGTATATCTATGCGTTGTGCGTTGTACATTGATTACCAGTCCAGCATGTATATCTATGCGTTGTGCGTTGTACATTGATTACCAGTCCAGCATGTATATCTATGCGTTGTGCGTTGTACATTGATTACCAGTCCAGCATGTATATCTATGCGTTGTGCGTTGTACATTGATTACCAGTCCAGCATGTATATCTATGCGTTGTGTGTTGTACATTGATTACCAGTCCAGCATGTATATCTATGCGTTGTGCGTTGTACATTGATTACCAGTCCAGCATGTATATCTATGCGTTGTGCGTTGTACATTGATTACCAGTCCAGCATGTATATCTATGCGTTGTGTGTTGTACATTGATTACCAGTCCAGCATGTATATCTATGCGTTGTGTTGTACATTGATTACCAGTCCAGCATGTATATCTATGCGGTGGTTGTGTTGTACATTGATTACCAGTCCAGCATGTATATCTATGCGTTGTGCGTTGTACATTGATTACCAGTCCAGCATGTATATCTATGCGTTGTGTGTTGTACATTGATTACCAGTCCAGCATGTATATCTATGCGTTGTGTGTTGTACATTGATTACCAGTCCAGCATGTATATCTATGCGTTGTGTTGTACATTGATTACCAGTCCAGCATGTATATCTATGCGTTGTGTTGTACATTGATTACCAGTCCAGCATGTATATCTATGCGTTGTGTGTTGTACATTGATTACCAGTCCAGCATGTATATATATGTGTTGTGTTGTACATTGATTACCAGTCCAGCATGTATATCTATGTGTTGTGTTGTACATTGATTACCAGTCCAGCATGTATATCTATGTGTTGTGTTGTACATTGATTACCAGTCCAGCATGTATATCTATGTGTTGTGTTGTACATTGATTACCAGTCCAGCATGTATATCTATGCGTTGTGTTGTACATTGATTACCAGTCCAGCATGTATATCTATGCGTTGTGTGTTGTACATTGATTACCAGTCCAGCATGTATATCTATGCGTTGTGTGTTGTACATTGATTATTATGATTATAAGGATCAACCTTACAAAAACCCAATGCAACATTACATTCCAGAGTCTCCTCTGGTTCTTTTACGTGCATGGTGTAAAGCACCGACACGAGACCTCGGTTTAACGTCCCATCTGAAAGACTGTTCACTTTATTAGGGTCAGATGGGGGATTGAACCTGCGATCCCCGGATTTCCAGTCCAGCGTGTTACCACTGGACTACAGATCCGTCTGTAAAAACAATACTACTTTTTTTAATATTCATAAATACATATTTATAATGCACTGTTGGCTGTTTTACACAATGTTAATGGGTTACAATTTGTCTGTTTAATGCAATGTTAATAGTTTTATATGTATATGCATGTTTTATGCAATGTTAATAGTTTTAAATGTGTATATGCATGTTTTATGCAATGTTAATAGTTTTATATGTATATGCATGTTTTATGCAATGTTAATAGTTTTAAATGTGTATATGCATGTTTTATGCAATGTTAATAGTTTTAAATGTGTATATGCATGTTTTATGCAATGTTAATAGTTTTATATGTATATGCATGTTTTATGCAATGTTAATAGTTTTATATGTATATGCATGTTTGATGCAATGTTAATAGTTTTATATGTATATGCATGTTTGATGCAATGTTAATAGTTTTATATGTATATGCATGTTTGATGCAATGTTAATAGTTTTATATGTGTATATGCATGTTTGATGCAATGTTAATAGTTTTATATGTGTATATGCATGTTTTATGTAATGTTAATAGTTTTATATGTGTATATGCATGTTTGATGTAATGTTAATAGTTTTATATGTATGCATGTTTGATGCAATGTTAATAGTTTTATATGTGTATATGCATGTTTGATGCAATGTTAATAGTTTTATATGTATATATGCATGTTTTATGCAATGTTAATAGTTTTATATGTATATATGCATGTTTTATGCAATGTTAATAGTTTTATATGTGTATATGCATGTTTTATGCAATGTTAATAGTTTTATATGTGTGTATGCATGTTTGATGCAATGTTAATAGTTTTATATGTGTATATGCATGTTTGATGCAATGTTAATAGTTTTATATGTATATATGCATGTTTGATGCAATGTTAATAGTTTTATATGTGTATATGCATGTTTGATGCAATGTTAATAGTTTTATATGTGTTATGCATGTTTGATGCAATGTTAATAGTTTTATATGTGTATATGCATGTTTGATGCAATGTTAATAGTTTTATATGTGTATATGCATGTTTGATGCAATGTTAATAGTTTTATATGTGTATATGCATGTTTGATGCAATGTTAATAGTTTTATATGTGTATATGCATGTTTGATGTAATGTTAATAGTTTTATATGTGTATATGCATGTTTGATGTAATGTTAATAGTTTTATATGTGTATATGCATGTTTGATGTAATGTTAATAGTTTTATATGTGTATATGCATGTTTGATGTAATGTTAATAGTTTTATATGTGTGTATGCATGTTTGATGTATTGTTAATAGTTTTATATGTGTGTATGCATGTTTGATGTAATGTTAATAGTTTTATATGTGTGTATGCATGTTTGATGCAATGTTAATAGTTTTATATGTGTATATGCATGTTTGATGCAATGTTAATAGTTTTATATGTGTATATGCATGTTTGATGTAATGTTAAGTTTATATGTATGTATGCATGTTTGATGCAATGTTAATAGTTTTATATGTGTGTATGCATGTTTGATGCAATGTTAATAGTTTTATATGTGTATATGCATGTTTGATGCAATATTAATAGTTTTATATGTATGTATGTATGTATGTATGTTTGATGCAATGTTAATAGTTTTATATGTGTATATGCATGTTTGATGCAATGTTAATAGTTTTATATGTATGTATGCATGTTTGATGCAATGTTAATAGTTTTATATGTGTGTATGCATGTTTGATGCAATGTTAATAGTTTTATATGTGTGTATGCATGTTTGATGCAATGTTAATAGTTTTATATGTGTATATGCATGTTTGATGCAATGTTAATAGTTTTATATGTGTCTCTGCATGTTTCAAGTAATGTTAATAGTTTTATATATGTGTATGCATGTTTGATGCAATGTTAATAGTTTTATATGTGTGTATGCATGTTTGATGCAATGTTAATAGTTTTATATGTGTATATGCATGTTTGATGCAATGTTAATAGTTTTATATGTGTGTATGCATGTTTGATGCAATGTTAATAGTTTTATATGTATATATGCATGTTTGATGCAATGTTAATAGTTTTATATGTGTATATGCATGTTTGATGCAATGTTAATAGTTTTATATGTGTATATGCATGTTTGATGCAATGTTAATAGTTTTATATGTGTGTATGCATGTTTGATGCAATGTTAATAGTTTTATATGTGTATATGCATGTTTGATGCAATGTTAATAGTTTTATATGTGTATATGCATGTTTGATGCAATGTTAATAGTTTTATATGTGTATATGCATGTTTGATGCAATGTTAATAGTTTTATATGTGTGTATGCATGTTTGATGCAATGTTAATAGTTTTATATGTGTATATGCATGTTTGATGCAATGTTAATAGTTTTATATGTGTATATGCATGTTTGATGCAATGTTAATAGTTTTATATGTGTATATGCATGTTTGATGCAATGTTAATAGTTTTATATGTGTATATGCATGTTTGATGCAATGTTAATAGTTTTATATGTGTATATGCATGTTTGATGCAATGTTAATAGTTTTATATGTGTATATGCATGTTTGATGCAATGTTAATAGTTTTATATGTGTGTATGCATGTTTGATGCAATGTTAATAGTTTTATATGTGTATATGCATGTTTGATGCAATGTTAATAGTTTTATATGTGTATATGCATGTTTGATGCAATGTTAATAGTTTTATATGTGTATATGCATGTTTGATGCAATGTTAATAGTTTTATATGTGTTATGCATGTTTGATGCAATGTTAATAGTTTTATATGTGTATGCATGTTTGATGCAATGTTAATAGTTTTATATGTGTATATGCCAATGCTATATTACATAAACCCAATGCAACATTACATAAACCCAATGCTACATTACATAAACCCAATGCTACATTACATAAACCCAATGCTACATTACATAAACCCAATGCTACATTACATAAACCCAATGCTACATTACATAAACCCAATGCTACATTACATAAACCCAATGCTACATTACATAAACCCAATGCTACATTACATAAACCCAATGCAACATTACATAAACCCAATGCTATATTACATAAACCCAATGCTACATTACATAAACCCAATGCTACATTACATAAACCCAATGCTACATTACATAAACCCAATGCTACATTACATAAACCCAATGCTACATTACATAAACCCAATGCTACATTACATAAACCCAATGCTACATTACATAAACCCAATGCTACATTACATAAACCCAATGCTACATTACATAAACCCAATGCTACATTACATAAACCCAATGCTACATTACATAAACCAATGCTAATTACATAAACCCAATGCTACATTACATAAACCATGCTATTACATAACCCAATCTACATTACATAACCCAATGCTATTACATAAACCAATGCTACATTACATAACCCAATGCTATATTACATAAACCCAATGCTACATTACATAAACCCAATGCTATATTACATAAACCCAATGCTATATTACATAAACCCAATGCTACATTACATAAACCCAATGCTACATTACATAAACCCAATGCTACATTACATAAACCCAATGCTATATTACATAACCCAATGCTACATTACATAAACCCAATGCTATATTACATAAACCCAATGCTACATTACATAAACCCAATGCTACATTACATAAACCCAATGCTACATTACATAAACCCAATGCTACATTACATAAATTTCTACAAACTTATCTACATACAATAGTTCTTATATCCTACAAACCTCGACTAAATACGTGTTCACTATTTTCAGTCGGTGAAAAGTCGGAAGTCTCCCCACTTCTCCCTAAATCATCTGGAGGAAGAAATGACTTTTCCCAAAAATTTGAGTCTAGCTTGAGCCCTGCATATAGTACTACTGACATACTATAAATTATACCAAACTTTGTATGGCTGGTAGGGGATGGGTGTCGGTTGGCAGGGGATGGGTGTCGGTTGGTAGGGGATGGGTCTCGGCTGGTAGGGGATGAGTCTCGGTTGGTAGGGGATGGGTCTTGGATGGTAGGGGATGGGTTGGTGGTGGGGTGGTCTCGGTGGTAGGGGATGGGTCTTGGATGGTAGGGGATGGGTCTCGGCTGGTAGGGGATGAGTCTCGGTTGGTAGGGGATGGGTCTTGGATGGTAGGGGATGGGTCTCGGTTGGTACGGGATGGGTCTTGGTTGGTAGGGGATGGGTCTCGGCTGGTAGGGGATGAGTCTCGGTTGGTCGAGGATGGGTCTCGGCTGGTAGGGGATGGGTGTCGGTTGGTAGGGGATGGGTCTCGGATGGTAGGGGATGGGTCTCGGTTGGTAGGGGATGGGTCTTGGATGGTAGGGGATGGGTCTCGGATGGTAGGGGATGGGTCTCGGTTGGTACGGGATGGGTCTCGGTTGGTCGGGATGGGTCTCGGTTGGTAGGGGATGGGTTTCGGTTGGTACGGGATGGGTCTCGGTTGGTCGGGGATGGGTCTTGGTTGGTACGGGATGGGTCTCGGATGGTAGGGGATGGGTCTCGGTTGGTACGGGATGGGTCTCGGATGGTAGGGATGGGTCTCGGATGGTAGGGGATGGGTTCGGTGGTAGGGATGGTCTCGGTTGGTGGATGGGTCTTGGTGGTAGGGATGGGTCTGTGGTAGGGATGGGTCTCGGTTGGTGGGATGGGTCTGGTTGGTCGGGATGGGTCTTGGATGGTGGGGATGGGTCTCGGTTGTTGGTTGGTGGGGTGGTTGTGGTGGTGGGTTGGTGGGGTGGTTGGTGGTGGATGGGTCTCGGATGGTCGGGGATGGGTCTCGGTTGGTACGGGATGGGTCTCGGATGGTAGGGGATGGGTCTCGGTTGGTACGAGATGGGTCTCGGATGGTACGGGATGGGTCTCGGATGGTAGGGGATGGGTTTCGGTTGGTCGGGGATGGGTCTCGGTTGGTACGGGATGGGTCTCGGATGGTAGGGGATGGGTCTTGGTTGGTACGGGATGCGGGGTCTCCGACCCCTACCATACCTATTACCCTCGTTGGCGTGAATGAGAGGACACCACGGACCAGGGGGAAACCCACATATCCTATCTGGCGACTAGTGTACCGTCTCCTATACTTGCCGGTCCATTGGTGGGAAATGAACGTGCTATCCGCTCTACCAATTGGACGCCAAATTAAGAAATGCTATTTGTCTTTCAGTTATTTATTGGCGATTAAAACATGGTTTGGAGTTCAGAAGCATAGGAATTAAACCTGCTGGCTAACCTCTAAATCACAGCACACTTACCTCTAAATCACAGCAAGCTTACCTCTAAATCACAGAACACTTACCTCTAAATCACAGCACACTTACCTCTAAATCACAGCACTTACCTCTAAATCACAGCACTTACCTCTACATCACAGCACACTTACCTCTACATCACAGCAAGCTTATCTCTAAATCACAGCAAGCTTACCTCTAAATTACAGCAAGCGTACCTCTACATCACAGCACACTTACATCTACATCACAGCACACTTACCTCTAACTCACAGCAAGCTTACCTCTAAATATCAGCAAGCTTACCTCTAAATCACAGCAAGCTTACCTCTAATTAACAGCAAGCTTACCTCTAAATCACATATGCTTATTTCTAAATCACATCACAGTAAGCTTACCTCTAAGTAACAAGAAGCTTACCTCTAAATCACACAAAGCTTACCTCTAAATCACACAAAGCTTATCTCTAAATCACACAAAGCTTACCTCTAAATCACATATGCTTATCTCTAAATCACACAAAGCTTACCTCTAAATCACATCACAGTAAGCTTATCTCTAAATCACACAAAGCTTACCTCTAACTCACATATGCTTACATCTAAATCACACAAAGCTTACCTCTAAATCACAGCACACTTACCTCTAAATCACACAAAGCTTACCTCTAAATCACATCACAGTAAGCTTACCTCTAAATCACACAAAGCTTACCTCTAACTCACATATGCTTACCTCTAAATCACAGCACACTTACCTCTAAATCACACAAATCTTACCTCTAAATCACAGCACACTTACCTCTAAATCACAAAAAGCTTACCTCTAAATCTCAAAAAGCTTACCTCTAAATCACAGCACACTTACCTCTAAATCACACAAAGCTTACCTCTAAATCACAGCACACTTACCTCTAAATCACACAAAGCTTACATCTAAATCACAGCACACTTACCTCTAAATCACAAAAAGCTTACCTCTAAATCTCAAAAAGCTTACCTCTAAATCACAGCACACTTACCTCTAAATCACACAAAGCTTACCTCTAAATCACAGCACACTTACCTCTAAATCACACAAAGCTTACCTCTAAATCACAAAAAGCTTACCTCTAAATCACAAAAAGCTTACCTCTAAATCACACAAAGCTTACCTCTAAATCACACAAAGCTTACCTCTAAATCACAGCACACTTACCTCTAAATCACACAAAGCTTACCTCTAAATCACAGCACACTTACCTCTAAATCACATCACAGTAAGCTTATCTCTAAATCACACAAAGCTTACCTCTAACTCACATATGCTTACATCTAAATCACAGCACACTTACCTCTAAATCACACAAAGCTTACCTCTAAATTACAGCACACTTACCTCTAAATCACACAAAGCTTACCTCTAAATCACACAAAGCTTACCTCTAACTCACATATGCTTACCTCTAAATCACAGCACACTTACCTCTAAATCACACAAAGCTTACCTCTAATTCAGGATATGATAGAACAACGAGAGCGGCACAAGCATTTACTTCATCTCCCTTCACAAACGATATATCAACTCCAGCTATATAGAAATCATCTGTTTGGGAGTCTGTAGAAACACAATATACAATATCAGAGGTGTCATTGATGAAAGCAAATGTATCGATGATATACCGACCGCCAGACATTAACCCATTCAACACCAAGTAACTGACATGGACTGGTGCATGGTTTAACCCATTCAACACCAAGTAACTGACATGGACTGGTGCATGATATTTTCAGACCAATACATTAATAAGAAAAATTACATTTGGACCAGTTCAGGTAATTTTTGTCTAAAAATAGTAATATTACTGGCAAAATGTGCAGATCCTGATATATCTGGATCTACACTTTTTGTAAGCCTATTGAGAGGCCTGTGGTGTTGAAAGTGTTAAACAATAGAAAATACAGGACATGATCAAATAACAAATTGTGCACATTTATTTTTATTTGCATTCCGCTCAAGAAAACACTATAGTTTGAGTTCACGCACGCACCATGCATGCACACACACATATATGCACGCACGTACACGCACACACACTGACAGACAGACGCATGCAGCGAAAAACGTACCCAACAGCAGGGGTTAATAATATACTGCAAATATTTTCACCTTCATTATTGTCGTTCAACATCAATTTCAAATATTCTGTATCCTCTAATACCACCTTCTTCTTTAACTCTTCTTGTTCTCTAAATGGAAAGCACAGAAACACGTAATCATCATAATCACAATGCATGCTTATTTAACCCTTTACGGCTTTAGTTTATACAAATTTATTTTAGCTCGATTACGAATCAAGTTATTTCAACTTATATTAATCACTCTCAAGACCTCATTCCTGATGGAATCCATCGCCACGAGGGAGAGAGAAAAGGCAACGTGGAATTTAAATGCCTTGCCTAAGGGCACAATCGTAACGGCTCCAGCGGGGCTCGAACTCCGGACCTTTCGCACCTGGAGCGAACGCACATCCACTGCGCTATCACGACTTCCACAAACCCTTTCCCTCATAGAAGCTCCTCTTGACGCCATTACCAATACGACATACATTGACAAGGTAGTAGCCAAACCAATGTTCATAATAAAGGTCAGAATCTCATGTAGTCCCAGTAATATCTATGGAGGTGGGATAGATATGGCGACTACTTATCCACTGCATGATAGCTAAATGGCTGTCGTTTGTATGGAGATAATTATAATAGTATATAATTTTATTATCCTAAATTTCTATGAAGTCCCAGTAATATCTATGGAGGTGGGATAGATATCGACCCAGGGCTGCATTGGTGAGAACGAGCGTGCTAACCACTGTGCTAATAATATGAGAGTGACAGACAGACAGACGGACGGACGGACAGACAGACAGACAGAAATTGAATAAGATAAGCAAATAAGAAATTTTATCAGAATGAGATGCGTCAGGAAGTTGAGTTGAATGTCTTACAGTACATTTTACAGAAGACAAATTTCATACCTTTCCCATTGTATCCTAACTTTGTCGGAGAGTAGTGCATCTGCTCTGCTTGTTGGCTGTTTGTCACTCACAATCGGTTGAGCAATATAACACATACAAAAGTTCCTGAAAATAAAACTTGTGTTTCCAATCACAGGTGTCGCGAATATCACAAATAATATAATACTGTGAGCACTCTGTAGGGTCGGTGGAGTATTTCGTTATATTTTAGAATCCACGTGTTTCTTGTTTGTCATGCCGGCGGAGAAAATTACATTTGGACCAGTTCATTTATCAAGATTTTGTCTAAAAATAGTAATATTAGTCAAAAAGTGCAGATCCTGATGAGACAGCTCGTCACGAGTCAGCTGATCTGGATCTACACGTTTTGCATTGCCTATTTAGAGGTATGTAGTGTTGAAAGGGTTAATATATTTTTTATGTGGTATATACCGGTACAACTAAATAGTTTATCATTCTTAGTGGGTATATGAAACATCATTAAGAGGGAGGTAATCTATTACAGGTATACAGTCGAACCTGTATTAAGCAGCCAGCCAAGGGAATCCATTAAGAGGGAGGTAATCTATTACAGGTATACAGTCAAACCTGTATTAAGCAGCCAGCCATGGGAATCCATTAAGAGGGGGGTAATCTATTACAGGTATACAGTCAACCCTGTCTTAAGCAGCCAGCCAAGGGAATCCATTAAGAGGGAGGTAATCTATTACAGGTATACAGTCAAACCTGTCTTAAGCAGCAAGCCAAGGGAATCCATTAAGCGGGAGGTAATCTATTACAGGTATACAGTCAAACCTGTCTTAAGCAGCCAGCCAAGGGAATCCATTAAGAGGGAGGTAATCTATTACAGGTATACAGTCAAACCTGTCTTAAGCAGCCAGCCATGGGAATCCATTAAGAGGGAGGTAATCTAGGCCTACCAAAAGAACATATCATTCATTTGGGGTACGGACAATATCCCATGTCTAGGGATTAAGGTCCCACCTTGAATCTGAATAGGGGGATTATGTCATCCGTGGTCCAGTGGTAGAGCGTCGGATTTGGAATCGATCGGTCCCGGGTTCGATACTCGGTCAGGCCACGTATGTAGTGTCATTGAGCAAGGCACCTCACACACATTGCTTAGTACTGGTTAACCACTTATGTCGGCTAAGCTTGCCCAGGAAAACATGTCTACGTCCCCGCAAGGGGTTTGACATTAATGGAACATACATACATGTCATAGCTGGTGTGTTTTACGTTTATTTATCGTCGCTACCGGTTGCCCATATGAGCGACGCCTCCTGAAGAGACCCATTTCAGAGTCGACTCTGGTTCTTTTACGTGCATGGTGTAAAGCACCGACACAAGACCTCGGTTAAACGTCCCATCTGAAAGACTGTTAATTTTATTATGGTCAGACGGGGATCGAACCTGCGATCGCTGGATTACCAGTCAAGTGTGTGACCACTGGACTGCATATACGTCTGTAATAGCTGGGGTTTTGTGTGAAAGATTATGTCCTGGTGTTTCAAAAAGAAGTGGGGGGGGGGGGGTTGTGAAATACAAACCTGATTCTGTTCACGAGAAACATGTCCAATATGTTCTCATAAGCGTCTCCGCGCTCGGACTAAAATTCGTTACTTTAATAGCGATAATACAAAAATGTTCGAATTATTTATGTTCCAAATTTCTTCAGAGTAACAATCAATATACGTTTCGTAAAAAACATGATTACGTCAAAGCGATTACAGGTGAAACTGTCAATAAAAATCATTTAATTTGAGTTTCACAATTTTGCATCACCTTTCAACTCCTTTTCGCACAGGAGCTTTGTTTGTAAACAATATTCGGAATTCTTTGTTAAGTTCATAGGATGAACATTATTTACTTCCTCATGTAGTTTTGTCAGCGCTGGTTTCTGTTTTGGAATGGGTTCTGCCAGCAAAATGCTGTAAGATAGCTTTAAGCGGGTGTTTCTGTAGCACCCAATCGTGTTTCCAATAATATACCATACAGAAACTAACTCAGAATTATTTGCATTTATTGACATTGAGACATTTTGGCACTAATACATCTCTAGTCCAAATATTTAGACTTGAAAAATGTGACATTTTACTAACCAGACATTTTTCAAAGTCTAAACGCTAAACCCAATTACGCGTAGCATAACAGATTTTTTTTTATGTAGAGGTCTTATTTATAGGACTAATACATCTCGGCCCTTTTATTTTACCATAAGTGTGTGTTTTACTTTTATTTATCGTCGCTACCGGTTGCCTATATCAGTGACACCTCCTGAAGAGATTAGTCATTTTAGATTTTTGGAGGATAGTGCAATGATACAGACAGAGACCCATTCCAGAATCTTCTCTGGTTCTTTTACGTGCATGGTGAACAGCACCGACACGAGAACTTTGTTTAAAATCCCATCTGAAAGACTGTTAATTATATTAAGAGTCAGATGGGGATCGAACCTGCGATCCCTGGATTACCAGTCTAGTGTGTTACCACTGGACTACAGATCCGTCTGTAGACACTTTGGCCCACTTTAAATTGAGCATCCTTTGTCGAGTGGTTACTGTCGCTGACTTGCATACCACTGTAACCTATATCACTGATGGTCACGGGTTCGAGCACCGCTCAAACCGTGTCTCTTTTTATGAAAAAGTTGGTGGTTTCTTACAGAGGTTGTAGTCCAAATATTTAGACTTGAAAAATGTAACATTTTACTATCAAGGCATTTTTCAAAATAACAGATCGAAAATAAAATTATGAAGAGGTCTTTATACATAGGTTGGTGCACCAATTATTGGATAACTGCAGCTGTAAACTGCCCGTCACTCAAATGGACAACCGTTAGTGACCTAAAAAGTGATCTAGTGGTTTAAGTGCATTGTTCAGTAGCATTGTGCAGTGTTGAATATAATTCTTCAGGCAAAATGGAAATTCAGCATTGTGGAGGTTTGCTACCTGTATCTCGGATTTGTTGTAGTTTTAACCCTTTCTCGTAGAAGCACCTCTTGACGCCATTACCAATACGACATACATTGACAATGTAGTAGCCAAACCAATGTTCATAATAAAAGCCAGAATCTCATGTAGTCCTAGTAATATCTATGGAGGTGGGATAGATATGGCGACTACTTATCCACTGCATGATAGCTAAATGGCTGTCGTTTGTATGGAGATATAATAGTATATTAACCTAAATCTCTATGAAGTCCCAGTAATATCTATGGAGGTGGGATAGATATGGCGACTACTTATCCACTGCAGGATAGCTAAATGGCTGTCGTTTGTATGGAGATATAATAGTATATTAACCTAAATCTCTATGTAGTCGCAGTACTATCTATGGAGGTGGGATAGATATGGTGACTACTTATCCACTGCATGATAGCTAAATGGCTGTCGTTTGTATGGAGATATAATAGTATATTAACCTAAATCTCTATGTAGTCCCAGTAATATCTATGGAGATGGGATAGATATGACGACTACTTATCCACTGCATGATAGCTAAATGGCTGTCGTTTGTATGGCGATATAATAGTATATTAACCTAAATCTCTATGAAGTCCCAGTAATATCTATGGAGGTGGGATAGATATGGTGACTACTTATCCACTGCATGATAGCTAAATGGCTGTTTGTATGGAGATATAATATTATATTAACCTAAATCTCTATGTAGTCCCAGTAATATCTATGGAGGTGGGATAGATATGGTGACTACTTATCCACTGCATGATAGCTAAATGGCTGTCGTTTGTATGGAGATATAATAGTATATTAACCTAAATCTCATGTAGTCGCAGTAATACCTATGGAGGTGGGGATAGATATGGTGACTACTTATCCACTGCATGATAGTTAAATGGCTGTCATTTGTATGGAGATATAATAGTATATTAACCTAAATCTCATGTAGTCGCAGTAATATCTATGGAGGTGGGGATAGATATGGTGACTACTTATCCACTGCAGGATAGCTAAATGGCTGTCATTTGTATGGAGATATAATAGTATATTAACCTAAATCTCTATGTAGTCCCAGTAATATCTATGGAGATGGGATAGATATGCGACTACTTATCCACTGCATGATAGCTAAATGGCTGTCGTTTGTATGGAGATATAATAGTATATTAACCTAAATCTCTATGTAGTCCCAGTAATATCTATGGGGTGGGTGTTGGTTTTTGTGTTTGGTGTGTTTGTTGGGTTTGTTTTTTCTCTATGAAGTCAGTTTCTATGGAGGTGATAGTATGGTGCTACTTATCCACTGCATGATAGCTAAATGACTGTTTGTATGGAGATATAATATTATATTAACCTAAATCTCTATGTAGTCCCAGTAATATCTATGGAGGTGGGATAGATATGGTGACTACTTATCCACTGCATGATAGTTAAATGGCTGTCATTTGTATGGAGATATAATAGTATATTAACCTAAATCTCTATGAAGTCCCCGTAATATCTATGGAGGTGGGATAGATATGGCGACTACTTATCCACTGCACAATAGCTAAATGGCTGTCGTTTGTATGGAGATATAATAGTATATTAACCTAATCTGTAATAATTCTATATGAAGGAAAGGGTTAATTATTTACATTGTAAGATATTACATGAAGATGTTTATTTATTCTATTCCAGCAGCATAGGATGCCCAGAATTTGTGTGAAATATATTATGATTAGCTTGAAGCAAAGGCACATGGAAGCTTTAAAGGTTGGTTACTGGCTTGTCAGGGTCTTGTACAATTACTTTCTTTCATACAATTTTATTCGTTAAAAAAAAAATATTGCACAAGTTTTGCAGTAAAGAAATCCATCATTTTTAACATTTTTAATGTACGTGAACATTGTTGAAAAATATGTAATCTTATTTTAACTAGATTAGTATTTTTAGCTCACCTGAGCAAAGCACATGTGAGGTATTGTTTACCGCAATGTGTCTGTCATCCGTGCACATTTTTAACCATCTTCTCCTCAGTAATGATTGGGTCTATAGCCACCATGATTGGTGGGTGGGGGATTGCATAATTGTTACAATCACGTCATTACGTAATCCAAAATGGCCACAGTCTAAAAATAGCACAAATTCTTTAAAAAACATTCTTCTCAGTTACCACCAGCCGGATTTTGACGAATCTAATACAATGCTCTTTCAAAGATGTTCAAATTGTGACCCTGGGGTCAAATTTTATGTATGAGTTAATAATATTATGGTCATGTCATTTGTTATCAAAATCAGATGATTTTGTCATCCAAGATGGCTGCCGAAAAGTCAAAAGATCGTTCTTTTATTATAGATTTAAAAATTCTTTTTCACCTAAACCGGGTCCGCCTCCGTGGTCGAGTGGTTAAGGTCGCTGACTTGTATACCACTGTAACCTATCATCACTGATGGTCACGGGTTTGAGCCCCGCTCAGGCCGTGTCTCATTTATATGAACAAATTGGCAGTTTCTTACGGAGGTTGGTGCACCCAAGTACTGGTTAACCGCTGGAGCCTGCCCAGGAAAAGTGTTGTTAGGTAAACTGCCCGCTGGCGATATAGCCCAAAATGGTGCTGATGCAGGCGTAAATCCCGAAATATAATAATAAATATAACATATATCACCCAATCCGCTTGATCAATTTTGGGGAGGAGGGCAGTTTACTAATGTTGTTAGAACTTGTTGCCCAACCCATTTTGCTTTATCTTTATCATGATTATGTATGTAATGTTCAAATTACATACCGGGATGATGAGGGACCTGTGTATTATGTAAATGAAGTAATTACCTCATGAATGGCAGTAGCATTACAAGGCAGTGCAATGTTTTACCACAGGAGTTTGAAATCTCGATAGTATAAAGTAAGCTGACCCTGTTTTTGATTCAGGCTGGTATGGAATCCCTGCGTAATGAAGATGAGTTTACAGACCTTGAAATTGTTATAGAACATAGAATATTCCGCTGTCACAAGTCTATACTGGTTGCCATGTCACCATACTTTCGGGCCATGTTCAACGCCGGCATGAGGGAATCGACACAGAAGAGAATTACCCTACAGGTTCGGCTAGAAGAATAGTAGCTTAGTTTAAACTTTATTTATTTTACAACGATTGCGAAGCAAGTTTTAACAACTTATATTAATCACTCTCGTTGGCGCGGATGAAAGCGTAAATGTGGACATTTGTGTGGATTCTAGCTCTGGGTTGAAGATTTAAATATAATGGTCATGTTTGAAAACACCCAATCCAAACTTTAGAAGATCTCCTTTTTTTGGTCAAAATCTTGAAAATAAATATTGTCAGATTTGGTCTACGGTAAGTTTTTCAGAAACATATTTTTCACTTCTTTAAGTGGGGCGATCTTCTTTTTATCAGTACTTTGTCAGATTTCATCTTTTTTTCACACTTCTCGTCCCATTTACTTTTTTATGTTGAATAGTTGATACAGATTACAGCTGGAAGTCGTGATAGCGCAGTGGATGCACGTTCACTTCAGGTGTGAAAGGTCTGGAGTTCGAGCCCCGCTGGAGCCGTTACGATTGTGCCCTTAGGCAAGGCATTTAAATTCCACGTTGCCTCTTCTCTCTCCCTCGTGGCGATGGATTCCATCAGGAATGAGGTCCAACTTGTTTCGCAATCGAGCTAAAATAAATTTGTATAAACTAGATTACAGCTATCAAATTAAAAATAATATGTTACGTCAAACCTGTCTTGAGCAGCCAGCCAACGTGGCTGCTGAATAGAGGTCAAATGTATAACAAAACACCATATTGGGAATCTTGAAACTGGCTGCTTAATACAGGTTGGCTGCTTAATAGAGGTCAAATGTATAACAAAACACCATATTGGGAATCTTGAAACTGGCTGCTTAATACAGGTTGGCTGCTTAATAGAGGTCAAATGTATAACAAAACACCATATTGGGAATCTTGAAACTGGCTGCTTAATGCAGGTTGGCTGCTTAATAGAGGTGACCTTTAACACAGGTTTGACTGTATATGGATAATTTTATTTAGTTTGGTGCGATTGTGTGCTACCTGGTTGCCAGATCGGACATGTGGTTGTCTCCGGCCTCTCCTGTATCCTCCCTCATGATGGCCATCCCTACCATATACATATATGCTTTAATGACACAATCAACGAGAGTGATTAATACTAATTGTTATGGTTCGCTTTGCAATCGTTGTAAAATAAATAAAGTTGATACAAATTACATTATCTAGCACAAATCTTTGGAAGTCGTGATAGCGCAGTGGTAGCGTGTTCGCTTGAGGTATGAGAGGCTCAGAGTTCGAGTCCCGCTGGAGCCATTACGATTGTGTCCTTAGGCAAGGTATTTAAATTCCACATCGCCTCTTCTCTCTCTCTCGTAGCGATGGATTCCATCAGGAATGAGGTCTCGAGAATGATTAATATAAGTTTTAAGAACTTGTTTCACAAGAGAGTCAGGCTGGAGTATGATTAATATAAGTTATAAGAACTTGTTTCACAAGTGAGTCAGGCTGGAGTATGATTAATATAAGTTGTAAGAAC
This sequence comes from Archivesica marissinica, assembly GCA_014843695.1. NCBI lineage: Eukaryota > Metazoa > Mollusca > Bivalvia > Venerida > Vesicomyidae > Archivesica > Archivesica marissinica. Next base: position 29,432,119 of record CM026400.1, on the reverse strand, counting down.
TTGTTTCACAAGTGAGTCAGGCTGGAGTATGATTTATATAAGTTATAAGAATTTGTTTCGCAAGTGAGTCAGGCTGGAGTATGATTTATATATAAGAACTTGTTTCGCAAGTGAGTCAGGCTGGAGTATGATTTATATAAGTTATAAGAACTTGTTTCGCAAGTGAGTCAGGCTGGAGTATGATTAATATAAGTTGTAAGAACTTGTTTTGCAAGTGAGTCAGGCCGGAGAATGATTAATATAAGTTGTAAGAACTTGTTTCGCAAGTGTCACTTGTCAGGCTGGAGTATGATTTATATAAGTTGTAAGAACTTGTTTCGCAAGTGAGTCAGGCTGGAGTATGATTTATATAAGTTGTAAGAACTTGTTTCGCAAGTGAGTCAGGCTGGAGTATGATTAATATAAGTTGTAAGAACTTGTTTCGCAAGTGAGCCAGGCTGGAGTATGATTTATATAAGTTGTAAGAACTTGTTTCGCAAGTGAGTCAGGCTGGAGTATGATTTATATAAGTTGTAAGAACTTGTTTCGCAAGTGAGTCAGGCTGGAGTATGATTTATATAAGTTGTAAGAACTTGTTTCGAAAGTGAGTCAGGCTGGAGTATGATTAATATAAGTTGTAAGAACTTGTTTCGCAAGTGAGTCAGTCTGGAGTATGATTTATATAAGTTGTAAGAACTTGTTTCGAAAGTAAGTCAGGCTGGAGTATGATTAATATAAGTTGTAAGAACTTGTTTCGCAAGTGAGCCAGGCTGGAGAATGATTTATATAAGTTGTAAGAACTTGTTTCGCAAGTGAGCCAGGCTGGAGTATGATTAATATAAGTTGTAAGAACTTGTTTCGCAAGTGAGTCAGGCAGGAGAATGATTAATATAAGTTGTAAGAACTTGTTTCGCAAGTGAGTCAGGCTGGAGTATGATTTATATAAGTTGTAAGAACTTGTTTCGCAAGTGAGTCAGGCTGGAGAATGATTAATATAAATTGTAAGAACTTGTTTCGCAAGTGAGCCAGGCTGGAGAATGATTAATATAAGTTGTAAGAACGTGTTTCGCAAGTGAGTCAGGCTGGAGTATGATTTATATAAGTTGTAAGAACTTGTTTCGAAAGTGAGCCAGGCTGGAGAATGATTAATATAAGTTGTAAGAACTTGTTTCGCAAGTGAGTCAGGCTGGAGTATGATTTATATAAGTTGTAAGAACTTGTTTTGCAAGTGAGTCAGGCTGGAGTATGATTTATATAAGTTGTAAGAACTTGTTTCGCAAGTGAGTCAGGCTGGAGTATGATTTATATAAGTTGTAAGAACTTGTTTCGAATGTGAGTCAAGCTGGAGAATGATTTATATAAGTTGTAAGAACTTGTTTCGCAAGTGAGTCAGGCTGGAGTATGATTTATATAAGTTGTAAGAACTTGTTTCGAATGTGAGTCAGGCTGGAGTATGATTTATATAAGTTGTAAGAACTTGTTTCGAATGTGAGTCAGGCTGGAGTATGATTTATATAAGTTGTAAGAACTTGTTTCGCAAGTGAGTCAGGCTGGAGTATGATTTATATAAGTTGTAAGAACTTGTTTCGCAAGTGAGTCAGGCTGGAGTATGATTTATATAAGTTGTAAGAACTTGTTTCGCAAGTGAGTCAGGCTGGAGTATGATTTATATAAGTTGTAAGAACTTGTTTCGCAAGTGAGCCAGGCTGGAGAATGATTAATATAAGTTGTAAGAACTTGTTTCGCAAGTGAGTCAGGCTGGAGTATGATTTTTATAAGTTGTAAGAACTTGTTTCGCAAGTGAGTCAGGCTGGAGTATGATTTATATAAGTTGTAAGAACTTGTTTCGCAAGTGAGTCAGGCTGGAGTATGATTTATATAAGTTGTAAGAACTTGTTTCGCAAGTGAGTCAGGCTGGAGTATGATTTATATAAGTTGTAAGAACTTGTTTCGCAAGTGAGTCAGGCTGGAGTATGATTTATATAAGTTGTAAGAACTTGTTTCGCAAGTGAGTCAGGCTGGAGTATGATTAATATAAGTTGTAAGAACTTGTTTCGCAAGTGAGTCAGGCTGGAGTATGATTTATATAAGTTGTAAGAACTTGTTTCGCAAGTGAGTCAGGCTGGAGTATGATTAATATAAGTTGTAAGAACTTGTTTCGCAAGTGAGTCAGGCTGGAGTATGATTTATATAAGTTGTAAGAACTTGTTTCGCAAGTGAGTCAGGCTGGAGTATGATTTATATAAGTTGTAAGAACTTGCAAGTGAGTCAGGCTGGAGTATGATTTATATAAGTTGTAAGAACTTGTTTCGCAAGTGAGTCAGGCTGGAGTATGATTAATATAAGTTGTAAGAACTTGTTTGCAAGTGAGTCAGGCCGGAGAATGATTAATAAGTTGTAAGAACTTGTTTCGCAAGTCAGTCAGGCTGGAGTATGATTTATATAAGTTGTAAGAACTTGTTTCGCAAGTGAGTCAGGCTGGAGTATGATTTATATAAGTTGTAAGAACTTGTTTCGCAAGTGAGTCAGGCTGGAGTATGATTAATATAAGTTGTAAGAACTTGTTTCGCAAGTGAGTCAGGCTGGAGTATGATTAATATAAGTTGTAAGAACTTGTTTCGCAAGTGAGCCAGGCTGGAGTATGATTTATATAAGTTGTAAGAACTTGTTTCACAAGTGAGTCAGGCTGGAGTATGATTTATATAAGTTGTAAGAACTTGTTTCGCAAGTGAGTCAGGCTGGAGTATGATTTATATAAGTTGTAAGAACTTGTTTCGCAAGTGAGTCAGGCTGGAGTATGATTAATATAAGTTGTAAGAACTTGTTTCGCAAGTGAGTCAGTCTGGAGTATGATTTATATAAGTTGTAAGAACTTGTTTCGAAAGTAAGTCAGGCTGGAGTATGATTAATATAAGTTGTAAGAACTTGTTTCGCAAGTGAGCCAGGCTGGAGAATGATTTATATAAGTTGTAAGAACTTGTTTCGCAAGTGAGCCAGGCTGGAGTATGATTAATATAAGTTGTAAGAACTTGTTTCGCAAGTGAGTCAGGCAGGAGAATGATTAATATAAGTTGTAAGAACTTGTTTCGCAAGTGAGTCAGGCTGGAGTATGATTTATATAAGTTGTAAGAACTTGTTTCGCAAGTGAGTCAGGCTGGAGAATGATTAATATAAATTGTAAGAACTTGTTTCGCAAGTGAGCCAGGCTGGAGAATGATTAATATAAGTTGTAAGAACTTGTTTCGCAAGTGAGCCAGGCTGGAGTATGATTTATATAAGTTGTAAGAACTTGTTTCGAAAGTGAGCCAGGCTGGAGAATGATTAATATAAGTTGTAAGAACTTGTTTCGCAAGTGAGTCAGGCTGGAGTATGATTTATATAAGTTGTAAGAACTTGTTTCGCAAGTGAGTCAGGCTGGAGTATGATTTATATAAGTTGTAAGAACTTGTTTCGCAAGTGAGTCAGGCTGGAGTATGATTTATATAAGTTGTAAGAACTTGTTTCGAATGTGAGTCAAGCTGGAGAATGATTTATATAAGTTGTAAGAACTTGTTTCGCAAGTGAGTCAGGCTGGAGTATGATTTATATAAGTTGTAAGAACTTGTTTCAAATGTGAGTCAGGCTGGAGTATGATTTATATAAGTTGTAAGAACTTGTTTCGAATGTGAGTCAGGCTGGAGTATGATTTATATAAGTTGTAAGAACTTGTTTCGCAAGTGAGTCAGGCTGGAGTATGATTTATATAAGTTGTAAGAACTTGTTTCGCAAGTGAGTCAGGCTGTAGTATGATTTATATAAGTTGTAAGAACTTGTTTCGCAAGTGAGTCAGGCTGGAGTATGATTTATATAAGTTGTAAGAACTTGTTTCGCAAGTGAGTCAGGCTGGAGTATGATTTATATAAGTTGTAAGAACTTGTTTCGCAAGTGAGCAGGCTGGAGAATGATTAATATAAGTTGTAAGAACTTGTTTCGCAAGTGAGTCAGGCTGGAGTATGATTTATATAAGTTGTAAGAACTTGTTTCGCAAGTGAGTCAGGCTGGAGTATGATTTATATAAGTTGTAAGAACTTGTTTCGCAAGTGAGTCAGGCTGGAGTATGATTTATATAAGTTGTAAGAACTTGTTTCGCAAGTGAGTCAGGCTGGAGTATGATTTATATAAGTTGTAAGAACTTGTTTCGCAAGTGAGTCAGGCTGGAGTATGATTAATATAAGTTGTAAGAACTTGTTTCGCAAGTGAGTCAGGCTGGAGTATGATTAATATAAGTTGTAAGAACTTGTTTCGCAAGTGAGTCAGGCTGGAGTATGATTTATATAAGTTGTAAGAACTTGCAAGTGAGTCAGGCTGGAGTATGATTTATATAAGTTGTAAGAACTTGTTTCGCAAGTGAGTCAGGCTGGAGTATGATTTATATAAGTTGTAAGAACTTGCAAGTGAGTCAGGCTGGAGTATGATTAATATAAGTTGTAAGAACTTGTTTCGCAAGTGAGTCAGGCTGGAGTATGATTTATATAAGTTGTAAGAACTTGTTTCGCAAGTGAGTCAGGCTGGAGTATGATTAATATAAGTTGTAAGAACTTGTTTCGCAAGTGAGTCAGGCTGGAGAATGATTTATATAAGTTGTAAGAACTTGTTTCGCAAGTGAGTCAGGCTGGAGAATGATTTATATAAGTTGTAAGAAGTTGCTTTGCAATTATTTTCTTTTAATAATTTGTACTAGAACTGCTATTCTGATTTATGCTAACACGGTCCTTGGATGTAGTAAACGGGGGTGAGGGTCCAGGGTATGCGCCAGATGCCTGTGCTATGAACCAAGCTCCCATTTACTGTGCTTTAGACGTGCAGCCATGCTATAATGAACTAGTGGGTTTATTCAACAAGAGTATTCATGTAGTATTGCACCTAGCCTGGGAACAGGTGTTGATATATATTTGCCTTGTCAATCGTATAAGTATATTTTACCACCGAGACCATTAATTGGGCCGTATTGAGTTTCTGATAATATCAACATTTTGCCAGAAGTAAATTAGTGAAAAATCGAGAGACTGGAACCAAGGTAATCTTGCAAATAAAAGTTGTCGTTCTTCAATCAACACCCATGAAAATACGGGTGTAATGTAGGTGGCGCAACGCTCGGAAATCGAGTTTCCCCAGGCTGTTATTTTGCCAGAAGTAAATTAGTGAAAAATTGATAGATTGGAACCCAGGCTATTATTCAACAAGAGTATTCATGTAGTATCGCACCCGGGTCACATTTTGTCTCTCCCTCTCTCCTCTCTCTCTCTGTAATCTCTCTGTACTCTCTCTGTAATCTCTCTGTACACTCTCTGTACACTCACGGTAATCTCAATATACTATACTCTCTCGGTACACTCTCAGTACTCTCTCTGTAATCTCTCGGTACTCTCTCTGTACTCTCTCTGTAATCTCTCTGTAATCTCTCTATTCTCTCTGTAATCTCTCTATACTCTCTCTGTAATCTCTCGGTACTCTCTCTGTAATCTCTCTGTAATCTCTCTGTACTCTCTCTGTAATCTCTCGGTACTCCCTCTCTAATCTCTCAGTACTCTCTCTGTAATCTCTGGGTACTCTCTCTGTACTCTCTCGGTACTCCCTCTCTAATCTCTCAGTACTCTCTCTGTAATCTCTGGGTACTCTCTCTGTACTCTCTCTGTAATCTCTCAGTACTCTCTCTGTAATCTCTGTAATCTCTCGATACTCTCTCTGTACTCTCTCTGTAATATCTTGGTACTCTCTCTGTAATCTCTCGGTACTCTCTCTGTCATCTCTCGGTACTCTCTCTGTAATCTCATTAATCTCTCGGTACTCTCTCTGTAATATCTCGGTACTCTCTTCTGTAAGCTCTCTGTGTTCATTTGCGATCATATCAATACTATTTTATACAGTTATGTTTTGCTTGATTCATTTATAACTGTATTTTATTATTTCAGGATATTGGACAAACTGCCTTCGAGAAATTTTTGGAGTTTGTTTATCAGGGTGAAGTGGATCTGTTAGACGAAGATGTCACCGAAATGTTACGATTAGCTGCCCTTTTCCAGGTAATTTGTTGGCCCTCACCGGAAGTCTGGCGCAGGATATTGATTTGGCATCGTCCAGCCAGTTCTCATCAGTAAGCAACGGGTGGCATTTTATGAAAATTATAAACAGATATGTATCAACATATTGTGATGGTGCATATACACATTTCGTGGGGATCGGACCTGTAGCACCAGAGTTATTTCCCATTAATTGACTACAAATCCACAACTTTTTCAGCTTGTGTCTGTTCTCAGTATCCACTTGATGGTATTTTATTAAGCTTAATATCACCGTAGTGCGGTGGTGCATGCATGATTTATGACGGTATCGAACTGGTAACACCAGAGTTATTGCCCTTTAATGGACTTAAGTATTCACAAAATTGCCCTCCCCCCTAGAGCCTCTTCTCGGTAAACAATGGGTGGACTTTTATGAAAGTTAAAATAGGTATGTATCACCATAGTGCCTGCGGTGATGCAATATGGAACATATCATCGAGAATGACCCAATAAAACAAGAGTTATTGTCCTTTAATTGACTAATTCGTTTGGGTTTTATTTGGGTTTCGCTTTGATTAACAGCAGTTTTTATCTAATTTAGGTTGACTGTCTACAAAACCACTGCGAGGATATCCTACTGGAACAGCTAAGGACAGATAACTGCCTGGAACTGTTCCGCTTATCCTGTATGTACTACTGTGACAGACTGAAGGTAAGGGGAGGTAATTTGCTATGAAGGAGATATATGAACCCGTAACCTGTCAATCACGACTAAAGTCGCTATTGCAAACAGCATAGAGCCAGATCAGATGGCTCAGAATGTGTTGTCTGATCAGGCTCTACATGCCGTCTGATCAGGCTCTACATGATGTCTGATCAGGCTATACATGCCGTCTGATCAGGCTATTCATGCCGTCTGATCAGGCTCTACATGCCCTCTGATCAGGTTCTACATGCCATCTGATCAGGCTCTACATGCCGTCTCATCAGGCTATACATGCCATCTGATCAGGCTATGCATGCCGTCTGATCAGGCTCTACATGCTGTCTCATCAGGCTCTACATGCCGTCTGATCAGGCTATACATGCCGTCTGATCAGGCTATACATGCCGTCTGATCAGGCTATACATGCCGTCTGATCAGGCTATACATGCCGTCTGATCAGGTTCTACATGCCATCTGATCAGGCTATGCATGCCGTCTGATCAGGCTATACATGCCATCTGATCAGGTTCTACATGCCGTCTGATCAGGCTCTACATGCCGTCTGATCAGGCTATACATGTCGTCTGATCAGGCTCTACATGCCGTCTGATCAGGCTCTATGCTGTTTGCTATTTGGATTGAGTAGCTAAACCACTTGTCTGAATAGCAAACAACATAGATCCTGATCAGACGTGGCGCTACACTGCTGCTGATCTGAATCTATGTTGTTTGCACATTCCGTCCAATTTATTCGATAGGTTAACGGTTAGTTTTGTCACTTCTTCTGATTAAACTGTCTGGCTGTCTATTGTTGTTGCCTCTACATAGTTTGAGAGCAGTGTCTCTGACAGTCATGAAACTTCTATAGACACATTGTCAAGGTCATTTGATAACCCCACAGAATTTGGGGTAAGTAGGTCAAACCTGAAGGTCCATTTTTCAATAATAATTTATTCAAATTTTAAGTAAAATGTTTGAGATCAGCCTTTACGCAGAAACAGAATTGTGACAATAATTGCGAAACAAGCTTAACTTATATTTACACCCCTATTGCATTTCCTTCGATGAACGTATTTGCCCTGATTGTATACGTTTTTGTATGAGGGTTACCAATTAATGATATGCAGCTGACATGTGCACTCGATGTTACTGGCTTGAGCATTAGCAGTGTTATGCAGCATTTGTCACGAGAAAGGCGTGTGTTACAGGCTACGCTGTTCCAATGATCTATGTACCTGTTCCGCCACACACTTTAACCACGCCCAATGTAGTTCATACCCCCGATGGAAATTATTAACCAGCGTTGGATATTCGCACACGCCAACTCGCCATGGCGATAACGTTTTTAGACTGGCGAGAAACGTTTACTACGCACTCGACATCGTGGCGAGATGTCTTATTTGATAGCCCTTGACGAGTTTGTTGAAGTTCATACTCTCCTGAACCAGGACACAAAGTATCTTCGCCATTTTAGGTGCTTTTTCTCATCAAATTAACAAAATTTCAAATATTCTGTGCCTCCATTTTGGTTTCCGGTTATGACGTCATTTCGGGAAAACCCGTGTTTTCATTGGGATTCCGCTTGTAAGCTACGGCCTTGAGCGCGAGCCAAAGTCAATCAACAAGACAAAAACATAACTGTTAGCATGGAAAGGTTTTTAATAAAAAAGCCCCCCCCCCTGTCAATGGAGACCAGGTCCAGAAGAAGGATTTGATGATTATAACTCTGATGAAGATGATAATGAAATAATGGAGGCAGATATCAACAAATGGATTGTTCATGATCAAGAGGACAGTGACATCTTATAAATGTGCAGCTTTGCAATCATAGGTCCTGGAGCATTTACAGGCATTTTGATTTCCCTCATTATATTGATTGATTCATTGTTCATATTATGTAAATAAATAAAGAGTTTAACATTTTGGAAAAAGTATTGTCCAATCACTTTGAAAAAGTGTGGTCTTGTTTTACAACAATCCCCGACAAAATAAGCAACATGACACTACATGTAATTTTGACATGATGACTCTCTTCAGCAGTAATTTTATTCACAAAAACCGTGACAAAGTAAATTTGTTGTGCATTTTGTTTCGACACCTTCATCTGAAAAGAAAACTCAGTTACTTACATAGCAATTTTGAAGAAAAATTATCTAAAAAAGTGACAAAATTTAAGATAAAAAAAAGAGGTTGATTTTACCCCAAAGTCCACCAGAATGCACCATTGTGTCTACTTAAAAATCCTTTTCCGGGGGAGCATGCCCCCGGACCCCCCTAGCATGGCAAGTGCCTGTGGCACTTGCATCCGGTTGCTTTGCCACCGGACAGAACCACATTCAATGACCTGTACCATTTATTTGCGGCCGGAACTAATTCTTAAGTACAGGCCAAAAATTGGCCTGTACTATTTCATCTTGGCTGGTACCTTTTCTCAAGTACAGGCCAAGTTGGCCGGAACATATTGACACGAGTATCCAACACTGTTAACCCATGATTCATTCCCTAAATATTAATTACTCCTGTTGGCATGGAAACTATTGGAGTATTTCGTACACCATTCTTATTTTAAAGATAAATGCCCTGGGAAGGTGATGGCTATTCTTGCCAGAGTGATGTCAAATGGAGCCTCTCCGTGAATATTCTCTACAACTCGACTAATAAATTAAAATTTAAAGCGACACTACATCAGTGAAAACACAATTTTCTACAGAATGTAGTGTCCTGGAATAATTTTGTTCCAAATATTTGCCACAGAATCTGAGTATTTCAACTAATAAACAACCGTCGTATACACGATATGTTGACATAACAAAATAATGTAAATAGGGTCGACATTCATGCGTAATACAACGCGCGTATCATGAATAACACGATATATGTTACAGATTTACCATTATATGTCACATTTGTGCATATGTATATTTATTTGTAGGCTATTCTTAGCTAAATTATCTCTAAACGACAGTACCATGCATTAAGTATTGACTCCAATGGCAAACACACGTCAATTCAGGAGCATGGATGACCATTATATGAAATCCTACTTTCAATTTTGAAAATTTGTAGACCACTAAAACACTGTTTTGTGATTCAATGTTAGTGTTCAAATGTATTCGGAAACATTTGTAGTAGCAATGCCTTTATACGTCAGAAAATGCATTATTTTGTTTTTTGCGATGTAATGTCGCTTTAAGATTGTCTGCTAATATTCTCTATTTATGTATGGTCACTATTTTTCATGATTTATCTTGTAGAAATGTTCCTGGCTTACCATTTTGGATGGTTTCTGTACCGTTTGGAAAAGTGAAGATTTCACGTGTGTGTGTTTTTACGTTTATTTATCGTTGCTACCGGTTACCCATATGAGTGATGCCTCCTGAAGAGATTAGTTATTTTAGATTTTGGAGGATAGTGCATGATACAGACAGAGACCCATTCCAGAATCTCCTCTGGTTCTTTTACGTGCACGGTATAAAGCACCAACACGAGACCTCGGTTTAACATCCCATCTGAAAGACTGTTAATTTTATTAGGGTCAGACGGGGGATCGAATCTGCGGATTTCACGTGTCTGCTAATATTCTCTATTTATGTAATGAGTGTGGTCACTATTTTTCTTTTCATGATTTATCTTGTAGAAACGTTCCTGGCCTACCATTTTGGATGGTTTCTGTACCGTTTGGAAAAGTGAAGATTTCACGTGTCTAACTGCTAATGAGGTGATCGCCATGATTCGTGAAGACAACCTCGTTACTCTCGATGAAGAACACGTCTGCGAAGCTGTGATCAAATGGATAAACACGGATCTACCGAAGCGGCGAGACTGTATCTGCGATATTTTCAAGCATGTTCGATTACCTCATGTTACGCCCGAATACATAGTGAACAACCTGTGCAAGACGCCGTGCTTAGTGGAGGATGACGGGTGTCGAAAGCTGCTTGACGAGGCTCAGCATTATCACATGTTACCCGCACGGCGGCTGGATTACAGTGGCGCAAGAACGAGATACCGCACCGACGATGATCTGGAAGAAGTTTTGTTGGTATGTTTTCTATGGATTCATATAACAACAACAACAATACCTTTATTGCATTAAACATTCATACAATGTCTATAGCAAGTACATGTATACATGTAGGTAACGACATGGATTTACAAAAGAGCAAGATGTTAATATACTCTCTGCTTATACTAATTTTAGTTTCTATATACATTTGCGAAATATATGTATTTTGCTATATGGTTTTTGATTTTTGTGACATTAAATTAGTGAATTTATTAATAGTTGGCCATGTATAGTAATGTTTTAAATATTTCTGTCTAAGATCTCTAAATTTCGGACATATAAGAAGGAAATGACTTTCTATCATGCCTGTATTGCAATATATACATATTCTTTGATTTCTGTGTAAGTTTTGATATCTTCCACGTTCGATAGCTAAATCATGGGATGAAGTTCGGAATTTTGTCAACGCCATATATAAGACACATATCAGATAAAATGGAGAATTATTTTCGCTATAAATGATCTCGTGTCGGTGCTGTACACCGTGCACATAAAAGAACCAGAGGAGACTCTGGAATGAGTCTCTGTCTGTATCATTGCACTATCCTCCAAAAATCTAAAATGACTAATCTCTTCAGGAGGCGTCGCTCATATGGGCAACTGGTAGCGATGATAAATAAACGTAAAACACACACAGGATATTTGAAATGGATTGGAAAACAAGCTGAGAGCTTATGTAAATTCCTTTTCATGAGGATATTACAACATAAAGCACTGACACGAGACCTCGGTTTAACGTCCCATCTGAAAGACTGTTAATTTTATTAGGGTCAGACGGGGGATCGAACCTGCGATCCCTGGATTACCAGTCCAGCGTGTTACCACTGGACTACAGATCCGTCTCAAATATCCTGTGTATTGTATACTGTATATATATTGAATGAACTGAATAAAATATGTTTAAGCTAAGACACAGTTAACTAAAATGCAAGTTTTATTTTTTGGCATGCCAGTGGAGCACAAGATAGGATTTTATTTCCAGATCGTGATCCTGATCGTATCGTGGAAATACATATTTCTGTGATCACGAGATTTTGGCTAATATAATATTTGTTTTCATTTTAACTATCCCTGTCTGGAGCCTCATTTCACTTCAATACACAACCACTTCTGTTAATGTGAATGTCCGTGGTTTGTTTTTATGAAAGATGGCGGAAGCATCAGTATTATGTCTTGTTGTGCATAATTAATCCAGTTTCAATTGGATGAATATTTGCGGATTTGCGGCCTTTTGAACATTTTTATAGCACAAAACTTGTTCACGCTTCCTCTCGAAAAACCCAGTGTTTTGTCTCTTCTGAAAAGTTGTGAAAACGCAGGTTCGGCATTTCAAATAGGCACCATCGATAAGGCACTACTTCATAATAATACAGATGACTCCGCTGAAGAAACAGCAAGCAGGGAGTCAAAAACAATTTCTAGTTCATTCATTAATGTTGTTTCTCAATGCATCCATCCTGATTTATAGCACTCATTAGCTCACATCTGTTCAACATTGAATCTTAGCAACCTGCATCCCCAATGGAGAGCTCAAATGTCGTCTTATATCTCGTGTTTTAATTAGTTTGTACACTTGAGTTTTGAATTTCAGATTTGAAAATAAAGACCACTGCACAGTTGGTGATCAATAATGTTGGGAGGTGCTGCTGTAATATTTATGAATTGTGAAAATCACTTTTAATTCAGCTATAGTTATATAAAGTACATGCATAGTTACATGTACGTCATGTAAATGCACCAAATGCATTAAATCCAATATCTGATGTGGAGCTGTTGGCATAAAGTTTATTTTACTTTTGCTAACAAAATGTATTTTTATTCCCTGACAATGAGTTGCTGAAAACTTTTACACCATACAGCTTTATAATACACTTCTCCCTTGTATACCTTACACTTCTCCCTTGTATACCTTACACTTCTCCCTTGTATACCTTACACTTCTCCCTTGTATACCTTACACTTCTCCCTTGTATACCTTACACTTCTCCCTTGTATACCTTACACTTCTCCCTTGTATACCTTACACTTCTCCCTTGTATACCTTACACTTCTACCTTGTATACCTTACACTTCTCCCTTGTATACCTTACACTTCTCCCTTGTATACCTTACACTTCTCCCTTGTATACCTTACACTTCTCCCTTGTATACCTTACACTTCTCCCTTGTATACCTTACACTTCTCCCTTGTATACCTTACACTTCTCCCTTGTATACCTTACACTTCTCCCTTGTATACCTTACACTTCTCCCTTGTATACCTTACACTTCTCCCTTGTATACCCTACACTTCTCCCTTGTATACCTTACACTTCTCCCTTGTATACCTTCAGTTCTCCCTACCTTACACTTCTCCCTTGTATACCTTACACTTCTCCCTTGTATACCTTACACTTCTCCCTTGTATACCTTAAACTTCTCCCTTGTATACCTTACACTTCTCCCTTGTATACCTTACACTTCTCCCTTGTATACCTTACACTTCTCCCTTGTATACCTAACACTTCTCCCTTGTATACCTAACACTTCTCCCTTGTATACCTTACACTGTTCTCCCTTGTATACCTTACACTTCTCCCTTGCATACCTTACACTTCTCCCTTGTATACCTTACACTTCTCCCTTGCATACCTTACACTTCTCCCTTGTATACCTTAAACTTCTCCCTTGTATACTTACACTTCTCCCTTGTATACCTTACACTTCTCCCTTTTACCTTACACTTCTCCCTTGTATACCTTACACTTCTCCCTTGTATACCTTACACTTCTCCCTTGTATACCTTACACTTCTCCCTGTTACCTTACACTTCTCCCTTGTATACCTTACACTTCTCCCTTGTATACCTAACACTTCTCCCTTGTATACCTTACACTTCTCCCTTGTATACCTTACACTTCTCCCTACCTTACACTTCTCCCTTGTATACCTTACACTTCTCCCTTGTATACCTTACACTTCTACCTTGTATACCTTACACTTCTACCTTGTATACCTTACACTTCTCCCTTGTATACATTACACTTCTCCCTTGTATACCTTACACTTCTCCCTTGTATACCTTACACTTCTACCTTGTATACCTTACACTTCTCCATTGTATACCTTACACTTCTCCCTTGTATACCTTACACTTCTCCCTTTTATACCTTACACTTCTCCCTTGTATACCCTACACTTCTCCCTTGTATACCTAACACTTCTCCCTTGTATACCTTGCACTTCACCCTTGTATACCTTACACTTCTCCCTTGTATACCTTACACTTCTCCCTTGTATACCTAACACTTCTCCCTTGTATACCTTACACTTCTCCCTACCTTACACGTCTCCCTTGTATACCTTACACTTCTCCCTTGTATACCTAACACTTCTCCCTTGTATACCTAACACTTCTCCCTTGTATACCTTACAGTTCTCCCTACCTTACACTTCTCCCTTGTATACCTTACACTTCTCCCTTGTATACCTAACACTTCTCCCTTGTATACCTTACACTTCTCCCTACCTCACACTTCTCCCTTGTATACCTTACACTTCTCCCTTGTATACCTTACACTTCTCCCTTGTATACCTAACACTTCTCCCTTGTATACCTTACACTTATCCCATGTATACCTTACACTTCTCCCTTGTATACCTTACACTTCTCCCTACCTTACACTTCTCCCTTGTATACCTTACACTTCTCCCTTGTATACCTTACACTTCTCCCTACCTTACACTTCTCCCTGTATACCTTACACTTCTCCCTTGTATACCTAACACTTCTCCCTTGTATACCTTACACTTCTCCCTACCTTACACTTCTCCCTTGTATACCTTACACTTCTCCCTTGTATACCTTACACTTCTCCCTTGTATACCTTACACTTCTCCCTCCCTACCTTACACTTCTCCCTTGTATACCTTACACTTCTCCCTTGTATACCTTACACTTCTCCCTACCTTCCACTTCTCCCTTGTATACATAGCACACCTCCCTTGTATACCTCCCTTGTACACCTTACACTTCTCGCTACCTTACACTTCTCCCTTGTATACCTTGCACACCTCCCTTGTATACCTTGCACACCTCCCTTGTATACCTTGCACATCTCCCTTGTATACCTTGCACTTTTCCCTTGTATACCTTGCACTTTTCCTTTGTATACCTTGCACATCTCCCTTGTATACCTTGCACACCTCCCGTGTATACCTTGCACACCTCCCTTGTATACCTTACACTTCTCCCTTGTATACCTTACACTTCACTCATGTATACCTTACACTTCTCCCTTGTATACCTTACACTTCACCCATGTATACCTTACACTTCACCCATGTATACCTTACACTTCACCCATGTATACCTTACACTTCTCCCTTGTATACCTTACACTTCACCCATGTATACCTTACACTTCACCCATGTATACCTTACACTTCTCCCTTGTATACCCTACACTTCTCCCTTGTATACCTTACACTTCTCCCTTGTATACCTTGCACACCTCCCTTGTATACCTTGCACTTTTCCTTTGTATACCTTGCACACCTCCCTTGTATACCTTGCACACCTCCCTTGTATACCTTGCACACCTCCCTTGTATACCTTGCACTTTTCCCTTGTATACCTTGCACTTTTCCCTTGTATACCTTGCACACCTCCCTTGTATACCTTGCACACCTCCCTACCTTACACTTCTCCCTTGTATACCTTACACTTCTCCCTTGTATACCTTACACTTCTTCCTTGTATACCTTACACTTCACCCATGTATACCTTACACACCTCCCTTGTATACCTTACACTTCTCCCTTGTATACCTTACACTTCACCCTTGTATACCTTACACACCTCCCTTGTATACCTTACACTTCTCCCTTGTATACCTTACACTTCTCCATTGTATACCTTACACTTCACCCATGTATACCTTACACTTCTCCCTTGTATACCTTACACACCTCCCTACCTTACACTTCTCCCTTGTATACCTTACACACCTCCCTACCTTACACACCTCCCTACCTTACACTTCACCCATGTATACCTTACACTTCTCCCTTGTATACCTTACACACCTCCCTACCTTACACACCTCCCTACCTTACACCTCTCCCTTGTATACCTTACACACCTCCCTACCTTACACACCTCCCTACCTTACACTTCACCCATGTACACCTTACACTTCTCCCTACCTTACACTTCTCCCTACCTTACACTTCTCCAATGTATACCTTACACTTCTCCCATGTATACCTTACACTTCTCCAATGTATACCTTACACTTCTCCAATGTATACCTTACACTTCTCCCTTGTATACCTTACACTTCTCCAATGTATACCTTACACTTCTCCCTTGTATACGTTACACTTCTCCAATGTATACCTTACACTTCTCCCTTGTATACCTTACACTTCTCCAATGTATACCTTACACTTCTCCCTTGTATACCTTACACTTCTCCAATGTATACCTTACACTTCTTCCTTGTATACCTTACACTTCACCCATGTATACCTTACACACCTCCCTTGTATACCTTGCACACCTCCCTTGTATACCTTGCACACCTCCCTTGTATACCTCCCTTGTATACCTTACACTTCTCCCTACCTTACACTTCTCCCTTGTATACCTTACTCTTCTCCAATGTATACCTTACACTTCTTCCTTGTATACCTTACACTTCTCCCTTGTATACCTTACACTTCACCCGTGTATACCTTACACTTCTCCCTTGTATACCTTACACTTCTCCCTACCTTACACTTCTCCCTTGTATACCTTACTCTTCTCCAATGTATACCTTACACTTCTTCCTTGTATACCTTACACTTCTCCCTTGTATACCTTACACTTCACCCATGTATACCTTACACTTCTCCCTTGTATACCCTACACTTCTCCCTTGTATACCTTACACTTCTCCCTTGTATACCTTGCACACCTCCCTTGTATACCTTGCACATCTCCCTTGTATACCTTGCACTTTCCCTTGTATACCTTGCACTTTCCTTGTATACCTTGCACACCTCCCTTGTATACCTTGCACACCTCCCTTGTATACCTTGCACACCTCCCTTCTATATCTTGCACACCTCCTTTGTATACCTTGCACACCTCCCTTGTATACCTTGCACACCTCCCTTGTATACCTTGCACACCTCCCTTGTATACCTTGCACACCTCCCTTGTATACCTTGCACACCTCCCTTGTATACTTTGCACTTATCCCTTGTGCACCTTGCACTTATCCCTTGTGCACCTTGCACGTCTCCCTTGTATACCTTGCATGTCTCCCTTGTATACCTTACACATCTCCCTTGTATATATTAAGCTCTGACATATACATATATATTTTTAGGTAATAACAGATAACAAGGATGAGAGGGGTTCATTCTATGAAGGGGGCTGGTGCCTTTGGGCATTCAGTTTCAACCAGAAGAGATGGTTCACGTTGGCCCCTATTCTCGTTTCTGACTCTCCGGGAACAGATTTTGCCCTTTGTTCTCACGGCTACGATATATTCCTGTCAGGAGGCGCTAATAACCCTAAAGCACTTCTCAAGTACGCGAGTGAGAGAAATGAATGGGTTACATGTACAGGTGAGAGGAGAGGGGTGCCTACAACATTAACTCTTTGCATGCTGGGTAAAATGAAGTCTATTAATAGTTCAAATAAATGCAGCAGACGACAATTAATTAATGTGTTCTTGTTTATAACTGAAAGCCTACAACATTTACTATGCATGCTGGGTAAAATGAAGGCTATTGATAGTTCAAATAAATACAGCAGACGACAATTAATTAATGTGTTCTTGTTTATAACTGAAAGCCTACAACATTTACTATGCATGCTGGGTAAAATGAAGACTATTAATAGTTCAAATAAATGCAGCAGACGACACTTCATTGATGTGTTCTTCTTGTTTATAACTGAAAGCCTACAACATTTACTCTGCATGCTGGGTAAAATGAAGTCTATTAATAGTTCAAATAAGTGCAGCAGACGACACTTCATTAATGTGTTCTTCTTGTTTATAACTGAAAGCCTACAACAGTTACTCTGCATGCTGGGTAAAATGAAGTCTATTAATAGTTCAAATAAGTGCAGTAGACGACACTTCATTAATGTGTTCTTCTTGTTTGTAACTGAAAGCTCTGGAAATATGTCATGGAATCTATTAGAAAATATGTTATTTTCACCAGCAGTGTGCACAGAATTAATGGTAGTTGTCAAAATGTCAGAAAGCAATGTCACCTCTGTCTTGACTTTTATGTGGAAGACAAAAAAAGGATATTTGTAAAGCATATTATTTTGTTCTGCTAGACTGGTTGCCTTGATTAAAAATTGTCATTTAACCCATAACCTGTCGAATAAATTGGACGGAATGTGCAAACAACATAGATCCAGATCAGCCACGGAGTAACACAGCGTCTTGCAGGATCTATGTTGTTTGCTATTCAGACAAGTGTTTTAGCTCCACTATCCGAATAGCAAAGAGCATATAAGCCTGATCAGTGCCGCCTGATCTGGTTTTATGCTGTTTGAAAAAGCGACTTTAGTCGTGATTGGCAGGTTACGGGTTAAGCCGTGCAGGAAATTGATATTTTGTGTGTAGATAGAGGTTCTGTGGTATGTCACAAAGACACTCTTGATCCCCAATGTAAGAATTTTGACCAATTACAAAAATGTATGTATATGTCCCTTGACCCCTGAGAAACATGACCCCTAATTGGGATATTTCGCACACATGACAGTATGTATATTTGCCCCGGTCTGTCAGTCTGCCCATAATGATATATTAACAATTGTTTAGATGGGTCTATATACGATTGTCTCGTGTATCGGTGCTATACAGGACTCATTCTAGAGGGCGATTTGGGCGAAATAGTCACCCATGGGACATTGACTTCGCCCCCCTGGGGGCCCCACTTCTCCCTAAAAAAAAGAATATTTTTTTTACAATTTTCATACATACCGGTACATTATAAAGCATTCCTTCTATTCAAATATTGTATTTAACTCTTTCCCTCATAGAAGCACCTCTTGACGCCATTACCAATACGACATACATTGACAATGTAGTAGCCAAACCAATGTTCATAATAAAGGCCAGAATCTCATGTAATCCCAGTAATATCTATGGAGGTGGAATAGATATGGCAACTATTTATCCACTGCATGATAAATAAATGGCTGTCATTTGTATCGAGATATAATAGTATATTAACCTAAATCTCTATGAAGGAATGGGTTAATGGTCATATTATGCATTTTAACCATGTTTTGTTGACATTTATTAAATAACACAATTTAAGTATCCTATGGATATCCTCGTGATAGCGCATTGGATGCACGTTCGCTTCAGGTGCGAAAGGTCCGGAGTTCGAGCCCCACATTTAAATTCCACATTGCCTCTTCTCTCTCCCTCGTGGCGATGGATTCCATCAGGAATGAGGTCTCGGAAGTGATTAATATAAGTTGTAAGAACTTGTTTCGCAATCGAGCTAAATAAATTTGTATAAAGGATTGTATCTTGAGCTTTTTCACTTCTCCCAAAAATTCTGTCCTGGAATTAGTCCTGCTGTAAATGCGCCAGAGATGCTTCTGGAATTGCAGCATCTTCCAAGTAGTAGCCTGGGTTCCAGTCTGTCGATTTTTAACTTCTGGCAAAATTACAGCCTGGGTTCCAGTCTGTCGATTTTTAACTTCTGGCAAAATGACATTGATATTATCAGAAGCTCAATACGGCCCAATTAATAGTCTCGGTGTTAAGATATATTTATTTGACTGAACAGGCAAAATATATCGACGCCTGTTCCCAGGCTATCGAAATAGTAAAATGAGTAATACAGTCAAACATGTGTTAGTGGTCACCTCTATTAAGCAGCCAACCTGTATTAAGCAGCCAGTTTCCAGATTCTCAATATGTTGTTTTATTACATATATGACCTCTGTTATGCAACCACCTGTGCTAAGCAGCCAGTCTGTGATTCCCTTGGCTGGCTGCTTAAGACAGGTGTGACTGTATTAACACTTTCATGTCAATATACCAAGGTCTCGTGCATCGGTGCTATACACCGGGCATGTAACCAGGGATGCTTCTGGAATTGCAGCATCTTCTCTATTTAGCACTATCTTCCAAATAGTAAAATGAGTAATACAGTCAAACCTGTGTTAGTGGTCACCTCTATTAAGCAGCCAACCTGTATTAAGCAGCCAGATTCTTAATATGTTGTTTTATTATATATTTGACCTCTGTTAAGCAGCCACTTTGTGTGATTCCCTTGGAGATGTCTCCCTGATTAACCAGGGCAACGTGGAATTTAAATACCTTGCCGTTGGAGCCATTACGATTGTGCCCTTCGGCAATGCATTTAAATTCCACATTGCCTCTTCTCTCTCCCTCGTGGCGATGGATTCCATCAGGAATGAGGTCTCGAGAGTGATTAATATAAGTTGAAAGAACTTGTTTCGCAATTGAGCTAAAATAAATTTGTATAAACTAACTTAAACCAGGGACGGGGGGGGGGGGGGGGGGTCGCGGTAAATAGACATATCCAAAACTAATTATTTGTGTTTGTCTATGCTACTGCAATAAGCTGTTTCGTTTTCTTTCAGGACAGTTGAAGAAAAGTCGTTGTCAGCATTGCATGGTGTCTGTTGGTAATTCTCTATTCAGTATCGGTGGACTTAATCTTAATCTCCCCAAATCCAGCCAGATCATGGGGTCGATCGAGGAGTACTTCATTCCCGGACAGCGATGGAGGACCGTCGGCGAGCTGCCTCACCCTGCTCGTTCAACCGCCGCAGCTGTTTGTGGGGAGCAGATCTTAGTTTTTGGTGGGATCGGAAGAAACGGCATGCCAATGAGCTGTGTACAGTGTTTTCATACCCGGACGAAAGAATCGTCCGTAATATCGAACATGCCATGCATTCCGAAACGATTGCTGTCGATGACTATCGGAGAAACAATCTACATAACCTCAATGGTTGTGGATGGACACAACATACTTAAAATGAATGCGGATTTTGGTTTTACAGATGCAGGTTTTGATATACCAAACGATCAAAGTTTATTGGGTGTTTCACACCATGATGAGTGTATGATCATTCTTACAGAGACTCCAGATGGCACAGGACTCCTGAGAAACATTGTGCAGATAGACCTGAATACTTCGCAAGCTAAAGTGGTGCAGATGGATGGCATCAAGTGTCCAAAACCGGTTCAAGGTTGCCACCGGAGTTACATTGATAAACGCTTTTTGTATCATACATACTTTCAATAGAATTCAGGAATAAATTTAGAGGCCGATGTGGGCGAAATAGTGGAGTTGGAATTACTGATATTCTAAAAAAAAAGGATGTCTCATAAGTCAGTACCGTAATTGCTGGCCCTTTCAATAGGGGTGACACTATAATAAACAAACCAGGGATCATTTCTAGAGGGCGATGTGGGCGAAATAGTCGCCCTAGGGACCCTGCCTTCGCCCTCTGGGGGCCCACTTCTCCCTAAAAAAATAATTGTTTTTTATTTTTTGGTTTTTACGATTTTCAAACAAAATTGTGTCTAGTAAGATACACTGGCCCATTATAAAGCACTCCTTCTATTCAAATGTTGTATTTAATGGTTGTACTGTGCATTTTAACACTATTTTGCAGAAATATATTAAAGAACACCATTTAATGAAGCGATCACACGCTTTTTCACTTCTCCCAAAAATTCTGACCTAGAATGAACCCTGCAAACACTTTCCAAACTTTTGTTTTTATATGCCACAGAATCTAAGTATTTCAACCAATGACAGATTTATATAAACACGTTCTAAAATAATGCATGACACAGCATGTGTATGTGACATAGCACGTGTATGTGACACAGCACGTGTATGTGACACAGCACGTGTATGTGACACAGCACGTGTATGTGACACAGCATGTGTATGTGACACAGCACGTGTATGTGACACAGCACGTGTATATGACACAGCTTGTGTATGTGACACAGCATGTGTATGTGACACAGCACGTGTATGTGACACAGCACGTGTATGTGACACAGCTTGTGTATGTGACACAGAACGTGTATGTGACACAGCTTGTGTATGTGACACAGCACGTGTATGTGACAGCACGTGTATGTGACACAGCACGTGTATGTGACACAGCACGTGTATGTGACACAGCTCGTGTATGTGACACAGCACGTGTATGTGACACAGCTTGTGTATGTGACACAGAACATGTATGTGACACAGCTTGTGTATGTGACACAGCACGTGTATGTGACACAGCACGTGTATGTGACACAGCACGTGTATGTGACACAGCTTGTGTATGTGACACCGCTCGTGTATGCGACACCGCTCGTGTATGTGACACAGCACATGTATTTGTGCTGTGTATGTGACACAGCACGTGTATGTGACACAGCATGTGTATGTGACACAACACGTGTATTTGTGCTGTGTATGTGACACAGCACGTGTATGTGACACAGCACGTGTATTTGTGTTGTGTATGTGACATAGCATGTGTATGTGACACAGCATGTGTATGTGACACAGCACGTGTATTTGTGCTGTGTATGTGACATAGCATGTGTATGTGACACAGCACGTGTATGTGACACAGCATGTGTATGTGACACAGCATGTGTGTTGTGTATGTGGCACAGCATGTGTATGTGACACAGTACATGTATGTGACACAGCATGTGTATTTGTGCTGTGTATGTGACATAGCATGTGTATGTGTGCTGTGTATGTGACATAGCATGTGTATTTGTGCTGTGTATGTGACATAGCATGTGTATGTGTGCTGTGTATGTGACACAGCACGTGTATGTGACACAGCACGTGTATGTGACACAGCATGTGTATTTGTGCTGTGTATGTGACATAGCATGTGTATGTGTGCTGTGTATGTGACATAGCATGTGTATTTGTGCTGTGTATGTGACATAGCATGTGTATGTGTGCTGTGTATGTGACATAGCACGTGTATTTGTGCTGTGTATGTGACATAGCACATGTATTTGTGCTGTGTATGTGACATAGCACGTGTATTTGTGCTCTGTATGTGACATAGCACATGTATTTGTGCTGTGTATGTGACATAGCATGTGTATTTGTGCTGTGTATGTGACATAGCACGTGTATTTGTGCTGTGTATGTGACATAGCACGTGTATTTGTGCTGTGTATGTGACATAGCACGTGTATCACAAATAAAATTGTGCTATCAATGATCACACAGAGGTTTTATACATTTATCGTTATATCTCACCCTTTGCACATACAGTCAAACTGTGTTAGTGGTCACCTCCATTAAGCAGCCAACCTCTATTAAGCAGCCAGTTTCCAGATTCCCAATATGTTGTTTTATTCTACATTTGACCTCTATTAAGCAGCCACCTGTGCTAAGCAGCCACTTTCTGTGATTCCCTTGGTTGGCTGCTTAAGACAGGTTTCACTGTTATTATTTTCGGAGTAATCTGAATTAACCTACATCTAAGCGGCAGTATCACACGTTTATCTCTCTTGTATGGTAGTAGTGAGTAACAAGCAATTGCCCCTTCCAGACAGGCCCGTAGCCACGCAGAGTTTAAAGTTTAGACTAAACCGGAAAACAAAACTATTCGCTAATAGTCCTGATCAGGAAATATGTATTAAGCTGTTTGTTTGTTTTGGGGATTTAAAGCGGAAGAAACAACATAAATCTTATGTCGACTTTCTAGTTGTATGATGGAGGACCCCATGTGCTCTTCCGAGAAGCATTTCAGTTTAGTTTAAACTTTATTTATTTTACAACGATTGCGAAGCAAGTTTTAACAACTTATATTAATCACTCTCGTTGACGCGGATGAAAGCGTAAATGTGGTAATTTGTGTGGGAGGACCCAGAGAAAACCCACCTGTCCGATCTGGCGACCACCGTACCATCTCACATACTTCCCGGTCGAGGATCAAACTCGGGTCGTATTGGTGAGAAGTGAGCACGCTAACCACTGCGCAAATAAATAAAATACAAAAATATCCCATTGCTGTATAAAATGTTGACTGCTATAGAGCTGAAAGGTCAGTACATATTTATACGTCTAATCTCATTAAATCAGAAAACGCTTCTGTATCCCAACAATTTTAGTTTAAACATATTTTATTTTATCAATATTTACATCATGTTGTAACATTAATATACAAGAACAAATGGATTAAATCGGAAGCTAGTAGCTTATTTAGATTTTCTCCATGACAAACATAATTTTCATAAACTATGGCAGAGTGTATATACATTTATGAACGTGACAAGTTTTATTCAACTGTAATGATATAAGTGTAAGTAAATAATACGGAGATGATGATGAAGTAAACAATCAGACTGGCTTACCAGTCAGATGACGTGCAGTCGATTTAGGAAATGGTGAGGCGAGAGAGAGAGCGAGAGTGAGAGAGAACAACAATTTTAAAGGGGAACATGCCCCCGGACCACCTAGATTGCCGTTTGAAATTTGCCTCTGGCTACGGTCGGTGCTGCCATGTCATGTTAACCGTTTCGGAATGCCTACTTTCGCTTCTGCGAGTTTGTAGATTGCATAAACTGTGTTTACTGATGAACATTAATCAAATTATTTCGGAAGAATGTGTAGTTGCAAGGCGCTTAACTACCTGTATATAAAAACGTAGCTGCGTATACATTGTTTTGGGAAAATTTAAAAATCAAATACCGGTAGTCCAAAAATGGAATATAATCTGAAGTTGATGGGGGTAGGCTACACTAGGGATCAAATATATAGAAAATCTAAACATTCTACCGGGCAAAAATTATATCTCCCGGAAATTCAAAACAAAATCATCGGTTTGAAATTGGAATATTTGTGCTTGCATCATTAATTCTGACATTGTAGAGGCGTGTAACAATGCACCATGTGTTGGCTTCTTTGCCAAAGCACAGAAGTGTTTGTTCATTTTGCAGAATGGGCCAGATGTTATAAAACCTTTCCCCATTCTCAAACTCAGTCTCCAATGTCTGGTAATCCAGGGATCGCAGTTTCGATCCCCCGTCTGACCCTAATAAAATTAACAGTCTTTCAGATCGGACGTTAAACCGAGGTATTGTGTCGGTGTTTTACACCGCGCGTGTATAAGAATGGAGAAGAGACTCTGGAATGGGTCTCTGTCTGTATCATTGCACTACCCTCCAAAAGTCTAAAATCACTAACCTCTTCAGGAGGCGTCGCTAATATGGGCAACCGGTAGTGACGATAAATAAACGTAAAACGCACATAAATACTCGGAGTGTAAATCTCAGAATCAACCAATCAAATCACTGGAGCCCTGAGTTTGAGATCTGAGTAAAGTTTTATAACCTCCAACCATGCAGCTCAACCACAGTGGAATCTCTCTCCAACTCCTACGTTGGCAATCTTTGACAGAAAGTCATTGATATATCATGCGAGGTATATACCTGGTAAACGTGGAGGCTGATGCATACATATATACACATTTCAAGGCACTTGATTTAATTCGGGTGATCATATATATATATATATGCATGTAAGAAGCCTCGTGTTCTAAATGTAATGGACACTCTACAAAAGGTGGCATTTGTCTTTGAGGTTGTAAAACAAAAAATAAATTGCCTATTAAATACATAGTAAGAAGTAAAAAAATACAGTCTGTTCATTTATATTTCCATTTTTTCATTTCTTCTGATACCACATCCACTGTGAAGAGGTATTGAAATCAAACTGGAAAACACCAAAATTGTCCAAAAAGTAATGTTCAGCATTGCCAGTGCTCATCTATGAATAACGTCACTGTGTTTACACACTATTCCTCCGCCAAATAATACAGTATACCAACCTTCAGTTTGCAATCGCTTGAATTCTTATATCACATATTGTCTGCACATCAACCATGCTATCAGAGAAGACCTCTATATAAAGCTATAGCTTTCGGTTCTGATTCTGTTTAAACTAGTGTTTCGCATCTTTCATTAAGCTCCCACAAGCATTATGGACTATCGCATAAATGATTATTAAGAAGATCTGAATGTAGGTACAAGCATTTGGAGAGGAATTGATATAAGTTTTCAGAAAACTTGTTTTCCAATCCAAACCATTCTCAATTTATGTAATTTGTAACATTTTTTGTGTTATACATGTACATTTATTGGAATAAATACGGTTTAAACCAAATGATTATTATTAAATAAATCTGAATGCAGATACAAGCATTCCAAATGATGATTATTAAGAAGATCTGAATGCAGGTACAAGCATTCCAAATGATTATTATTAAGAAGATCTGAATGCAGGTACAAGCATTCCTAATGATTATTAAGAAGATCTGAATGCAGGTACAAGCATTCCAAATGATTATTATTAAGAAGATCTGAATGCAGGTACAAGCATTCCAAATGATTATTATTAAGAAGATCTGAATGCAGGTACAAGCATTCCTAATGATGGTTATTAAGAAGATCTGAATGCAGGTACAAGCATTCCTAATGATGGTTATTAAGAAGATCTGAATGCAGGTACAAGCATTCCTAATGATGGTTATTAAGACGATCTGAATGCAGGTACAAGCATTCCTAGTGATGGTTATTAAGAAGATCTGAATGCAGGTACAAGCATTCTTAATGATGGTTATTAAGAAGATCTGAATGCAGGTACAAGCATTCTTAATGCAAGCATGATATATTTGTTGACATCGGTTTCCGGATTTAAAAAATGGTGGTACTATTGGTTGTTAGAAGATTTCTTTCAACTTTCCTTCAAATGACGACAAAGTATTTATAGTATGTGTGTGCGTGCGTGCGCGTGTGTGATAATCAATGATGTATGTTAAGGAAAAGGTCATGCGATCACGCCATCTTGGCCATGCTGGTGCTCTTTACATTATGTGTTATATTGTTGCCTGCAAGCGACCCATTTGTGGGTTTATATGCAAATAAAGCCTCTTCTATATTAAGAACACTAATATCAAGTTTAGTTCACAATTATATTGACGAGAGTATAAGAGATTGTGAATAAATACCACTTCGCCCCGCTCAGACCGTGTCTCTTTATATGACAACGTTTGGCAGTTTCTTACGGAGGTTGGTGCACCATGTACTGGTTAACTTCTGGGGCCTGTCCATGAAAGGTGTTAGGTAATCTGCCCGTCGCTCAAATTCAGTCGGCGATAAATAAACTTAAAAAACAACTTTCAACTCTGTAGAAGCTTGCAATGTCACACTTCTTATACTGTTACTTTTTTTTTTTTGAGTTACCAACAGATAACCCGTTTATTTTCTATATATACATGCGTAACAAATTATTATGTCACACAACATTACAAATGTACAACAATTTTTAACATAATACAAAGACTGAAGCCCTTATTTGCAAGTACAACTAATTACAAAAAAGCGAAGTCAGAATTTTTCATATACGTGCAGAACAAAGCATAGATAAACATATGTACACCATCTTTAACATATATACATTCATTGAAGAGATAGTTTAAATTTGTTTATTAAATTAATGGATTCACCTTTTTTTTCTAGATATTTTACATAAATTGCAAACTCCGTCTTGAATAATTTTAATAACATTGAAGGGCTTGCTTCTTATACTGTTACTTCTTAAGGAATGAATCGACGGTTAATAGTTTCCATCGGGGTATGAACTACATTTGGTGTGGTTAAAGGGCGCGGAGGCCGAAACTCGCGATTCATTACATATGAAATATTTTCATTAATTATTCTTTTCAATGACACAAGGAAAGAACAGCACACTTTGCATTTAAAAAGTTTTAGTCCAGATTTGAATCTTGCCGTGTGCCGGAATAGGTAAATATAGCTGTATGGAACAGCTGTAATATGCTGTCCAACACTGTGAATGCGCATGCCCGTAACTTCGAGTGCGCATGTCAGCTCCGTGTCATTAGTTAGGAATCCTACGAAAATGGATACAATCGGGGCTCACACGGATCTGTAGTCCAGTGGTAACGCGCTGGTCTGGTAATCCAGGGATTGCAGGTTCGATCCCCCGTCTGAACCTAATAAAATTAACAGTCTTTCAGATGGAACTTTAAACCGAGGTCTCGTGTCGATGCTGTACACCGTGCACGTAAAAGAACCAATGGAGACTGGGATGGGTCTGTCTGTATCATTGCACTATCTTCCAAAAATCTAAAATAACTTATCTCTTCAGGAGGCGTCGCTCATATGGGCAACCGGTAGCGACGATAAATAAATGTAAAACACACACACTAATATCTGTGATGGCCATACCACATGATCAACGGACTCCTACCCAAGCCGGGTTACGGATAAACCACACACGATCCCCTTTGCAGTAATATTATGCTTGTCATACCACCTGTTCAATATATCTGTGCATACCACATGTTCCGGACTCCTACCCAAAGCCGGGTTACGGATAAACCACACACGATGCCCCTTTGCAGTAATATATATGCTTGTCATACCACCTGTTCAACGGACTCCTACCCAAAGCCGGGTCACGGATAAACCAGCCACGCGGCCCCTTTGCAGTAATATCTATGCTTGTCATACCACATGTTCAACGGACTCCTACCCAAAGCCTGGTCACGGATAAACCACCCACGAGGCCCCTTTGCAGTAATATTATGTGATGGCCATACCACTGTTCAACGGACTCCTACCCAAACCGGGTCACGGATAAACCACCACGAGGCCCCTTTGCAGTAATATCTGTGATGACCATACCACCTGTTCAACGGACTCCTACCCAAAGCCGGGTCACGGATAAACCACCCACGAGGCCCCTTTGCAGTAATATCTATGATCGTCATACCACCTGTTCAACGGACTCCTACCCAAAGCCGGGTCACGGATAAACCACCCACGATGCCCCTTTGCAGTAATATCTGTGATGACCATACCACCTGTTCAACGGACTCCTACCCAAGTCGCCGCTCATATGGGCAACCGGTAGCGACGATAAATAAACGTAAAGCACACACGCATACACGTTCATCGAAGGTAATGCAACAGTAATGTAACTATTTTCTATAGGATTGACTGTAATGGTGACAGACAATGGAAGCTTCGGGGTTCTTACTTTTCATCATTGGAATCTTATGCAAACACTATCAATGATAGACATTACTGGTGTTTCTATTAACTCCCTTGGCAGATCAAGTCAAAAGTCATTTTCAACAATAATGACGAACACTACGGGGCGCCGTTTTGCTATTTATTCGTTATTTATGGATATCCATAATTCCAGGCGCACCGTTTTGCTATTTATTCAGCATTTATGGATATCCATAATTCGATTTTTGGATATCCATAAATAGATTATTGGATATCCACAAATAAAGTTTAAACTTTATTTATTTTACAATGATTGCGAAAGAAGCTCAACAACTTATATTAATCACTCTCGTCGGCGCGGATGAAAGCGTAAATGTGGTCATTCGT
The DNA here is from genome assembly GCA_014843695.1 of Archivesica marissinica. Classification (NCBI taxonomy): domain Eukaryota; kingdom Metazoa; phylum Mollusca; class Bivalvia; order Venerida; family Vesicomyidae; genus Archivesica; species Archivesica marissinica. The sequence continues at coordinate 29,402,872 of CM026400.1, read as the reverse complement.
GTGGGAGGAAACCGGAGTACCCGGAGGAAACCCACCTGTCCGATCTGGCGACCACCGTACCATTTCACATACTTCCCGGTCCGATGATGGAACCCGATTTGCATTGGTGAGAAGCGAGCGTGCTAACCACTGCGCTAATCGGACAGCCTTCCACAAATAGATTTATTGGATATACATAACTCGATTATTGGATATCTATAATTTGTTTTCATTATTGGATATCCATAATTCAGTATTATGATTGAGACATTCTGCATGATTCTGTGAATATTATACATGTATACAGGAAGTAGGCTCCACTAAATAATAATAATTAATTGACATTATTAGGTAATAGAAAAAGAGAACGGAAATTGTCACAGGCACGTTTTTAATGCAAAAAGTAGGCCGATTGTGAATTGCCCAAGGATCGATATCATTACGCCCGATTAGGTATAATGTTGTTCATAGTTTTATGAATTGATTTTAATGGTATTGATTCGTCGCAGACGACAGCAGTTAGAATGCAAACGTTGTCTCATGAACATTAGGCGCATGTTGTAATACATTGTATATGTTATACTAATGTATTGTACATACTGTAGGCCTACGGAACACAGTATTCACAGGCCTAGAGGTTATAACAATTTTCTCAAACTCGGAATCAAACGTCTGATTGGTTGAGCCAAGAGTAAATCTCAGATTCAACCAATCAAATTTCTTGAGCTCGAGTTTTGAGATCAGAGAATTGTTTTATGTCCTCTGTTGTCAGATCTCAAACTCAAGCCCCAGTGATTTGATTGGTTGATTCTGAGATATAGTCTCAGCTGAACCAATCAGATGCTAGAGACTGAGAACAGTGGAAGTCGTGATAGCGCAGTGGATGCGTGTTCGCTTCAGGTGCGAAAGGTCCGGCGTTCGAGCCCAGCTTGGGCCGCGATTCCCTTAGGCAAGGCACTTACTACAGAGAGAACTGGAGGCACTGGAAGTATGGGCAACGTCATGGGGTTGCGCTTTAATGCCAAGAAATGCTATATACTAAGCATCAACAGCAAATCATCTCATTTTTACGAATTAGACAAGCAGTTCCTACAACAAGTTGACGAAAACCCTTATCTCGGTGTCACCATACAGTCCGATCTGAAATGGAACTCGCACATCCTAAAACTTACAAAGAAAGCAAACTCATCGCTCGGCTTCATCAGGCGCAACCTAAACCACTGCCCAGCAACCTGCAGGAAGACAGCATATCTAGCTCTTGTTCGCTCATCACTTGAGTATAGTTCCATAGTCTGGGACCTTACCTATGTAAAAGACATCGAGCGACTTGAGAAAGTTCAAAGGCAAGCGGCCAGATTCATCACTGGCGACTACCATTCCCGAGAAGAAGGCTGCATCACAAACATGCTGCAAAAACTGGAGCTCGAGAGCCTACAGTCCAGAAGGAAGGCCAAAAGGCTGACGTTCCTATACAAAGTGATCGAGGGGAAGGTGCCAGCTTTACCTTGTCACGACATACTTACACCCATAAGGGCTAAGCGAAACGTAAAAATATGTAAATTCACTGACTGCTACAATAAACATTCTAGAAAATCAAATTACAAATAATTCAAAGTGCTTCAAACCTTTCACTTGTAATAAAGAGCAGTACAAACAATCATTCTTCCCTAAAACAGTACTAGACTGGAATAAACTCGGTGACAATGTGTGCAGAGACAATAGGCGGTTTCAGGACAGCTGTAAACCCGCTCTACTAGACTCTCTCCCGTTGCACCTTATGCCGTAACTGGCCCTGCAACGTAGATATCCAGATCCAGATCCAGACTTAAATTCCACGTTGCCTCTTCTTTCTCCCTCGTGGCGATGGATTCCATCAGGAATGAGGTCTCGAGAGTGATTAATATAAGTTGTAAGAACTTGTTTCGCAATCCAGCTAAAATAAATGTGTACAAACTGAGAACAGTTTAATGACCACGGTCCCTGGACGGATGTATCATATATGTTTGAGCTCGGGTTTGAGATCCGCGGACAGTTTAATGACCACGGTCCCTGGACGGATGTATCATATATGTTTGAGCTCGGGTTTGAGATCCGCGGACAGTTTAATGACCACGGTCCCTGGACGGATGTATCATATATGTTTGAGCTCGAGATCCGAGGACAGTTTAATGACCACGGTCCCTGGACGGATGTATCATATATGTTTGAGCTCGAGATCCGAGGACAGTTTAATGACCACGGTCCCTGGACGGATGTATCATATATGTTTGAGCTCGAGATCCGCGGACAGTTTAATGACCACGGTCCCTGGACGGATGTATCGTATGTAATAATACACTGCAATTCGTGCTAATACAGCGTGCGCACTGACATTATGAACATTTCGCGCATATCGACCGAACGTAGTGTACATATTGTACTGATGAACCGTATTTCCAGACTGTGTCGACATTATTCAACCTGTGAATCCTTTTTCAGACTGTGTCCAACATACTTGACGTGATAATCCTTTCCAGACTGGGTCCAACGTACTTGATGTGAGAATTCATTCCAGACTGGATCCAACGTACTTGCTGTGAGAATCCTTTACAGACTGGGTCCAACGTACCTGATGTGAGAATCCTTTCCAGACTGGGTCCAACGTACTTGATGTGAGAATTCATTCCAGACTGGGCCCAACGTACTTGATGTGAGAATTCTTTCCAGACTGGGCTAAACGTATTTGATGTGAGAATTCTCTCCAGACTGGGTCCAACGCACATGATGTGAGAATCCTATCCAGACTGGATCCAACGTACTTGCTGTGAGAATCCTTTACAGACTGGGTCCAATGTACTTGATGTGAGAATCCTATCCAGACTGGATCCAACGTACTTGATGTGAGAATTCTTTCCAGACTGGGTCCAATGTACTTGATGTGAGAATCATATCCAGACTGGGTCCAACGTACTCGATGTGAGAATTCTTTCCAGACTGGGTCCAATGTACTTGATGTGAGAATCCTATCCAGACTGGGTCCAGCGTACTTGATGTGAGAATCTTATCCAGACTGGGTCCAACGTACTTGATGTGAGAATTCTTTCCAGACTGAGTCCAATGTACTTGATGTGAGAATCCTATCCAGACTGGGTCCAGCGTACTTGATGTGAGAATTCTCTCCAGACTGGGTCCAACGCACATGATGTGAGCATCCGTTCCAGACTGGGCCCAACGTACTTGGTGTGAGCATTCTTTCCAGACTGTGTCCAAAGTATTCGCCGTGAGAATCCTTTCTGAGACTATTTCGTCAGTACCCGACTTGAGATTCCTTTTATAGACTGGGCCCAAATTATTCAACTTGAGAATATATTTCAGAGTCCAAAGTATACGAGGCAAGAACCATTCCCAGACTGTATCCAAAGTATTCGCCGTGAGATTCCCTTTTGAGACTGTGTCCACAGAATTTTCTATTGACTGTGTCCAAATTATTCGGCGTCAGAATCCGTTCTAGACTGGGTAAAAATATTCGATATTTGGGCTGATTTTCTTTTTAAATGTTTGTAATTATTTTCGATTTTCAATTATTACAATTAAGATCTACTGTTATACTGAAATATATGCATATCTCATTTCTGTCTAGAAGCATATTCAATATGCGTATCAAATCACTCCGCGAAACATCACTTTAGCCAGTATATAGATTGTTACTCTATATATCACTTTAGCGTGCACTGCTCTACAATTAACCCGATAATGTTGCACATGGGCATAGAAATTCCAACCTAACAGGAAATGGGAAGAAATTGACAAGAAATAATTGATTCGGACACGTTTTCCTAGTCGAGTCATGGTGCGTGTTGTAATAGAATCTCGTTTTATTGTTTAGAGCTGGACTAGTAGCCGATAGTGAATGTAAGGTTTACTGTATACACATTTATTTGAGCTCGATTGCGAAACAAGTTCTTACAACTTATATTAATCACTCTCGAGACCTCATTCCTGATGGAATCCATCGTCACCGGCGAGGGAGAGAAAATGCAAACGTGGAATTTAAATGCCTTGCCTAAGGGCACAATCGTAACGGCTCCAGTGGAGGCCTTTCGCACCTGAAGTGAACGCGCTACATATGCGCTATCACGATTTCCACATGAAAGGTTTGAGCTTTGAAGGAAGAATACATGTGTACCTCATGACAATGTTTCGTGCATAACTGGGCACCTGTGTGGAACCAACTGTACAAGTTCTTACAACATTAGTTTAAATGCTCTCGAGACCTTATTCATGATGGTATTCATCGACACGACGGAGAGAGTGATGAGAGAGATAGAGAGAGATGAGAGAGATATTAGAGAGAGAGATGAGAGAGAGAGAGATGAGAGAGAGAGAGAGATGAGAGATGAGAGAGATAGGAGAGAGATGAGAGAGCGATGAGGGATATGAGAGAGATATGAGAGAGAGATGAGAGAGAGATGAGAGAGATCTGAGATATAAGAGAGATATGAGATATATGAGAAGGAGAAGGAGATGAAAGAGAATGAGAGAGAGAGGGGATGAGAGAGATATGAGAGTGGAGAGATATGAGATATATGAGAGAGAGAGAGATGACAGAGATGAGAGTATGAGAGAGAGAAGAGATGAGAGATATGAGAAGAGAGGAAGAGATGAGAGAGATATGAGAGAGAGAGAGAGAGAGATGAGAGATATAGAAGAGAGATGAGAGAGAGAGATGAGAGAGTATGAAGAGAGAGAGATGAGAGAGAGATGAGCGAGATATGAAGGACGAGGAGATGAAGAGAGATGAGAGAGATGAGAGAGAGAGCTGAGAGAGCTGAGAGAGATAAAGAGAGATGAGAGAGATGAGATAAATAGAGATATATGAGAGATATATGAGAGAGATGAGAGAGCTGAGAGAGACGAGAGAGATGAGAGAGAGATGAGGATATGAGAGAGAGAGATGAGAGAGGAGAGAGAGAGATGAGAGAGAGATGAGAGAGATAGAGAGAAAGAGGGATGAGAGAGAGTTGAAAGAGAGATAGAGAGAGATGAGAGAGAGAGAGATGAAGATATGAGAGGGACAGAGATGAAGAGAGATGAGAGAGAGAGAAGCTGAGAGAGCTGAGAGAGATAAAGAGATATGAGAGAGATGAGAGATATGAGAGATATAAGCGAGAGATGAGAGAGCTGAGAGAGACGAGAGAGATAGAGAGAGATGAGGAGATGAGAGATATGAAGAGAGAGAGATGAGAGAGAGATGAGAGAGATGAGAGAGAGATGAGAAGATATGAGAGAAAGAGGGATGAGAGAGTTGAAAGAGAGATAGAGAGAGAGATGAGAGAGAGAGATGAGAGAGATATGAGAGAGATGAGAGAGATGGGAGAGAGAGATGAGAGAGAGAGAGAGAAGAGAGAGAAGAGAGAGATGAGAGAGCTGAGAGAGAGAGAGAGAGAGAGAGAGAGAGAGAGAGGAGAGAGAGGCAATGTGGAATTTAAGCGCATACTCTTTTACGTGCACGGTGTACAGCACCGACACGAGACCTCGGTTTAAAGTCACACCTGAACGACTATGATACGAGTCATTTTAGTATGGCATAGCATGGATTGAACCTGGATTACAAGTCCTGTGTGTTAACCACTGGACCACTGATCCGCTACATATATAGATATGAGGGCGAAACATCCTATGTATATCTTCACCGGGGATGGCAACACGTGGTCCCTGTTGGCAGGTGCTCTCTATTCAGCGTTTATTAATGATTATTGCTGGTGGGAGATATAGACGGATCTGTATTCTAGTGGTACCACGCTGGACTGGTAGCCTAATCAAGGGATCGCAGGTTCGATTCCCCGTCTGACCATAATCACATTAACAGTCTTTCAGATGGGACATTAAGCCGAGGTCTCGTGTCGGTGCTTTACACTGTGCACGTAAAAGAACCCGAGGAGACTCTGGAATGGATTTCTGTCTGTATCATTGCACTATCCTCCAAAAATCTAAAATGACTTATCAACCGTCCATGATAAATGAAAGATAAAATTCATAAGAACCACATATTTATCAATATTGAATTCAATCAATAATGCAAAACACAAGTAAGTCGAAGACAACGTAATAGCGGACAAAATTTAATTACAACATACGAAACGCCATTTTTCTACCAAAACTTCCGGTCTACTTGATTATAAAATCGACTACTCTGTTTGAAGATCACAAAACAGCCCATTATTGTGAAAACGAGCCGGCAACCGGCACTTGTGTACATTTATTTATCATTTGTAGAACACATTCTTAAAGCCTTGATTAGCTTACACGCAATAACTGTTTCATGTTTTCTAATCAGTGCTGAAGTGTTGTGAAGATCGTTATCGACTTCAGCTTTCGCAGATATCCGACCGGGTTAGGAAGCATACACGTACGTGACGACAGTAACCACTCGATCACCGAGGTCCACTGTTCCATTTGTAATGAAATAACATTCTCTTCAGCTACTTCCATGTTTGTATTGTAGATTTAAAGTTATACAAACAGTGGAAGTCGTGATAGCGCAGTGAATACGCGTTCGCTTCAGGTGCGAAAGGTCCGGAGTTCGAGCCCCGCTGGAGCCGGTACGATTGTGTCCTTAGGCAAGGCATTTAACTTCCACATTGCCTCTTCTCTCTCCTTCATGGCGATGGATTCCATCAGGAATGAGGTCTCGAGAGTGATTAATATAAGTTGAAAGAACTTGTTTCGCAATCGAGCTAAAATAAATTTGTATAAAATAACAAACAGCTATATAGCAGAGTTCAAGTTTTATATGAAATCATTTGGGTGCCAGCTCCGATGATTGTTTTAGACAGGGGTTGGCGCTCGATTAGAACCACTGACCGTTCACAGATAACGACAGGAAAGCTTCTTTACATTAAGAGTTGGACAGGAAGTAAGTAAGTAAGTAAATTTGTTTATTATAGTGACATGTGCATATATACAATGACAAAGAACAAATAGTTAAAAACACAATCAAGCACCCGGCCCAATGGGCCTATATGTCACCAAAATTATATACAAAATGTATGGTTCAAAATTAAACATATTTATATGTATTAATATGAATCGCACATTTGAGATAGTACAATAGTAATATATATATCAAATACATAGTTGTGTACAAGCCATGTATAGTACAAATACCCACTGGAGCCGTTACGATTGTGCCCTTAGGCAAGGCATTTAAATTCCACGATGCCTCTTCTCTCTCCCTCGTGGCGATGGATTCCATCAGGAATGAGGTCTCGAGAGTGATTTATATAAGTTGAAATAACTTGTTTCGCAATCGAGCTAAAATAAATTTGTATAATAAAAATAGTACAAATGACTAGTGTGTCACATGTGTGAGATGGTACGGTGCACATTTACGCTTTCATCCGCGCCAACGAGAGTGATTAATATAAGTTTTTAAAACTTGCTTTGTAATCGTTGTAAAATAAATAAAGTTTAAACGTTTTTTGTTGAGAGTTCGACAATGAAATAAAGACAATTAGTTAAGATGTGTTTTTATTCAGAATAAAACTGATACACGTTACAACATTTTATCTATCAATCTTCCGTTGATGTCCAACCTTTAATGTAGGCATATTCCTCCTATAATGTCTAGTTCAGATAAGCTATTGTAGTTCAGTATGATACTGGTTTTCTTCGTTGATAGGTAGTGCATACCATTCGAAACAGTCTTCACTTGGAATAATCCGACATCAGAACGTCTCGACAATAAAGCGGTAGTGAGCGGGTGAGTATAATTTCTGATGGTGGACTTACTGCGTACCGTAAGGCTGGCCGATTAGTGCAGTGGCTAACGCGCTCGCTTCTCACCAATGCAAACCGGGTTCGATCATCGGACCGGGAAGTATGTGAGATGGTACGGTGGTCGCCAGATCGGAAAGGTGGGTTTTTTCCGAGTACTCCGGTTTCCTCCCACACGAATGACCACATTTACGCTTTCATCCGCGCCGACGAGAGTGATTAATATAAGTTGTTGAGCTTCTTTCGCAATCGTTGTAAAATAAATAAAGTTTATAAACAAAAACAAAAAACGGTTTACTGGTCCAACGCGATATGCGAATTATTTATACAAACAGAACTCCAATACAATAAACACGATATAGGCGACCCAGGTAGTTGGTATCGACCAGGTATAATGAGATACAATCACACCCACGTATCACTTAGTCAAAATAAAAGCGTGTTTCACTATATCTTAGTGTAATGGTATCGTCCTCAATATCGCCTTGCATTTATACTTGCCGTGTATTCAGTTCAGCCGCGACTAATTGGATTTATCAGTTATGTATGAAACTGCCGTATATAGTTATCATCGTGCTACAGCGAATTCAGCTTATATAGATCGTACATACGGAAATCGTTGTTGATGATCATCTGAGCGATTTAAAAGATTGGTTCCATTCCAAAATTGACCACGTCAAACACGTATTGGCAAGTTGAAAGATTGGTTCCATTCCAAAATTGACCGGGTCAATCAATGTAGTACGACTCTACTTCTAAGTAATAAACACGTCATCAGCCGCTTTCCATTCTGAACATTTTTCATTCGAACGACTCTTCTTAGGGCCACCATCCACAATGTTGGTCATCCCACCGGAACATATAAACGGATCTGACAGTTATACTTCTGGTCGTCTAGGTTACTCCAGGGCCAATCTATAGCTCTAACACTTCTGTTAAATGATGCAGAGGTGGTGAAGCGTGTGCCCCTTGTTGCAAGGTCGACGACAAAAAGATCCCAATATCCTACGCAGCTGCTGCGAGATGTACGTCGACCGTGACGTGCACACCGTGGGGAGATCGGTCACCGGGTAGTACAACTCGTGTACGATAGTATGTTATATCATACGGTGATCGCCAATTCGCCGGGACAGGTGGGTCTTCTCCGGGTACTTTTGTTTCGTTCCACATGAAATACTTTTGGCTCGCACAATTCCAAATCGAGTTTCATAAAATATGGTATGAAATCACCACGAGTGAGATCTGATTATCACATTACCATAGTAACAACAACAACAATTAAATTTGAAGACAAAACAATACGCCTCTGTTTGCCAGTATATTGTTGCGCCATATTACATATAGTCCCTGATAACTGCTTGCCAGTATATTGTTGCGCCATATTACATATAGTCCCTGATAACTGCTTGCCAGTATATTGTTGCGCCATATTACATATAGTCCCTGATAACTGTTTGCCAGTATATTATTGCGCCATATTACATATAGTCCCTGATAACTGTTTACCAGTATATTGTTGCGCCATATTACATATAGTCCCTGATAACTGTTTGCCAGTATATTGTTGCGCCATATTACATATAGTCCCTGATAACTGTTTGCCAGTATATTGTTGCGCCATATTACATATAGTCCCTGATAACTGTTGCCAGTATATTGTTGCGCCATATTACATATATCCTGATAACTGTTGCCAGTATATTTTGCGCCATATTACATATAGTCCCTGATAACTGTTTACCACTATATTGTTGCGCCATATTACATACTATATTGTTGCGCCATATTACATACAGTCCCTGATGATAGTTGATAGCAGTTGATTTTATTGATATACGCAGTTGATTTTCAGCCATAATGCATGAACACAAACAACATGTATACTGAATGTGTATTGCAAGCTGTCAATATCATGCCGCTACCAATCAGAATCCTTCCAGATGTTATTAAACGTGTTGACATATAATAATGTATAACATAGCTGCGTATTATAATGCATTACAAGCAATATTATGTGATAAATGAATTTAAGAAATGTGATACAATTTTATTGGAAGCAAATAATCGCCATATAGTGTATTTGAATTTAAATATATTTAATTTATTATGTGTAGATCTATATTTTAAATTTTGAATCAAACTCTATCGTCACATTGTGTACGTCATAATATCGATTTGTTCTATCCACCTAAACAACAATCCCCGTTCGCTTCAATTTGCTCAAAAACATCTTAATTTGTATCTTTGCAGCCAGCAAATCATTCTTGAAGACCGCTCAAGTGGCTGACTTTATAAGAGTAGTGTCCGTTAACAATCTATTATTAAATGACAAATTTGTCTGGTTGCTAATATACATTATATTGTCTCGACCATTATTTCAATCTACAAGAACATTTTATCTTGCCTAAGCGGAGCACCAACTCTACACGATTGTGGAAGTCGTGATAGCGCGTTTGCTTCATGTGCGAAATGCTTGGAGTTCGAGCCCCGCTGGAGCCGTTACGAGTGTGCCCTCAAGCAAGGCATTTAAAGTGACATTACATCGCAAAAAGCAAATAAAATGCATTTTTTTCAAAAATGCATTGCTACTACAAAGTCTTCCAAATACATTCGAACACTAACATTGAATCAATAAACAGTGTTTTTGTGGATTTGAAAGTATGATTTCATATAACGGTCACCCATGCTCCTGAATTCACGTTTGTTTTGTCATCGGAGTGTCAATACTAAACACGAGATAATGTCTTTAACTAAGAATATTGTACAAATAAATAGGTACACCGTTACACCGACAGCTTAGGTAATATGACGACTATCCCGGTTAAGTAGTAGAGGAAGACCCAATTACCTCTCCCGAGAAATAGTTCCTGGTACCCGGGTAGAGCCACAAGCCACACATGGACTAATTCGACATCCTCAGTCGGAGTTTCGATAACCTATGTGTGGATCGTCTTTTCTTGAATGGGAATTCAAAACAATAGGATATATCCGACGCCGACTTGTATGGGGGCCGTTTTGCTATTTATTCGTTATTTATGGATATCCATTAGACGGATCTGTAGTCCAGTGGTAACACGCTGGACTGGTAATCCAGGGATCGCAGGTTCGATCCCCCGTCTGACCCTAATAATATGAACAGTCTTTCAGATGGCTTTCAGATGGGACATTAAACCGATGTCTCGTGTCGGTGCTTTACACCGTGCACGTAAAAGAACCAGAGGAGACTCTGGAATGGGTCTCTGTCTGTATCATCTAAAATGACTAATTTCTTCAGGAGGCGTCGCTCATATGGGCAACCGGTAGCGACGATAAATAAACGTAAAACACACTCCATTATTCGATTTTGGGATATCCATAAATGCTGAATAAATAGAAAAACGGCGCACCGCCTGGAATTATGGATATTTTTTTAATGGATATCCAAAATTCGAATTATGGATATTCAATGACCGAATAATGGATATTCAATGACCGAATAATGGATATCCAAAGACCGAATTATTGATATCCAAAAATAAAATTATGGATATCCATAAATACTGAATAAATAGCAAAACGGCGCCACATAAAGTTGATGCATTGTAAGTTCTTGGATGCGGCAGCACATGGCGGATGTGTTAGTTGTGTTTCACTGATATACCTCATAGTCATCACTCAGACATACTGTAGATCTGTCTGTTCTGTGACAAATGCTAATAGGTAAATTGCTCATACAAGTATAACAAGCAATCAATGCATATCTATTTCTAGAGGAAATGGTATATAATTTAGTGAAATGTATTTCTCGAATGTCTTTTCTCTATTTTCAGTTGTAGCAAGTTAGCAACCACATACGCTTGGGGTCTGGACAGTTGGTTTCAGGTTCATTTTTTAAGAGTATTTTGATAAACCATAAGCTTGACACTGTACACTGCGGGCAGGGAAGGGAAGGACACGGCACGGCACGGCACGGCACGGCACGGCACGGCACGGCAGTACTTCAGGAATGCACGTGTATATTCGTAGAACAACCGACCGTCCGCTAGCCAGTTGGATAGATTCCTAAGATGAAATGATCTCCACCCCCTATTGGTTTTCTAATCTACAGCTGTGAGGGAGCGAGTGATTTGGAAAAAAAACGACCCGAACAACTCAACCACTGAGGCCCTTCCATGGGGAACATACAAACAACAATATAACGAAATGAAAAATACAACATGCACATAAAACGAGCAAAATTGAAACAAGACTATACATGTACAATTATAAAGAAAAAATATTAGCGCGCATGTACGTAAAACCTCAACTCAATAATCCATATGCATGTCTCAAAAGCACGATTATTATAGAAGCCATGTGTACAGCTACAGGTTATCATCACCCACGTATTAGAGAGAATCTCAGATAAACCTACAGGGGACGTGTTGAAATGACTCTTGAACACCTAACATGTCGCTAAAGTGAGCAGGCAACTTTACGTCGATCATAGCTTGTGTTATTGAGAATATTGAGTTGCGTGGAACAACAGTAGCCAGTCCACCATTGATAATAAAGTTATAATAGTGTGTATTTCTGCGATAGCTTCGTGCGTGTGTAGAACGCAAGGTATTACTGTGCTCACGTGAGCATATAAAAGTATGGATATATATATATAATCAACTGTTAATATGGTAATAGTTAGTGTTATTTACATGGGGATTTTCTGGGAATTTTTTTAATGGTGTGGAAAAAAAGCTCGTTACCGCTCACGTGACAAGGACATTGTAACGTTATGGATTAATATATATATTGGCCACCTTTGAAAATATTTGTTAAAAGCGGTGGATTGTGCGGTAGTTTCGTACGGTTTGTGTCAAGAACAAAGATATTTTCTAGGAAATAGTAGTGTAATAACACGGATATATGGGATCATTTTACAATGATTAATCAGTATTGGTAAATACTAGTAAATAAAGAAGATGAGACTGATGGAATTATAATTATCCGCATCTATTTGGAGATAAAATAGCCTGTGTTTTGTGGATTTACTGCGAACGAATTTATTATTATTGTAAAATTAGAAAGTAGTCCCATTTTAAAAGAATTTTCCTATGCAACCAGGGGCGTATCTTGGCTGGAATCGATGTATAGGCCAACTTAAAACTTAAGACGAGAGGGGTGTCCGGTGTCGTCCCCAGGACAACTATTTACAGCGTATATAATTTAATCATGGCCTCCCGATTTTTGTTGCAGATTTGGCATTTTTATTTTTTCGATTTTTCAGGGGAAAAGTGTAGGCCACGGCCTATAGGAAGCTACGCCAATGGCAACTATTGTAATTAAATGTTCGGTGATTCAGTTGTAGTAACGTTTTTAAAACATTTAGTCACATTGCGAAATGACAAATAATTAACATATTGAAGCTTTATATGATTGACAGTTCTTGCTATGGTAACGTTTTTTTACCAGTTTTTTTTTACCAGTTCAATAAAATATCGTAAGAACGCAAATCAATGTACTTCCTTTAGTTTGCATAAAAGGTTCGAACTATTAAACAACATGAATATTATTATATTTTCAAGCTGGTAACGTAGCAACAAATTTATTAATTTACAACGAACACAACTGCTCTCGCCATGTCTACTTACCGCACTGCGTAAATACATAGTGTGCAAACTCCACCATGGAAAGGAATTCATATAAGCATTTTTTTGCTTGTTTTCCAATCCATTTTCTTTTGTCTGGTGTATTTGAATGTATGTGTTTAATAATGTTATGAACTGAATAAAATATGTTTAAACTAACGTTTTTTAAACATTCAGTCAAATTATGAAATGTAAAATAGATAACATAGTGAAATATATACGATATACGAATCACAAACTTTAGTTTACAAGACGTATATTACAGGCATATATTACAGGCATATATTACAGGCATATATTACAGGCATATATTACAGGCATATATTACAGGCATATATTACAGGCATATATTACAGGCATATATTACAGGCATATATTACAGGCATATATTACAGGCATATATTACAGGCATATATTACAGGCATATATTACAGGCATATATTACAGGCATATATTACAGGCATATATTACAGGCATATATTACAGGCATATATTACAGGCATATATTACAGGCATTTGCTCATATCTACCGGAATATAGTATTATTTAGGAATTGAGCGATTTTAATAAAAAAAATCAGTTAGTTTAAACTTTATTTATTTCACAATGATTGCGAAGCAAGTTCTAACAACTTATATTAACCACTCTCGTTGGCGCGGATGAAAGCGTATATTCGTGGTCATTCGTGTGGGAGGAAACCGGAGTACCCGGAAAAAACACAACCTGTCCGATCTGGCGACCACCGTACCATCCCACATACTTCCCGGTCCGAGGAATCGAAACCGAGCGCGCTAACCACTGCGCTAATCGGACAGCCTAAAACATTACAACAAAACAGTTGGATGTTAGTCACTAAAACATAGTTGTAAGTTCGATCCCCGTCTTAGCCACGGTGGTGGTGTCCTTAGGCAAGCCACTTAAATCCGCACTGCCTCGTAGAAGTATCTCCCTCACGGCGATGGGTTCCATCACGATTAAGATCTCGAGAGCGATTAATCTAACGTTCGAAAAACTTCTTTCCCAATCGACCTAAAATAATGTTGTAGCAAAAAACAAAAACAAACAAAAAAATAACAAAAACTACTACATGTATATAAACTGTTCACCATTCTACGCTATATACTACAACGTTTTCTTTTGAAAAAAGTATATACAATTTATTACCGGACTCCGTGGCTCAGTGGTCACTATTTTCTCCGCGCTGTATGTTCGAACTGAGTGTCTCGGTGGCTTTCATTAGCACCCGTGCCTGGAATGCTGTCCAATTAGCTAGGTGGTTAGCACTCTCGCTTCTCACCAATGGGTTCGATCCTCGGACCGGGAAGTATGTGAGATTCTACGGTGGTCGCCAGACCCGACAGGTGGGTTTTCTCTGTGTACTCCGGTTACCACGCGAATGACCACATTTACGCTTTCACCCGGTCCAACGAGAGTGATTAATATAAGTTGTTAAAACTTGCTTCGCAATCGTTGTAAAATAAATAAAGTTTAAACTAAACTGAAATGCTTCTCGGAAGAGCACATGGGGTCCTCCGTCATACAACTAGAAAGTCGACATATGACTTATGTTGTTTCTACCGCTTTAAATCCCCAAAACAAACAAACAACTTAATACATATTTCCTGATCAGGAATATTAGCGAATAGTTTTGTTTTCCGGCTTAGTGTCAATGTAATTCGAAAGCTGACTGCGTAAATTGATGGAATATATAATACGCGCATGTAAAATACGTGTAATATTTTGTCAATATATCATATAGAGTCAAGTAGTATTCCCACGGTACCTCAACGTTAATTGTAAAATAATTGAA
This sequence comes from Archivesica marissinica, assembly GCA_014843695.1. Lineage (NCBI taxonomy): Eukaryota > Metazoa > Mollusca > Bivalvia > Venerida > Vesicomyidae > Archivesica > Archivesica marissinica. The sequence goes on along the minus strand of CM026400.1, from coordinate 29,387,725 downwards.
CTAGTTAGTTGACGATACCAATTGATAATAGGAGATTTGGTGGTGCAATGGATACGGTGTACGACTCATAGCCGAGTGGTTGTGTGTGTGTGTGTTTTACGTTTATTTATCGTCGCTACCGGTTGCCCATATGAGCGACGCCTCCTGAAGAGATTAGTCATTTTAGACTTTTGGAGGATAGTGCAATGATACAGACAGAGACGCATTCCAGAATCTCGTCTGGTTCTTTTACGTGCACAGTGTAAAGCACCGACACGAGACCTCGGTTTAAAGTCCCATCTGAAAGATTGAATTTTATTAGGGTCAGATGGGGTATCGAACCGATATATGTGTCTTACTCTCCCTCTCTCTCTCTACCACGGTAAATGACAGACAAAAGGCTAATCAACGTTAACTCTACCACGGTAAATGACAGGCTAATCAACGTTAACTCTACCACGGTAAATGACAGGCTAATCAACGTTAACTCTACCACGGTAAATGACAGGCTAATCAACGTTAACTCTACCACGGTAAATGACAGGCTAATCAACGTTAACTCTACCACGGTAAATGACAGGCTAATCAACGTTAACTCTACCACGGTAAATGACAGGCTAATCAACGTTAACTCTACCACGGTAAATGACAGGCTAATCAACGTTAACTCTACCACGGTAAATGACAGGCTAATCAACGTTAACTCTACCACGGTAAATGACAGGCTAATCAACGTTAACTCTACCACGGTAAATGACAGGCTAATCAACGTTAACTCTACCACGGTAAATGACAGGCTAATCAACGTTAACTCTACCACGGTAAATGACAGGCTAATCAACGTTAACTCTACCACGGTAAATGACAGGCTAATCAACGTTAACTGTGACTATTTAAAGTATCAGTATGCGTGTTCTTTCTTCAGTTGAACAAATAATATATAATTCATATGCAAATTTATCTCAATTTAACTTTAGTTAACCATCCTTTCACAGAGTTATGGGTGATTCTGTTAAAAATATACCAATAAAGGGAGGTAATTTACAAATAATATTTTCACAAACGCTGGTTCGTTTGCCGCCAAATTTTACCCTTTACCGTAATAAACTATGCGTAACGCCACTCTGGGAAATACAAATTTCGGTGACCACTCGATGAAACAAAATCCTATCTTACACTAATAAACACAAAACTTCTTTTTCTTTTATGATTTCCAATGATTTTGGCTAATACAATAGTTGTTTTCAAATTGTATTCATTTTAGCTGCCCTTTCGAGAGCCGCATTGCACTCCAATACACACTGACACAACTATTGTTAGTGTGAACGTCTGTAATAAGAAATAGTTCCGGTATAATTTTAAAGTTAATTTCTGTTTGCTGTCAACATTAAAAACTATTAACAAAACAAAATTCATTAGAATATAAATACTTATTAATTAACTGTTCATGATAGTCAGAAAATAGCAAAAAAATACAAAAAGTACACCTAACCGCGTAGGAATACAAAACACAACCAGTGGTAGAGAAAATGCCATCGTTCACTATTTTAAAAAAAATTGAAGATAGAGTTTGCTTTCAATGAGAAAGCTCTATCATTCACTGAAAGGAAGAAATGAAAATGTTAATCAAAATATTTAGCTCATTGTTATTTTTAGTCCATCTACAAATGGCGTTTTTTTATCAAAAGGGAAGTAACTATTATATAACTTTATTGGATTTGCTTCAAAAGTCGTTGATTTCATAAGGACAATTATCATCTCATTCGTTATCCCTCTAGTGGTTTCTGCTCTCGTTATATTTAAAATTAAATTATTCTTCAATAAAACTTCAACTCTGTACTGTCGAGCACTCAGTAGTGATTATCGCTGGCAGGAGCTGTCTGGAAATAGTCTAAATTTGTTAGGTGCACTTTAAATGATCTACAAAGCTACAGTTAAAATCATACCCATAATTACTCTGATAGTAACGGGATGTCATTTTTAAATATGCTTGAATATGGCCTACAATTTTACATATATAGTGTAAAGCATATGATTTATCAAAATGTTCCTAAAAAAATATTTAAAAAATAGCAACCACTTGTCCAGACCCCAATTGCCTGTGTGTATAACGAGGGTGATTAATATAAGTTGTTAAAACTTGCTTCCCAATCGTTGTAAAATAAATAAAGTTTAAGCTATAACTGGGACTATCCGTGAACATATAACTAAATGCAAAGGTCACTTAAGAAATAGCCTTAAAATGATGTCTTTAGGTTATACAAATTTATTTTAGCTCGATTGCGAAACAAGTTATTTCAACTTATATAAATCACTCTCGAGACCTCATTCCTGATGGAATCCATCGCCACGAGGGAGAGAGAAGAGGCAACGTGGAATCTAAATGCCTTGCCTAAGGGCACACTCGTAACGGCTCCAGTGGGGCTCGAACTCCGGACCTTTCTCACCTGAAGCGAACGCGCATCCACTGCGCTATCACGACCGTCTTTCGGTTGTTTATTGGATACTAAAACATGTTTTGGAGTTCTGGTGCGTATGAATTAACCACGCAGATTGTACATGGTTAATTCCGGCGGTCAGAACGACCAACAATGTTTTAGTCGACATTAAGTAACGCGAGTACAAATATTTCGATTCTAACATGGGCAAACCATCTAAAAAGCGCAACACTAGTTGGTATTACTAGTAGAATGCGTAAATGACGCCCAGTGGTTAACAAGTTTGACTGTGAATCCAGGGATCACATGTTAGATCCCCGCCTAACACTAACAATATTAACAGTCTCTCATATGGAACTATAAGGCTATCCGATTAGCGCAGTTGTTAGTGCGCTCGCTTCTCACCAATGCAACCCGGGTTCGATCCTAGGACCGGGAAGAATGTGAGATGGTACGGTGGTCGCCAGATCGGACAGGTGGGTATTCTCCGGGTACTTCGGTGTCCTCCCACACGAATGATCACATATACGCTTTCATCCGCGCCAACGAGTGTGCTTAATATAAGTTGTTAGAACTTGCTTCGCAATCGTTGATATATAAATAAATAAAGTTTTAAAAAAGGAAATAATAATAGTTATGCCATTATATCGTGTAGATCTTGTACATGAAAGATGCATGTAGACGTAATTAGTCGCCAACCACCCACTGTCACCATACAAAATCAATACTAGCTCCGTATTAAGTTAGGTAAAAGCCGTTGGTCCGGATTAATTAATATGGAAGTCGTGTTCTCACGTTCTCACGTTCGCACGTTCGCACGTTCGCACGTTCGCTTCACGTGCGAACGGCCCGGTCCCGCTGGAGCCCTTACGATTGTTTCTTTAGACAAAGCATTTTAAATTCCACATGCTGTCTCTTTTCTCTACTTCGTGGCGACGGATTCCAATCAGGAATGAGAGTGGTAGAGAGGTCTCGATAGTGATTAATATAAGTTGTAAGAACTTGTTTCGCAACCGAGCTAAACTAAAGTTGTATACACTATTACACTTGTAAGCGACGGAAACTAATCGTATCCATAACAACAAGTAAAGAACGACATTCATTACATAGATACACACATATAGTTGATGCAGATTGACCTGACTTCTATAGGGATGTTGGTCATAACAATATTCATTCGACCTAGTCAATTGCTGAAATCAAGTAACGGTTGAGAAGCAGAACATTTTCCTCCACTCAATTTCGAGTCAAACCTGTGTTAGTGGTCACTGGTCACCTTTATGAAGCTGCCGAACTGTATTAAGCAGCCAGTTACCATTTTTCCAGTGTTGCAATTTCTTCAACAAGTAACCTTTATAAAGCAGCCACCTCGGCTAAACAGTAATTGTTCATCACTCATTGATTGGATGGTTACGATTGGTTTGCAATATATTAAAGTGTCCACCAATATCTTATGATACTTTCCAAGGAATGGTCGAGTTTTCTCAATGAAAGTAAATTCTATCTTTAACCATTTTGAAACAGTGGAAGATGGCATTTTCTTTCCCACTGCTTGTATCTCGTATTCCTCAGCTGATAGTTTACATAAATTTATTTGAGCTAGATTGCGAAACAAGTTCTTACAACTTATATTAATCACTCTCGAGACCTCATTCCTGATGGAATCCATCGCCACGAGGCAGAGAGAAGAGGCAACGTGGACATCAAATGCCTTGGCTAAGGGCACAATCGTAACGGCTCCAGCGGGGCTCGAACTCCGGACCTTTCGCACACGAAGCGAACGCATATCCACTGCGCTATCACGACTTCCACAGCTGTTGCATGTACCTTTGTATTTCAGCTGTGTTCTGACATTCATAAATAGCTAGTTATATAATAAATTAGTTTTGTCTGTCGTGTTCAATATTACAACAATCATAAACTAACTTGAAAATTATACCAGAACTATTATTTATAGCGAACGTTCACACTAACAAAAGTGGTTGTGCAATTGTGTATTGTACTGAAATGGGGCTTCCTGCAGTTAAAATTGGATATGAAATATATCAATTGGAAATCATAAAAGACAAAGAAGAGTTGAATTTATAAGTTAGTTTAGCACAGGTTCTTGCAGTCACAAATTTGCTCAGAGCTAAGCGCCAAAAATTAACCAATCAGTAAACAGTTGCAGCTAAGTTCAAACAACGGATAGTTTTTCTACCAATGAAAAACATCCTTACAAACGCTGGATTTAACCGAAAACATGCAAACGTTCAACTTAATCTGATGTCCGTTTTTGAGGATTTATGGCTACACACATGACAAATAAACGGCTAGAAACAGTGACTCGAGTCGAACACTAGTCGCGCGTCGCGTGCGGAGACATAGAGATCGTGGAACTTACTCACACGAGATAAGAGGACAGCTTAGAGTGACCCGTAAACCAACACTATGTTTTTTATGCTTGTAGCCTAAGTTATTGTCGGTCTGAGTTATCAAATAACATCTAAAATAGCCATACGTAACGAATATAAGATGCGTGTTGGTACAGCGTGACTTCTGTACCGACTCTATATATGTTGGTGCGTGTTGGTACAGCGTGACTTCTGTACCGACTCTATATATGTTGGTGCGTGTTGGTACAGCGTGACTTCTGTACCGACTCTATATATGTTGGTGCGTGTTGGTACAGCGTGACTTCTGTACCGACTCTATATATGTTGGTGCGTGTTGGTACAGCGTGACTTCTGTACCGACTCTATATATGTTGGTGCGTGTTGGTACAGCGTGACTTCTGTACCGACTCTATATATGTTGGTGCGTGTTGGTACAGCGTGACTTCTGTACCGACTCTATATATGTTGGTGCGTGTTGGTACAGCGTGACTTCTGTACCGACTCTATATATGTTGGTGCGTGTTGGTACAGCGTGACTTCTGTACCGACTCTATATATGTTGGTGCGTGTTGGTACAGCGTGACTTCTGTACCGACTCTATATATGTTGGTGCGTGTTGGTACAGCGTGACTTCTGTACCGACTCTATATATGTTGGTGCGTGTTGGTACAGTGTGACTTCTGTACCGACTCTATATATGTTGGTGCGTGTTGGTACAGCGTGACTTCTGTACCGACTCTATATATGTTGGTGCGTGTTGGTACAGCGTGACTGCTGTACCGACTCTATATATGTTGGTGCGTGTTGGTACAGCGTGACTTCTGTACCGACTCTATATATGTTGGTGCGTGTAGCCTAATCTATGGCCGGGCTGAGCATACAAATAATATTATACATCAAACATATTCACACATCAACGAACATTACATGTTCGACAGTATAGAGTGACTCATGTACTGACCCTGTACATTTTGGTGCCTGTAGCCTAATCTATTGCCGGACCGAGCATTCACATAATAGTATACATCAAGCATATTCACACATCAACGAATATGAGATGTGGGACAGTATAGAGTGACTCCTGTACTGACCCTGTGCATTTTGGTGCTTGTAGCCTAATCTATGGCCGGGCCGAGCATTCAACTATTATTACTAATGGACACAACTTAATCACCTTAGTGTTAACTAAACGTCGTAGTACGCTCGCCCATATGGTTCGCCGGCGGCGAGGATAATTAACCCCAATCGTTAAATTATGTTTATTAGTGTAAGATATGATTTTATTTTATCTCGTGATCACCGAGATATGTTTCTTCCACTCGACAAAATACAAATGTCTATATAAATCACTCTAGTAAACACCCATATTCCCTCTATCTCTGTCAATGAAATGCACAGTCCACAGTTGCATGCACATAGTGGGCAACACAAACAGTGCAATCAGCTATAAACTGCAATATCGACCGTAACAATTTTTTTATATCAATATTTTACAATTAGGTTTTGGATCAATATCGCATGTGATGAAGCTATCCAATTGATTGACTGCCGGCTGTTAAATTTATTTAAAGTCGCCAGCGCTTAAATGCATTTGGGCGACTAAGTTTTCTAATACGATTAAAATAAACATCATCTAAAAGTGATAATTTTGGCCTATCGCAATTACTATAACTCAGTGTTTAGAGGGCTATGTGGGCTGCTGTAGTCTCAGTGTGTGTTCGGTTTTCATATCTCCGACTGTCACTCACACACTAATTTGTGCCAGCGAAAATCGGAGGTAGACCGGATGGATAAAATACCCGGTGCATTTATACCTATAAGATGCCTAAGACTGCATATATATGGTATATTTATCATTTCTACTACGGTTATGGGACGAGAATACAGTGTGATATGTGTGCACTGTCGAATTATATTATAATACTGTGATCGACATGCCACAACGCAATAGTCTTGCATCCATATCCATCCAACATCCGACTTTTGACATTTGAAATTACAAAGTTATTAGCTAAAATACCTTGTACTATGGTTATGCTATGACGATTAAGAATGTGTGGACTCTCTTAATGTGTATCTGTACTAAGATAGTTCATAACTGATCCTAGAGTACATATAATTATAACCGGTCACACAGATATAATTATAACATATCTCCTAATTGGCTTAATTAAGCCTGGTTGTTTTACAAGAGTATCCACCCGTGACTGAAATCGTGGTAGGAGGGCCGCACGCGGTCATCTACCAACACCGGAAGCTAGACAGTTACATGTCCAAATCCTTCCCCAGTTTTTATTGCATGTTTTGGCGTTTTAATTTTTTATTTCACAAATTTTAGCAATAAAACGTGTTTCATGACTAGACGGAATGCGAGAATATGTATCCATGATATGCACCGGTGTAGGGTAAAGATATTCCACCCTCGTGGTAGCATATGCACCGGTGTGGGACAAGGATATTCCACCCTCATGGTAGCATATGCGCCGGTGTCAGACAAGAATATTCCACCCTCGTGGTAGCATATGCACCGGTGTGGGACAAGGATATTCCACCCTCATGGTAGCATATGCACCGGTGTGGGACAAGGATATTCCACCCTCATGGTAGCATATGCACCGGTGTGGGACAAGGATATTCCACCCTCATGGTAGCATATGCACCGGTGTGGGACAAGGATATTCCACCCTCATGGTAGCATATGCACCGGTGTCAGACAAGAATATTCCACCCTCGTGGTAGCATATGCACCGGTGTCAGACAAGAATATTCCACCCTGGTGGTAGCGTATGCACCGGTGTAGGGTAAGGAGATTCCACCCTCGTGGTAGAGTATGCACCGGTGTAGGGCAAGGGTATTTCACCCTCGTGGTACCGTATGCACCACCGGTATAGGGCAAGGTTAGTTCACCCTCGTGGTAGCGTATGCACCAGTGTAGGGCAAGGATATTCCACCCTCGTGGTAGCATATGCGCCGGTGTAGGGCAAGGATATTCCATCCTCGTGGTAGCGTATGCACCGGTGTAGGGCAAGGATATTCCACCCTCGTGGTAGCATATGCACCGGTGTAGGGCAAGGATATTCCATCCTCGTGGTAGCGTATGCATCGGTGTAGGGCAAGGATATTCCATCCTCGTGGTAGCATGTGCGCCGGTGTAGGGCAAGGATATTCCATCCTCGTGGTAGCATATGCACCGGTGTAGGGCAAGGATATTCCATCCTCGTGGTAGCATGTGCGCCGGTGTAGGGCAAGGATATTCCATCCTCGTGGTAGCATGTGCGCCGGTGTAGGGCAAGGATATTCCACCCTCGTGGTAGCATATGCACCGGTGTAGGGCAAGGATATTCCATCCTCGTGGTAGCATGTGCGCCGGTGTAGGGCAAGGATATTCCACCCTCGTGGTAGCATATGTACCGGTGTAGGGCAAGGATATTCCACCCTCGTGGTAGCATATGCACCGGTGTAGGGCAAGGATATTCCATCCTCGTGGTAGCATGTGCGCCGGTGTAGGGCAAGGATATTCCACCCTCGTGGTAGCATATGTACCGGTGTGGGGCAAGGATATTCCATCCTCGTGGTAGCATATGTACCGGTGTGGGACAAGAATAGTCCACCCTCGTGGTAGCATATGTACCGGTGTGGGACAAGAATATTCCACCCTCATGGTAGCATATGCACCGGTGTAGGCAAGGATATTCCACCCTCGTGGTAGCATATGCACCGGTGTAGGGCAAGGATATTCCACCCTCGTGGTAGCATATGCACCGGTGTGGGACAAGAATATTCTACCCTCGTGGTAGCATATGCACCGGTGTAGGGCAAGGATATTCCACCCTCGTGGTAGCATATGCGCCGGTGTAGGGCAAGAATATTCTACCCTCGTGGTAGCATATGCACCGGTGTAGGGCAAGGATATTCCACCCTCGTGGTAGCATATGCACCGGTGTAGGGCAAGGATATTCCACCCTCGTGATAGCATATGCGCCGGTGTAGGGCAAGGATATTCACCCTCGTGGTAGCATATGTCTACTTGTATATGGAAGATACGCTTATTGTCTGCTTCTAGATCATGTGCCAAGAGTGGTTAGTTTGTATAGCATCTAGTGTTCGACATCTTTGTCTGGCAGCTGATGTGGCTTCTTTCTATATTCTGAGAATATTTCACCTAGTACGTATGACAGTCTGCCTCGGCTTTCACAAGCAACCGTTAGTGTATACAATTCAGTTTGAGCTCGATTGCTCAACAAGTTCTTACATCTTTGGATTAATAGTTCCATACCGAAATCCAGCTCCATAGAGCTCATTCCTGGTGTAATTCAGACCTCGAGAACTCATCCCTGGTGAAATCCAGCCACAGAGAGCTCATTCTTGGTGTAATGCAAACCTCGACAGCTCATCCCTTGTGATATCCAGATCCCGACAGCTCATTCCTTGTGATAACCAGATCCCGAGAGCTCATTCTGGGTGAAATTCAGACCTCGAGAACTCATTCCTGGTGAAATCCAGCTCCCGAGAACTCATTCCTGGTGAAATCCAGCTCCCGAGAACTCATTCCTGTGAAATCCAGGTCCCGAGAGCTCATTCCTGGTGAATTCCAGCTATATTTTTCACATGAAAATTGACGAAAACCAAGTATTTCATTGTCCATCAACATTAGAGTTAATACTATACAATGACATAACAGTATATAAAGTGTGACATTGCATGTTGTTTGTGAGATTTGAAAGTGTGGGTGTGCCTAAATGTATTGCCTAGGAATCCATCGCAAACCATTGTTATAGCGGGTTTCTCTACGTAGCGTAAGGGGATTTCTAAGACTAAACGTATATGAAACAGTTGTTTTGTCAGTCGTCGCTAAGTATGACGGGTGACGTCTCTCCGGGTATTCTGGTTTCTTCACACTCGAAGGACTGCACTAACACTTCCATCCGCACCAATGAAAATGATTTATATTAGATTCTAAAGCTTATTTAATAAAGACTTTATTTTACGAGAGAACTCATGTAACAAAAGTTAATCTACCATGAGCCGTCAACATATACTATGTTATGGAATATGATGCTATCGCAGGTTCGATCCCCCCGTCTTACCCTAATAAAAATTAACAGTCTTTCAGATGGGACTTTAATCCGAGGTCTCGTGTCGGTGTTTTACACCGTGCACGTAAAAGAACTAGAGGAGACTCTGGAATGGGTCTCTGTCTGTATCATTGCACTATCCTCCAAATATCTAAAAATCAATACAGTGTTGTTTTTGTGACGTAATAGGTTGTTCGTATTTTCTGCAACTACCGTAATCTCAGGTGTACGGCTGCCGATCAAACCAATACGCCACGCTACAATGATTTCATTTATCAGTTTTCTGTAATTAAACTATCAGAACACTGTCAAGAAACAGTAATACTAGCAAATGGTATTTCTAAATTGATATTTACGTCCAGTTCAATAATCAATATCATTTTATCAATGCATGTGTGCCGCACATATCGCTACGTTGCGCAGGAATAGGAGACTGTTGTCAGCCATTTGGAGCAGTTCGCGCAGAGTTGTGGCATTTCAGAAGCATGTCTTTAAATACCACTGATTTTGATATAAAATCATTTACATTAAAAGAAAAACTATTACACATATAAATATGTAATATAAGGACGATTGAAAACTCACTCTGCATAATACACACTCGGATAGTTTATATAGATTAAAACGTGCATACATTTAGTAATTAAATGCAAACATGTTGACAATAACATGAAACCCTGACCAACATGTATACCACATCCCTGCTGCAACATCCGCGAATTATATGGGAACCAAATATTGTTGCAGAAATTCGACTATGTAAATAGATTGACCTGGCCATTTCTGGATTCCAGCTCAAGCCTGTATTTCTATATATGCGCATACCAGTTAAAACTTGGAACTAGTACTAGACTTTTAATACCTATAATACGAATACATAGTAGTAATTATTATCACATGAATTCCCATTCGTCCAGATAACGGACATCAAAAAGCTGCGCAACCGAACCTTATTTTGCTGTTTTTTGGCTTAAAATAACACCGGAAGTTGACGTGGTATGGCGACACTCCAGTTGATATTAGTCGAGAAATACCTCGGGTAGATCCCCGATCAGTATTTCAGACACTGACGCGCACTCGGGTAGAACCATCGACTTTCCTAAAGCTAACTATACTTATATTATTTCCTACAAGCCTTTAATTTCACGAAATGTTTCGGTAAGTATTGATTTTCACAACAAATAATGTTTCACGTGTACGAAACCATTTGTGACGAATTAAAACCGTGCATTTCATTTCATTTTGCATATGTGGTACACGTAACAGTTACATGTAATGCTGGTGGTGTTAATAAGTAGATTTAAGGGCACCAATGGCCGGTGGTTTAGACCGATGGTTTCAAATTACTGGCTACCCACCGTTTTATAGATTCAAATCCCACCGGTGGTGTCCATTCATGTTACAGTGTTATATAAAGATGGTCGGTGGATCTATAAGGAGCCTTCCTCCACTAAAGTTTGGAAGTTAATATGAGTCGTTGGTACGAATTCTAATATATTACCCCACCCCCTCCAAGTAAAAGGTTTGATAAGCCACGGTTAATATATAATTAATTTATTTGAGCTCGATTGCGAAACAGGTTCTAACAACTTATATTAATCACCCTCGAGACCTCATTCCTGATGGAATCCATCGCCACGAGAGAGAGAGAGAGAGAGAGAGAGAGAAAGAAGATGAAACGTGGAATTTAAATGCATTGCCTAAGGGCACAGTCGCAACGGCTCAATTGGGGCTCGAAATCCGGGTCTTTCGCACCTGAAGCGAACGCGCTACCATTGCGCTATCACGACTTCCACAGTATATAATTTAATAACTTGCAGCACTATACTTCCACAAGGTGGAACAACAATGATGTAAAACAATATGTGTTTTGAGTGTAACCACACAATTGCATTTATTTACTCTTCCCGCTGTTTTGTGTATAATTCTTGTATGTGAGGAAGGGATCCAGCTGGCTTGCGGAAGGCCGTTGGTTCTACCCGACTGCCCGTGCGTGTCTGAAATACGACTCGAAGGAGCAACCTATAAAATCTTCCGAAATGTTTAAAACTAATGTATTTATATAGTTATTGTTTTTTCATGTAAAAACACACTTATCCGAAGTGTGCGTTTTCAATGTCCTCTATAATATCTATCTATGATAAATGAACAGACATATACGACACAAAACGAACACTTAATATAAATAACTGAAACAAAGCCCACTATAATACCAATACAGAAAAAAAATATATACAGGCTGGATTCAAGATGGCAATCCTCTAGTATAGTTGTTTTGTTTGATATTTAAATGAGAATATAACTACATGTACATTGTAGTACAGTATAGATCTGATATGCCCTGCACTGTAAATTACTAAACATATTACTTCTAGAAGAATGTATCGCAGATTACATTATCAAAGCCGTAATATCATCATCATCAATCCTCTTCACCCCGGTTGGGGTATAGGGCCTTCACCACTGCTCTCCACTTGGACCGGTCCGTTGCTGCTGCTTTGGCTTCCCCCCAGGACATCCTGCTTCGGCGCAGCTCACTGTCCAGAGTCCTTCGCCATGTCGTAACTGGTCGACCTCTTTTCCGTAAGCCGTAATATACGTAGCTAAATTTCATGTAATATATTAAAACCTTATATTCGTGTTAAATAGTTCTTACCATTGCGTGATTGCACATGATTTCCCTGTGTTAATAGAGAACGTATGTACAGAAACATTGCAATTAATGCGCGGAAGGAAGAGTGCTAACTGATCGGTCGATATATTAATGAAGTGAAAATTACTAACTATGACATATAATGCCTGTCTGAATTAATGTAATTTGCGCAGATTCGAAACAAAAAATCATCACTGTGCCTTAGAAATGTGCGGATCCGGATTTGGTGTTTCACGAGGAAAATTATGAGTTTGCATCAGGAAATGAACATGTAATATATAATTATAATATTATATATATAATCCTAATATATATATATTTACGAACCTGTTAAAAAGACAATTCTAGGGCCATTGAATAGAAGTAATCAGTTTGAACCTACAAGACAGTATTCAGTATAGGAACCATTAATAATGGAAATGGCACATTCACATGGATATTCAGTTGCCGGAGAAGATATGCTGTGGGATTATATACACTGACGTTTGAAGTCGTCTCCGACACCTACCCAACAGCAATCATGATTATTGTAAGTGTTGCTGTTGCTGTTGCTGTTGTTGTTGTTGTTGTTGTTGTTGTTGTTGTTGTTGTTGTTGTTGTTGTTGTTGTTGTTGTTGTTGTTGTTGTTGTTGTTGTTGTTGTTGTTGTTGTGTGGTGTTGTTGTTGTTGTTGTTGTTGTTGTGTGTTGTTGTTGTTGTTGTTGTTGTGTGGTGTTGTTGTTGTTGTGTGGTGGTGGTGTTGTTGTTGTTGTGTGGTGGTCTTGTTGTTGTTGTTTGTTGTTGTTGTTGTTGTTGTTGTTGTTGTTGTTGTTGATGGTGTTGTGTATTGTCGTTGTTGTTGGTGTTGTGTGTTATTGTGTGTTGTTGTGTGTTGTTGTGTGTTGTTGTGTGTTGTGTGTTGTGTGTTGTTGTTGGTGTTGTGTGTTGGTGTTGTTGTTGTTGTTGGTGTTGTATGTTGGTGTTGTGTGTTGTTGTTGGTGTTGTTTGTTGGTGTTTTGTGTTGTTGTTGGTGTTGTTGTTGGTGTTGTGTGTTGTTTGTTGTTGTTGTGTGTTGTTGTTGGTGTTGGTGTTGTGTGTTGTTGTTGGTGTTGTGTGTTGTTGGTGTTGTGTGTTGTTGTGTGTTGTTGTTTGTTGTTGGTGTTGTTGTTGGTGTTGTTGTTGTGAGGTGTTGGTGTTGTGTGTTGTTGTTGGTGTTGTGTGATGTTGTTGGTATTGTGTGTTGTTGTGTGTTGTTGTTGTTGTTGTTGTGTGTTGTTGTTGGTGTTGTTGTGTTGTTGTTGTTGTTGTTGTTGTTGTTGTGTGGTTGTGGTTGTTGTTGTTGTTGTTGTTGTGTGTGTTGTGTTGTTGTTGTTGTTGTGTTTTGTTGTTGTGTTGGTTGTTGTGTGTTGTTGTTGTTTTGTTGTTGTTGTTGTTGTTTTGTGTTGTTGTTGTTGTGTTGTGTTGTTGTTGTTGTTGTTGTGGGTTGTGGTGTTGTGTTGTTGTTGTTGTTGTTGTTGTTGTTGTTGTTGTTGTTGTTGTTGTCGTTGTTGTTGTTGTTGTTTTGTGATGCCATCTGAAAATAACCTTCAGAAGTTGGACGCTTCATCAATTTGGTATATTAGTTTATAATCCTGGACGCTTCATCAATTTGGTATATTAGTTTATAATCCATGTATACATTATAATTGCTTTTGTTTCGACTATTAATATGTATGCATGTGCCAGTCATTGAAACAGTAGCTAACCGGCTGAGGCCTGACACCGAGGTGTATCCTTTACGTCATAATCTTGTGTTTTATTTTTATGAAGCTCGAATGGTGCCGATCGAACCGAATGTTGTTTTTATAGCAGATTCCGTAGATTAGCCTGGAAAAGTAAAGTATTTAGATAAAGAACAAGTTTCCCTGTTAACCTACCGTATGTGACGTCACACACTGACGCATCATGCACGCGATGTTTTCATTTAGAATACTGTTTCTATTTCTTTGTAATGTTCTTAAACTTTGTAAGCGTACATGCGTTCATTGACCTTTTTGCCCATTGGGTAATCCGCCGTGACATGTATTTAAGTGAACAATTGAAATGGCTAATAATCATTATGTACCGATACAGAACTTCTGTTTTCTATCATCGGCTTTGGGTAGGAGTCCGTTGAACAGGTGGTATGGTCATCACAGATATTACTACAAAGGGGCATCGCGGGTGGTTATCCGTGACCCGGCATTGGGTAGGAGTCCGTTGAACAGGTTGTATGGCCATCACGGATATTACTGCAAAGGGGCATCGTGGGTGGTTTATCCGTGACCCGGCTTTGGGTAGGAGTCCGTTGAACAGGTGGTATGACCATCATAGATATTACTGCAAAGGGGCCTCGTTGGTTGTTTATCCGTGACCCGGCTTTGGGTAGGAGTCCGTTGAACATGTGGTATGACCATCATAGATATTACTGCAAAGGTGCCTTGTTGGTTGTTTATCCGTGACCCGGCTTTGGGTAGGAGTCCGTTGAACAGGTGGTATGGCCATCATAGATATTACTGCAAAGGGGCATCGTGGGTGGTTTATCCGTGACCCGGCTTTGGGTAGGAGTCCGTTGAACATGTGGTATGACCATCATAGATATTACTGCAAAGGGGCATCGTGGGTGGTTTATCCGTGACCCGGCTTTGGGTAGGAGTCCGTTGAACATGTGGTATGACCATCATAGATATTACTGCAAAGGTGCCTTGTTGGTTGTTTATCCGTGACCCGGCTTTGGGTAGGAGTCCGTTGAACAGGTGGTATGGCCATCATGGATATTACTGCAAAGGGGTCTCGTTGGTTGTTTATCCGTGACCCGGCTTTGGGTAGGAGTCCGTTGAACAGGTGGTATGGCCATCATAGCTATTACTGCAAAGGGGCATCGTGGGTGGTTTATCCGTGACCCGGCTTTGGGTAGGAGTCCGTTGAACAGGTGGTATGGTCATCACAGATATTACTGCAAAGGGGCATCGTGGGTGGTTTATCCGTGACCCGGCTTTGGGTAGGAGTCCGTTGAACAGGTGGTATGGCCATCACGGATATTACTGCAAAGGGGCATCGTGGGTGGTTTATCCGTGACCCGGCTTTGGGTAGGAGTCCGTTGAACAGGTGGTATGGCCATCACGGATATTACTGCAAAGGAGTATCGTTGGTTGTTTATCCGTGAACCGGCTTTGGGTAGGAGTCCGTTGAACAGGTCGTATGGCCATCACATGTGTTAGTGTGTGGGTTTTACGTTTATTTATCGTCGCTATCGGTTGCCCATATAAACGACACCTCCTGAAGAGATTAGTCATTTTAGATTTTTGGAGGATAGTGCAATGATACAGACAGAGACCCATTTCAGAGTATCCTCTGGTTCTTTTACGTCCACGGTGTAAAGCACCGACACGAGACCTCGGTTTAACGTCCCATCTGAAAGACTGTTAAGTTCATTAGGGTCAGACGGGGGATCGAACCTGCGATCCCTGGATTACCAGTCCAACCTGTTAACCACTGATTATTAGTGCAAAGGGGTGTGCGGTTTATCCGTGACTGATCAAACATCACGAGTTGTCATAGCTGTTGAGGGTCTTCATATGCCAGTTTTACTGTAACTAGATATAATAATATATCGACAGGAACTCGTCGTTAAATCTAGAGTTGGTCTCTTGTGGCATATTCTGATTATAAATCCAATTCGTCGTAAAGTCTATATTTTCTCAAATGTCATTTCAGGATCTTTGCACTTTGTAACACATGTTCGATATTCTTCAATTTGAACATAAAACCCTGTCATCCCGTGCAGGTTCGAATCCCACTGGGGGTGTCAAATTATTTCATGTGAGGCAACTATCTAGCTGGCTTGCGGAAGGTCGGGTGGTTCTACCCGGGTGCCCGTCAGTGCGTGGAATACTGCTCGGGTGGATACGTGGGGTCTTCCTTCGCAGAATTGGAAATCGTGATAGCGCAGTGGTAGCGCGTTCGGTTCAGGTTCGAAAGGCCCGGAGTTCGAGCCCCGCTGGAGCCCTTACGAGTGTACCATTATGCCAGGCATTTAAATATTACACATTGCCTCTTCTCCCTCCCTCGTGGCGATGGATTCTCCATATCCTCGCTACCGGTTGGCCATATGACCGACGCCTCCTGAAGAGATTAGTCATTTTAGATTTTGGAGGATAGTGCAATGATACAGACAAAGACCCATTCCAGAATCTCCTCTGGTGCACGATGTAAAGCACGGACACGAGACCTCGGTTTAACGTCCAATCTGAAAGACTGTTAATTGTATTCGGGTTCAGACGGGGGATCGAACCTGCGATTCCTGGATTACCAGTCCATTGTAGCTTATTATAATATAAATCTGATGATAAGGCCATAGAGGACATAGAAAAAACACACTTCGGATAAGTGTGTTTTACATGAAAAACAATAACTATATAAACACATAGTTTTTGGAATCTTTTTATTTGTTCAGTTTGTGTTTTGTAAGAAAGAGGTGATATATCTTTGATGGAATCCTTCGTATTTCGTTTTCGTGTAATACTACTGATATAATGTAGGTGTGCGTTTTCTATGTCCTCTAGTATATAATGTAGGCGTGCGTTTTCTATGTCCTCTAGTATATAATGTAGGTGTGCGTTTTCTATGTCCTCTAGTATATAATGTAGATGTACGTTTTCTATGTCCTCTAGTATATAATGTAGGTGAGCGTTTTCTATGTCCTCTAGTATATAATGTAGGTGTGCGTTTTCTATGTCCTCTAGTATAGCATGTTTCATGATTTCTGTAAATACTCTTCTAACGACTACAAGAAAAAGCATAATCGATGTCATCATTCTTTCTATCTTCGTTAGAAGTCAAACCCCTCGCGGGGATGTAGTTATATTCCTTCTATAATGTCTATTTCGGTAATTGATTTTGATTTCAACCGTGTATTTGGCTTTCTCCGTTGATAGGTAGTGCCTATTTCATATTATTGTTCATGGTTATATCTAATGAGAGAAGTCAGGCGACAGCGCCACCTGGGAACCTTCTCATTTCCGGAATCTGTAACGTGAAAGCTCATCTGTGTCGCAACGTGCGCGCGCACATTGTGTTGGATAAGACAACAGCTGTGTTTGGCTACTTTCGAGTGTTTTAGATTAGGCCATGTGCATTGTGCTTTTTACAGGCACCCAAACGAACCAGAGGCCTTTACCAAGCGTCTCTGATGTCAAGTCGGTGAGAAACTAATGATCATTGTAAGTTAATAACCACGGTCATATAAGCGGACACAAATACCATTTTGTCTTGCCTAATTAGTTAGTTAGTTCCAAGCTAATACAACTCACTGGCTCTATATCCACGTGCACGTATACTAGAGGACATAGAAAACGCACACCTACATTATATACTAGAGTGTATAGAAAACGCACACCTACATTGTATACTAGAGGGCATTGAAAACGCACACCTACATTATATACTAGAGGACATAGAAAACGCACACCTACATTATATACTAGAGTGTATAGAAAACGCACACCTACATTATATACTAGAGTGTATAGAAAACGCACACCTACATTGTATACTAGAGGGCATAGAAAACGCACACCTACATTATATACTAGAGGACATAGAAAACGCACACCTACATTGTATACTAGAGGGCATAGAAAACGCACACCTACATTATATACTAGAGGACATAGAAAACGCACACCTACATTGTATACTAGAGGACATAGAAAACGGCACATACATTATATACTAGAGGACATAGAAAATGCACACCTACATTATATACTAGAGGACATAGAAAACGCACACCTACATTATATACTAGGGGACATAAAAAACGCACATCTACATTATATACTAGGGGACATAGAAAACGCACATCTACATGGTATGATTATTATTACAACTATTGGAAACTATTAACCCCCGATTCATTCCTTAACATAACACAAAATGCATATCATTCGGAATGTGATGAAACGCAGTACAATATTGCTATGTAGGTTCATGTTTACAATGTCAAAGGCATTAAGTTTGAAAATTAATCAAACAAATCAATATCATAATCATGGCCAAGTTGTGCTTTAAACAACAACAACAACGACGACAACAACAGCGACAACAACAACGACAACGACAACAACAACGACGACGACAACAACAACAACAGCGACAACGACGACGACAACAACGACGACGACAACGACGACGACGACGACGACGACGACGACGACGACAACAACAACAACAACAACAACAACAACAACAACAACAACGACAACGACAACGACAACGACAACGACAACGACAACGACAACGACAACGACAACGACAACGACAACGACAACGACGACGCGACGACGACGACGACGACGACGACGACGACGACGACGACAACGCAACGACGACGACGACGACGACGACAACGACAACGACAACAACGACAACGACAACAACGACAACAACAACGACGACAACGACAACAACAGCGACAACAACGACGACAACGACGACAACAACAACGACAACAACAACGACAACAACAACGACGACGACGACGACAACAACAACGACGACGACGACGACGACGACGACGACGACGACAACAACAACAACAACAACAACAACAACAACAACAACAACAACAACAACAACAACAACAACAACGACAACGACAACGACAACGACGACGACGACGACGACGACGACAACAACAACAACAACAACAACAACGACAACAACAAAAACAGCGACAACAACGACAACGACGACAACAACGACAACAACAATGTGTATTTAGTAAATCGACATAATTCATGCCTTTGGTATAATCATATACATTGTATACATACTTATAATCACAAACAAATATGAGTGAAATAATATCTCGTGAATATACATTGTAGTAGTTTTATATACGATACTATGAATACACACTAAAATTACACCATGTCATGTCTTACCACATAGGCATCCTTTAAAAATGTACAGATATTTACAAGAACTCGTCTTTTATCGGTTGACAGAAGAACATTAAATTTCCTTAAATTCGGTCAAGATATGCTTGGCATCATTCGCAGATCAGTTCTATTGAATTAGATTCCTGCCTTTCGTTCTCGCTAAATAGGAGTTGTAGAATGGTTTCGTATTATACTGAACCGATATATCGTGCGTGCAACACACCTAGCGGACGGCGGGCCTTCTAGACAATGTGATAACATTTCGCGCTTACATCACTGTATCAGCCCATATCCCCGAACGGCAGCTCTAGTAGACAGTACTAGACACGTAATGGGGGATGGACCTCAAAACCTACATACGGGTCACTACAGTCAGTGGTTAACATTAATTAAGTGCTAGTGAAGGAGAGAAACTATATAAGCTTTGCTTCCGTTTTGATCCTTTCCTATTCTTTGATTTTGTGTGCATGTATTGTTTTGTGAATGTATATAGTGGAATAAATATGTTTAAACCAATTAAGTGATCGCAGATTCGAACCCCTCGTCTGACACTAATACTATTAACAGTCTTTCAGATGGGACATTAAACCGAAATCTCGTGTCGGTGCTTTACACTACACGTAAAAGAACCAGAGTCGATCCTGAAATAGGTCTCTGTCTGTATCATTGCACTATCATTCAGACTCTACTATAACTAATCTCTCCAGGAGGCATAGCTCATATGGGCAACCGGTAGCGAAGACACATTAACGTAAAACACACTTCAATCCTACCGTAATCAAATAGCAGATACAGTTTGCCTCGCTTCAACAACTGTAGCTTCCTTTAAGCTGTGGGTGTACAGATCAGATGTTTGGTTGCTAATTAAATCAATCAATGGAGAAGAAACATGGACTGAAATATCATTTGCTGTTCTCGGCAAGTCAGTCATCATTAGATAAGTAGGTTTATGTGTGTGCGTATTGCGTTTATTAATCGTCACTGCTGGTGACACAACACACGACTCCCATTGAAGATATTAGTCAGTTTAGATAACAGTTCATGCATATTTATTTTAGATCGATTGCGAAATATATTCTTACAATGTTAGATTAATCGCTCTCGATGCTTCATTCCTTGTGGAATCGATCACCATGGGGAGAGGGAAGAGGCAATGTAGAGTGTAAGTGGCTTGCCTAAAGACACAATCGTAACGGTTACAATTGGGCTCGGATTCCGGGCCTGAAGCGAAAGCGCTATCGTTGCTTTATCACGAGTTAGTTGAATCATATGTTATTGCATTCATTCTATATATACAATGTACAGAACAAAACAAATGAAGGCACTTGTATAATTATGCATAGTATCTACGTCATTGTTGTGCACAAGAATTGTCAATAAATATCACGAGTTCGTTGACACTAACGCCTTCCACTGACCAGTGGTTCTACCCGGGTTCCAGCCCATGCCCGACATACTTGTTGGGGTCATCCAGGGTCTTCCGCCACCAATAATAGCTGGAAAGTCGCCATACAATCTAAGCTGTTGGTGCGACGTCGAATTTTATCTGCGAAGGGAGTTAATAGAAAATATATCGACGTCGCTCATGGTGTCTCTTATCTGTAATGCCCCCCCCCCCCACGCAGGTGCCTCCGTGGCTGAGTGGGCAAGGTTGTTGATTTCGTATAATTTAAACCCTTATTATGTGAGGAAGATGTATAGCTTATTTGCGGAGGAGGATAGTTTTGCCCGACTACCCGCCCGCGTCTGAAACAATGCTCGAACGGGGGCCTGCGTGTCCTCCTTCACCACTTACGAGTAAAATGCTGGAACGCCATTGCTTACCAGATCAGAACAGAACAGAACATTGATTCAGAATTGCACATAGTACATCGTTAAATATACATACATAATTATATAACATATAAATACAAATTCACGTGAATTGGTACACAACAGTTTGCAATATCATCAATAGCAGAGGATGAACACTAACTTTCAACGATTCTTTGATACATTTAACTAGATTAGCTAAAATAGATTTATTGGTAGATTGCATTTAGGTCAATAAACTTGTACATTGATGGCCTTTGATAAAAAAAATACTTTTTCATGTATATGTTTCTCCCTGAGCTCATTAAAACAAGAACATACGCATATAAAATGGTACTCATCTTCAATATCTTGAGTAATACAACATACACACTATATTGATTCATTTCAATTCACTTGTATGTACTGTGTACATAATTATTTGTAGTAAATTCTGGTATACAATGTCGAATGAATATGTTTAAACCAAACACTATCTTTTCAACGTTACCGGTCGTTTTTGTGACTCTTAAATCCAAATGGCGTCTTCTCGTACTTGAGTAGTATGCTGCATGTAATTGATTTAGGATGGATATCATTAACTCGAAGCAGTGATCTGAATGAGCGTATTATCATTGATTCTGTAAAAGAATTAGTTTATGTCAATGTTAAGTGTGGTTGCAAAGCTAGTATTAGGATGTACTTGGACACAGATAGGTCAAGCTTACCAAGATATCAATGTACGTGGCGTCATTGGTTAATTACGCTCCGTTTCAAAATTACATAGTGCATAGATGTGACGTCAGAGCTGTTATTGTTAATAGGGAATCGATCCCAAGAGTTTCGCACGAAGCAGCGCGAACATCGAGGTTGATCCCTCTACGGTAACGTGCACGAGCACCAAATTCCATATAGTCTGCAAATCAAATTAATAGAAAGCTACGCCACTCACTGAGTATGTATCTACTGCTAATACAAAGTCATGAGCCATTATTCGAACACTAACTTTGAACGGTGTGTTTGTCGTCAACAAGGTCTCAAAAGTGAAAGTAGTGTTTCATATAGCGGTCATCCACGCTTATAAAATTGACGTGTGTTTATTATTGGAGTCTATACTAAGCGCGGGATACTGTCGTTTAGAGATAATTTATATAAGATTAGTCTAAAAAATAAATTATTATACAACAAATGTAAGATTTAACAGTACATCTGTATCATAATTGTTGTTAGTCATGCTACACGCGTTGTATTACGGAATGAATCGCGAGTTAATAGTTTCCATTGGGGGTATGAACTACACTGAGTGTGTTTAAAGTGCGCGGAGGCCGAAGGCATCCACTGTAACTTTAAGCACATCCAATGTAGTTCATACCACAATGGAAACTATTAACCCGTGATTCATGACTTATATTTACATTAATTATTCTTTTCAATGCGACAAGAAAACAAATATCACACGTTGCAATTAAAAAGGTAAACGGGGATCTGGTAAATAGATCATCCTTGGAACAGTGTGTTTTACGTTTATTTATCGTCGCTACCGGTTTTACGTTTATTTATCGTCGCTACCGGTTGCCCATATGAGCGACGCCTTCTGAAGAGATTAGTCATATTAGATATGTGGAGGATAGTGCAATGATACAGACAGAGACCCATTCCAGAATCTCCTCTGGTTCTTTTACGTGCACGGTGTAAAGCACCGACACGAGTCCTCGGTTTAAAGTCCCATCTGAAAGACTGTTAATTGTATTAGGATCAGACAAGGGATCGAACCTGCGATCCCTGGATTACCAGTCCAGCATGTTAACCAGCGTAAGCTGTATGACACGCCTTTTCACGCGACGACCACTGCCTAACACTGCGAATGCGCATGCCCACAACATCGAGTACACATGTCAGCTGTATACCATTAATTGGAAACCCTCATACGATATTGTATACACACACGTTCATCGAAGGAAATGCAATAGCAATGTAAATATTTACGCATGGATGTTGACCCTATTTACATTATTGTGTTGTGTCAATATACGTATCGTTTGTTTATTAGTTCAAATAATCAGATTATGTGTCGAGCAATTATCTGGAAAACAATTATTCCATATAATTGGAAATTACATTATATATACATTTTCTTTTTCACTGATGGAGTGTCATTTTAAGTCGGGCAACTATTTGGGGGAAAAATTATTCTATATAATTGGAAATTACATTCTGTATATATTTTCTTTTTCACTGATGCAGTGTCACTTTAAGTCTAATATTTACGGCACCAACGCCTGTAATTAGTGTATAGGAGTGTTGTATGGTTTGGAGATTTACCTAGATAACCAGCTCCTATAAGTTTGTGTTTTTGTTTTGTAACATGACGTTAGAATGTCTTCTTCAAACACTGGAAAGGCTGGAGAGTCGTCTGCTTTATCTAGCAATTAATTAGGGTCACTGCGTGATGTCGTAGATAAATTGATTTATCCCCATGGATGGCCAATAGATTAAAAAAGCTTTACTGCTGGGAAGAGAACATTCTTTGATATTAATTCATTACGCCTGAAACTAAGTTAAGCTGCTTACTTTTCTTTTCAAAATTTTCTCCGAACTCGCGCGTTACCGGTAAAAAAATTCTATTGAAATATATTGTGTGGATAGAACGAGTGATTATGACCTTTGTGATTGGTTGCCTGAATGGTGTTGCATTGATCAAGGCACGAACAAACATGCTATACCGAACTGAGTTAGAATTTATCACATTCACGGTAATGTTACTTCACTATTCTGAATTCGAGTTCGAGTCCTATGCTCGAGTAGATTGATCACTTGTGTGGAGTCTCCGTAGTGAAATGGATTCAGTGTCCGCCAAGTAATCGAGAGGTCGAGAGCTTGAACCCCGTCAGAACAATGGTGGTAAAATGTCCTTAGGCAATACACTTAATGCACATGGCCTCTTCTCTCCACATCATGTAATAATTGTTGTCCAACAACAAACGGCAGATTCCAATCGTGTTTGGAGAACGTCTGCGCATGTGCAGTTGCATATTCTGTTACGCTTGATTCATAGAGAGAAAAAACTGATTTAAACAAATTCAGTGATACGACTGGTTTACAAAATGCATTTTTAATTTAGTTCGATTACGAAACAAATTTTTATATCGTTATATTAATCGCTCTAGAGACCTCATTCCTGATGGAATCCATCGCCGTGGGGGAGCGAGAAGAGGCAACGTGGATTTTAGGTGCCTTGCATAAGGGTACATTCCTAACGGCTCTTTCATTGAGGACACATTTTCTTATATTTAGAGTCTACGACAGAGCGATGATTCGCGTCTATAATTACGTTTGATGAAATGACTGAGTAGCAGTTGGAAATGGGTAGGGTCAATCACGTATGTTGTTAGAACGTGTTGCCCAACCCATTTGCTAATTATGTATTCGTAATTTGTTTGTAATTGCTACATACATGTATATACAGCAATAAAATATTATCAAATCAGTAGTTGAGTCACGAACGGCCTGCATTTCATTCATTTACGCGCGCTTAAACGACACTCATATATTGCAAAAGAACGATACATTCTGTTCATGTTTCGTGTGTCGCATTCTGTTCCTCAACTATCTCCGAACAATTTGTTGGAACTGACACTGGTTTATTATTACGTTTTATTGGCCTCTGAAGGCAGAACGTGCTATGTGTAGCAATTAGTACGCTCTCCGTATAGTGATCGTATGGTCGTTGTGACATGCTCCGCAATGCAATTTTGCTGTCCAAACGGAATGGCGTTGCTTTCAGCAACCAATTCCTGGGTTTAATGGCCGTGTCTCATGCGAGCTACCATGTACGTATTGTAGTATATTACTCTAACAAAAGTAGCCCGTGGTGTAGATGTGATAAGAGATTCTGTCGATCAGAATACAATTATGATGCAGCTTTACGATCAGTTAGAATCTATAATAATAGGAATTATTTCAAGGACAGCTATACTCCGTTAAAGCGACACTACATCAGTGAACACACACATTTCTATAGAATATATTTTCCTATTATATGGTAAAATTGATTTCCAAATATTTGGCTCAAAAACTGAGTATTTCAACTAATAAACAAACGTCGTATACGCGGTTTGTTGACATAACACAATAATGTAAATAGGGTCGACATTCATGCATAATACAACTAGTGTATCCTGAAAAACATGAGTTATGGTACATATTTACCGTTATATCTCATATTTGTGCCTATTTATTCGTAGACTAATCTTAGTTAAATTATCTCTAAACGATATTATCTTATATATATTTATTTGTGAAAAAATGCCTTTTATTTGCTTTGTGCGATATAATGTCGCTTTAAGTGTACACTCTATGAAAGTAGTTCACATAAAGAATGCGCTAGAAATTTAATTATCTAAATGTGTTTTTATGATACAATATAATGACGTATCTTGCGAGATTGCAGACATTCGACTAGTCGCTCTATACATAATTCGGGTGAACGGTTCTATCCGCACACCGCCTTGATATAGTGAATATAGTTGAACAAAGTGATCTCAAAATGCATCGAGATCTGTGGAGCGTTGTAAAACGTAAAGCTTAAACTTTATTTATCTCACAACGATTGCGAAACAAGCTGTAACACCTCTAGAATCAACTATGCATTGTTCAATATGTATTATATTTGGAAATAAAATATGTTTAAACTAAACAAGCTTTAACAACTTATATTAATCACTCTTGTTGGTGCGAATCGGATGAAAGCGTAAATGACCACCGTACTATCTTACATACTTCCCGGTCTGAGGATCGAACCCGGGTTGCATTGGTGAGAAGCGAGAGTGCTAACTAACCACTGTGCTAATCGGATATAAAACGTATATATTGGTAAACAGGATTTCTCGATTCCACGATAGTCACCACCATGTTAAGAACAATATTTCACTTAGGATGTGACGTATCAAGTAGCAGTATTCTGTGTTCGCTTCTGTTGTAATTTGGAGTAGCACCAATTTTTCAATCTTGTTGAGGTTGATTGATTCATTGACATTGTTGATGCGCAACAGGGTTCTGTGGCTATTATCAGTGTATCATGATATATAAAAATTGTCATGTGCTTCTTGCGAAACAAGTTCCTACAACTCATAATATTAATCATTCTCGAGATCTCATTCTTGATGGAACCCATCTCCGCGAGGGAGAGAGAAGAGGCATGTGAACTTTAAATACCTTGCCTAAGGACACACTCGTAACGGCTCCAGCGGGTTTCGAACTCCAGGCCTTTCGCACACGAATCGAACTCGCTACGACTGCGCTATCACGACTTCTTTCTTCGAAACTTAATTTGAACAAACGTGTCACGAGCCGTGGGGATTACTTTACGCGGACAAATTTGCAGTTTGACAGACATCCGAAGATAATCACAGTAAGAAGAGCCCAAGAGACATATATTATACAGATTATATTCCCGCACCCTACATGCCATTATGTAATGTCTATATAACATGGCCGCATAATATTTATGCACTTTGGAAGTAGTAATAGCGTAGTGGTAGCGCGCTCGCTTCAGGTGCGAAATGCACGGTGTTCGCTCCCAGCTGTAGCCGTTACGATTGTGCCCTTTTGCCAGGCATTTAAATTCCATAGTGCCTCTTCTCTCTCCCTCGTGGCGATGTATTCCATCAGGAATGAAGTTTCGAGAGTGATTAATATAAGTTATAGGAACCTGTTTCGCAATCGAGCTAACATAAATTTGTATAAACAAACATTTATGCATAATGTAAAAAACTGATTCCATTCCACTACGTTGTTGGAACACATAAATACGGATATAAATGGAAAATACGCCGAGCATAGGTTCCACCATTCTATATATATACACATAGCAAGACAATTCAATAACTATAATCTCAAATTACCAAGATATGAACAATGCATATTGCTAAATTAATGAACAAAGTATGTTATCTTGAAGCAGGTGTTTGTTTGAGTGTTGTGTTTCTGACACAAAGAATTTGTTAATATTGTTTTGCTGTTCTAATAATTGTTGTATTGTTGTTTGATGCATCGTCAAGTTTTGCATTGTAAGCCCAGAATAATTACTCATAATGCATAGTGCTAGCCTACGATTTGCATACAAAGGACAGCATAACAACGAAGTGGTATTCTGATTCAATAGTATGACATGTGCACACATTACAATTTACAAATACGTTTGTGGCGCATACCTAGACTGTACCACAGCACGCGATTTACATAGCATTGACGTGCAACACATATCCTTTAATGTTTTAATATGAAATAGGCACTACCTATCAACGGGAGAGCCAATATCAATTACTGAACTAGACATTATAGGAGAAATATGACTAAGTCGCCGCGAGGGGTTAGCTTAATCATATTTTAGTTTGCTCTACTATGACACAGAATCTACATACACTATATGCAAGGGAAACAACAATGGGTCGAGCCACAAGTTCTTACAACATTAGAGACGGCTCTTCCCAAGGGATTGTCATCTAAGGAAGATAACAGTGGTAGCGCGTTCACTTCAGGTGCGAAAGGCTTGGAGTTCGAGCCCCGCTGGAGCCGTTACGATTGTGCCCTTAAGCAAGGAATTTAAATTCTACTTTGCCTCTTCTCTCCCCCTCGTGGCGATGGAATCCACCAGGAATGAGGTCTCGAGAGTGATTAATATCAGTTGTAAGTACTTGTGACGCAATCGAGCTAATTGTTTTTATATAAACCAAGATAGATAGAATGATGACAACGAGTGTTCTTTTCTTGTAGACGTTATACTTTTTACATGGACTGAGAATTATGATAATAAATTGCATTAGTTCATAGAACGTCTGTAAGTTGCGATCAATCCAATTCGCGAACCAGTCCATAGCGGTGATATCGTTTAACCCATTCAACACCAAGTAACTCACATGGACTGGTCCATGATATTCATAAACCAATAAATGAATCAGAAAATCACATTTGGACAAGTTCATTTATCAAATTGGGTAATTATGTCTAAAAATAGTCATATCACTGGCAAAAAGTGCAGATCCTGATGAGACGGCTCGTCACGAGCCGGCTCATCTGAATCTACACTTTTTGTAAGCCTATTTAGAGGTATGTGGTGTTGAACGGGTTAAACTTTATTTATAAATTTTACAACGATTGCGAAGCAAGTTCTAACAACTTATATTAATCACTCCCGTTGGCGCGGATGAAATCGTAAAGGTGGTCATTCGTGTGGGAGGAAACCAGAGTACCCGGAGAAAACCCACCTGTCCGATTTGGCGAGCACCGTACCATCTCACATGCTTCCCGGTCCGAGGATCGAAACCGGGTTGCATTGGTGTGAAGCTAGTGCGCTAACCACTGCGCCAATCGCACAGCCTAATATCGTTTAGTTTATCATTGTGATAATTGATCAGTTTGCGAATATACACTTGCTTTTAAAGAACAATCTGTTTATTTAGTACAAGACTTATACATAGTGCATCGTCTAAAAAGCATACACTAGATTATATATTAATTGGTCATGTAATATAGGTATGGTGCATAGCAATAGTTAACAATATTCATATAATTGTAATCAGTTTAAGAAAAAGTTTCTATCAGTATATTAATGATTACAAATTACGGTAAATATTTTCTTAGTTTTATTTAATACCATCAAACAGAGCTCATAAAGTGAGTTTGCCAGGGAGCTTGCATAAATATTATGAACATATAGCATACTAATTAAACTTTTTTTGTCTTTCAGCAAAGTGTTTCTTAAAGATATTGATTGCTTCTTTGACAGATTTGGACAAGTTACATAATACATTCGTCTCCGTTGACATTAGCAATCTAAAAAATGTTGTATAATTGTAATATTTATGTATGTACTTTTTGTGTAAATTACTAAGGCATGCACATATATATATATATATATAGTCTGATATTCGTCTTCTATGTCTAATGTATTACAGCAGTTACACTGTCTTTGATTTCTCGGTATTCTATATATTGCCTATCGGCCTGTTTAGATTCTTAAAGGGAGATGAACTGATAATCTCAACCTACTAATACACAACATATTACGGTTTCGTGACCCAATGTCTAGATAACTCTGATGATTGAGCTTAGTTACCCTCGCCGCCGGCGAACCATATGGGCGAGCTAGATAACTCTCACAACATATATTATTTTTAAACATTCTATGATTATCAAGGACTGGACTTCTAAATTCCCAAACCATTCCTGGGTAAATATATTAACACATTGGGAAATCCATAGTTGTTCAGCAAATATTTTACATTGTATGCCCAGTTTTTAGACATCGCTAATTTTCTATTACCTCCCTTGGCAGAAAAGTCTGAATTAATCCAAAATGTAAAAAGATCCATTTAGTTAGAATCCTTTGTTTTTACTGTTGTGCCCTAACCAGATGTTGCTGTATCAAAATCGTCTTAATTAACTGATAACATTGTAGTACAAATAATTACCCATTGCATTCCCATACTATTGGAGATCTGTCGAGATATATGTAGTTATTTAATAATTAAAAGAAGCGAAAATGGAATAAAATTGCTAGCATGTTGTGCAAAGTAAGCAAGGATAAAAACTGAGGAAAACACTTAATATGACCTATTTACTTATAGAGAGTATTCAGGGGCAGTAACTGACCGATGTCTCTCATTATATTCATACAATCCTTGTTGATACAGTGTTCGTATTAGTATATTCGTAATTTTAACATAGCGTGAAATAAGCAAAGGATAACGACCGAGTTCGCAATGTACACCGACTGTGCTAATCTAACATTCAATATACGTTTACAGACCTTTAAATGAATCCTTTCGATTTCCTTAGATTTGGTATGGCCCCATATCTCTGACGCGTAGTTCAGTATAGATCAACGCTGAATATCCATGTGTCCATGGCTACTGCTGCGAGATGTGCCCCAGCTGTGACGTGCAGCCAATGAGGAGTCTGCACTAAATCTATGGACATTCCCCTTTAATGTGAAGCTTCTACATGACTGATAATTGGCACTGATTACTTCAGAACTTCTCGGAAAGTTTTCATGTCATAGTAAAAAAGCCTAAAGGCAAGGTCATTAGAAAATTTAAGCCACTAATGAGGAAACACCTCAACCCAATAACGAGCAAGAAAATCAAGTTTAGGAGCGCTGAACGGATTAATTAATTTTGCAAAGAGATTATTTGGAGTTGCAAACAGACCGATTTTAAATTGACATGCATTAGGACTTTGTCGCACAAACGGGAGCTTTCTTGTCGTTATAAGTGAAACATGTTTATGCATTAGCTGCAGTAATGCATATACGGGTCAGTAGTCCAGTGGTTAACGTCTATTTGTCTATCAGTCTATGCATGTAGTGGACGTTTATTGCTTTGACTACGTCTATTTGTCTATCAGTCTACGTATGTAGTGGACGTTTATTGCTTTGAGTACGTCTATTTGTCTATCAGTCTATGCATGTAGTGGACGTTTATTGCTTTGACTACGTCTGCTTGTCTATCAGTCTACGTATGTAGTGGACGTTTATTGCTTTGAGTACGTCTGATTGTCTATCAGTCTATGCATGTAGTGGACGTTTATTGCTTTGAGTACGTCTGATTGTCTATCAGTCTACGTATGTAGTGGACGTTTATTGTTTTGACTACGTCTATTTGTCTATCAGTCTATGCATGTAGTGGACGTTTATTGCTTTGACTACGTCTGATTGTCTATCAGTCTATGCATGTAGTGGACGTTTATTGCTTTCACTACGTCTGTTTGTCTATCAGTCTATGCATGTAGTGGACGTTTATTGCTTTGACTACGTCTGCTTGTCTATCAGTCTATGCATGTAGTGGACGTTTATTGCTTTGACTACGTCTGATTGTCTATCAGTCTATGCATGTAGTGGACGTTTATTGCTTTGACTACGTCTGATTGTCTATCAGTCTATGCATGTAGTGGACGTTTATTGCTTTGACTACGTCTGATTGTCTATCAGTCTATACATGTAGTGGACGTTTATTGCTTTGACTACGTCTATTTGTCTATCAGTCTATGTATTGATGGGAGATTTATTGTTTTGGCTACGTCTGATTGTCTATCAGTCTATGTATTGATGTGAGATTTATTGTTTTTGAATACGTCTGTTTGTCTATCAGTATGTACATGGATGGGATAAGACAAATGTGCTTTGATGATGGTCCACGTGGATTGATGGTGGGATACATTGACCAAGGCTTATAGCCAGGGAGGTCAGCGAACTTTCCACTTCCATTGACATATACTACTGTAAGCGCAATCATTATTTGTTCTTGTGTCAATTGCCAGTGCGGAGAATTGCATCACGCCGAGTGATATTCTTTAGTTGTTATTGTGTTATGGTAAACATATGGCAAGGTTAACATTACAGGGGTATGGTACACCCGTTTCCTGTTGGTATGTATGTTCCATTAATGTCAAACCCCTTGCGGGGACGGGGACCTAGACATGTTTTCCTGGGCAGGCTTAGCCGACCTAAGTGGTTAACCAGTACTAAGCAATGTGTGTGAGGTGTCTTGTTCAATGACACTACATACGTGGCCTGGCCGAGTATCGAATAATAATAATGTTGGTACATGATATTAAATTTGAAATTAGATAATGCCAGTCTAAACTACACATGTGTCGGTATGCCAGACCAAAATCTTGACCAACATTCGAAGATGTATGGACATAACGAGACACAGTCATCGATTGTGCTATACATTCTTGCTTTGTCCGAAATATTGGACAATTCTGGTTGATGCCTTGCAAACAATGTATATAAACGGCTAACTGTATGTCCAGATGTTGGACGGTGAATGGCACATGTTCTCTGGCAACTATTTACTGTAGGAAATTGGAGTTCTTAATGAAAGTAGCTTTTATTGACACTAGTTGGCAAACTACGCTGATAGATTGTTGGGGGGAAAGACAGATTGTACATGTCAATAATCCACATTGCTGGGATACGGTTCAGATTGCGCTACGTACAAACATACGAGGACACTACACTATTAAATATGCGTATGTCGTTTTGTAATATGCTTATGTCGTTTTCTATACTAGAGGACATAGAAAACACACACTTCGGATAAGTTTGTTTTTACATGTAAAAAACAATAACTATATAAATACATTGTTTTAAATATTTTGAGTTGTTCAGTTTGTGTTTTGTAATAAAGATGGGATATATTTTTGATGGAATCCTTCGTATTTCGTTTTCATGTAATAATAATCATATAATGTAGGTGTGCGTTTTCTATGTCCTCTAGTGTAATATACTTGTGTCGTTTTGTATTTCGATATATATCATCTTTATCATGTGCATTAATGCTATAGTGTTAAGAAATTTAAGAGAGCCCTAAGGAAGATTAGTTCAGAACAAATTAGGTCACCCTCTATAAATAAAGAAATATATCTATTATTTGTTAAGCTCGTTATGAAGAAAAATGTTTTCATTTAAGCTGTCCAATTAATCATTGGGTTTTCTCAGTGAAAGACAGTTTTATCGTTCACTGTTTTGAAACAGTGGATAATGGCATTTTCTTTATCACTGCTTGTGTTTCGTATTCCTCCACGGTTGGGTGTACTTTGGTATTTTAGCTATTCATAAATAGTCAATTATAAAATAATATGTTCTAGTGACTTTGGTTTGTCTGTCTTTTTCAATTTTGATAGCTGATAGAAAATTACACTGGAATTATTTTTATTGCTAACGGTTGTGTCTTATAGTGAAATGAGGCTCCCGGGAGACAGTGACATGAATACAACTGGATAAAATTATATATATAAGCCAAAGGTCATTGGAAACCATAATAGAACACGAGAGGAACAAATAAAAGTGGATAAACAAATATACATATATGCCAAAATCACTGAAAACTATAAAAAAGAAAAAGAAGATATGTGTTTATTAGTCTAAGATAGGATTTCTCCGTAGCAAATCATAACAGCAATGGCTGTCCGATTAGTGCAGCGGTTAGCGCCGCTTCTCACCAATGCGACCCGGGTTCGATCCTCGGACCGGGAAGTAAAAGGAAAGTAAAATGTTTGTTTATTATAGTGTCACCCCTATTTGGTAGGCAATCGGTAACCATTATTTAACTAGCTGGCCGCTCACCAACCGGCCATAATAGAACGAACCCCTGTCCGTAGGCGGACGCCTTAAACACTAGGCCACGATCACGAATGATAATTTCATCCGCGCCAACAAGAGTGATTAATATAAGTTGTTTGAACTTGCTTCGCAATCGTTGTAAAATAAATAAAGTTTAAACTTTTTTTAAACAGCAATGAAATTAATGCGCGTATTTCACTTTTAGCATTCTACATAGTATAGGGTGTGCAGTATATGTAGTTAATGTTTAACGATATAATAAATCATGTGATATATATCAAACAAGTTTCTTATATCTTTAACGATGGCAAAATAATAACCGCAGGTAATACTTTCAGGTTATGTGCGTTACGTTTGTATAGCTCAGATCTGAAATTTCAATTACCAGAATAAAAGTCTGATTATGATCTGCACTGTTCGCACTGGAAAAAATCAAACCAATCTGTAATACCACAAAACAAATATATCTAGTCAAATTATTTAAATAAAGTGTAAACAATAGATGGTTACGTTTTACGAAACATATTCTGTTTGCTCTCTGTAAATTAGATTTGCTATGTACCGCTGTTTAAAACCGTATTACTATATATATATATATATATATATATATATACCTCATGTGTGTATCATGTATGATGCACTGAGTGAATAAATGTGATTTGATTTGATTTGAGATATGTCTTAACAATACTTGGCACATCATTGTGTGTGCGAATGAATGGTGCATATAACGATGATCACATTTGTTGTGTACTTGTAATTAACCTCGTCATTACAGTGAATAAACGATCGCAAGTCTTGCCCATTGCTATCGCAAGTCTTGCCCATTTGCAAGCAGAGTTTGAGTTTTGTATGTGGTTCAGCTAAGACCTATATTTATTGCATTAGATGCACACACGCAGGACAAATGATGTTATGATCATCCCGTAAGCGTTTACGAGAGCATATATTTACAACGTTTGTGCGTCCGTCCATCTGTCTGCAATATATGGTTCCGTTGATCAGTTATAGCGTGCACTGTAGTGGCTTTCGTAAACATCCAGACACATGTTCAGGAAATATAAGTCATGTACATTAAGATGGGTCAAAAGATCAAATTGAGATCAAAATATACTTTTCATTTTATGGTTTAATATCCAACTATCAGCTTAGGTGATATGGCGACTCTCCAGCTGGTGGAGGAAGACTCCGGGTGCCCCATCCGAGACCTGGTATTGGTGGAGGAAGACTCCGGGTGCCCCATCCGAGACCTGGTATTGGTGGAGTACGACACCGGGTGCCCCATCCGAGACGTATTTCACGCACGGACGGACACCCTTGTCTTCTGGAACCACTGACATTCCACAAACCAGCTGGATAGCTTCCTCCCTATTGGGAGTCGAACATTCCGCGGTGAGTGGCAAGTGATTTGAAGTCGTCTTTTCGGGGTTGTTTTTTAGAAACCCGCACGTCCTAAAATAGTAGAAGGATATTTTTAAATGGCAATTTGGCAAAAGTGACCTAATGAAAATTAAGATTTCATAATACAGTCAAACATGTGTTAGTGGTCACCTATATTAAACAGCCAACCTGTATTAAGCAGCCAGTGTCCAGATTCACAATATCCTGTGTTATTATACATATGACCTCTATTAAGCAGCCATCTGTGCTAAGCAGCCATTTTCTGTGGTTCCCTTGGCAGACTGCTTAAGACAGATTTGACTGTAAACTGATATAATTACTGGAATATGATTAATTAAGTAGAACTGGATTCCATGTGTGAAAAGTAGCACATACAAATGGCTGTCCGATTAGCGCAGTTGTTAGTGCGCTCGCTTCTCACCAATGCGATCCGGGTTCGATCCTCAGACAGGGAAGTATGTGAGATGGTAAGATGGTCGCCAGATCGGACAGGTGGGTTTTCTCCGGGTAATCCGGTTTCCTCCCACATGAATGACCACATATACGATTTCATCCGAGCCAACGAGAGTGATTAATATAAGTTGTTAAAAAAAAATACAGTTGCCGCTTCTCTCTCCCTCGTGGCGATTGATTCCATCAGGAATGAGGTCTCGAGAGTGATTAATATAAGGTGTAAGAACTTGTTTCGCAATCGAGCTAAAATAAATGTGTATAAACTAAACAAACACAAAGTCTCTAGGGCGATATTTTTTTAATGATCTCTCCAGTCTTTTTACAAAGCGTACTTAAAAGAACCAGAAGAAACTCTGGAATTGGTCTCTGTCTGTATCATTGCACTATACTCCAAATTCTAGAATTATTAATTTTGTTCAAATTCGCTCACGTGGGCGATCGGCAATGACGATGACAACAATCTCTACTATTCATTCTACTGTGAAAGCGACATTGCATCGCAAAAAGCAAATACAATGCATTGTCACGTGTAAATGCATTGCTACTACAAATTCTTCCGAATACATTCGAACACTAACATTGAATCAATAAACAGTGTTTTTGTGGATTGAAAGTATGATTTCATATAATGGTGATCCATGCTTCCTGAATTGATGTTTGTTTTGTCATCGGAGCGTCAATACTAAACGCGAAATAATGTCGCTTAGAGATAATTTAACTAAGAATAGTCTACAAATATATAGGCACAAATGTGAAATATAACGGTAAATCTGTACCATAAATCGTGTTATTCAGGATACGCTAGTTGTATTACGCATGGATGTTTACATTATTTTGTTATGTCAACAAACCGCGTATACGACGTTTGTTTATTTATTGAAATACTCAGTATTTGAGGCAAATATTTGGGGGGAAATTATACCATATAATAGGAAAATACATTCTGTAGAAATTTGTGTTTTCACTGATGTAGTGTCGCTTTAAAGTAAGTAGCTTGAACATATCTTCAAGTTACTTCTAAATGATGCTAGTTTATACGAATTTATATTTAGCTCGATTGTAAAACAAGTTTGTGCAACGTTAGATTAATCGTTCTCGAGACATCATTCCTGATAGAATTCATCGCCAAGAGGGAAAGAGAAGAGTCAAGTGGAATTTAAGTGCCTTGCATAAGGGCACACTCGTAACGGCTCCTGAAATGAACGCAACGCTATCAAGGCTTCTGTGTGTTTTACTGGACTGGTAATCCAGGAATCGCAGGTTCGATCCCACGTCTGACCCTAATAAAATTAAAAGTCTTTCAGATGGGACCTTAAACCGAGGTCTCGTGTAGGTGCTTCACGCCGTGTACGTAAAAGAACCGGAGGAGATTCTGGAATGGGTCTCTGTCTGTATCATTGCACTACCCTTCAAAAATCTAAAATGACTTATCTCTTCAGGAGGTGTCGCTCATATGGACAACCGGTAGCGACGATAAATAAACGTAAAACACACACACACACATTCCATGTGTTAGCTTCAATAAAGTTAAATTTGGAATGGAAAATCCCACAAAGTTTATGTTAAGTAGTACTAGATAATTTAAGTTTCAATAGTTATAACATGGTGTTTTAACGTTCATTACGTTACATTGTTGTTCTGTACGTTAACTTGTTTAGGGGATTTAAAGTTGCACCAACAGCTTAGTAGGCGATTCTCCAGCTAGATAGAGGAAGACCGCGAGTGCCCCTCTCAACTGTATTTACTGCACGGACTGGCGCCCGGATAGGACCACCGCCCTTCCACAAGACGGCTAGATAGCGTCCTCACTTGAAATAAAAATATAAATTATTTCACCATAATTATGTTATTGCAAATCAATAGTACATATGTCATACACGTAAAGATACAATACATAGCATGAACATACAAATGGTTTGAAAGAATTCGACACCCCAGTTAGTTTATACACATTTATTTTAGCTCGATTGCGAAACAAGTTATTTCAACTTATATAAATCACTTTCGAGACCTCATTCCTGATGGAATCCATCGCCACGAGGGAGAGAGAAGAGGCAATGTGGAATTTAAATGCCTTGCCTAAGGGTACAATCGTAACGGCTCCAGTGGGGCTCGAACTCCGGACCATTCGCACCTGAAGCGAACGCGCATCCACTGCGCTATCACGACTTCCTAGCGACACCCCAGTTGGATTCGAACCTACAGCGATGAGGGGCAATTGATTTAATTTGAAGTAGACGATTGTAATCACCTTGCTATGTACTTTGTACCACGAGTATCGACTGTTGTCGTAAATAACAAATTTGTTGTAGATTTGTTTTGTATTGACATGTTAAGTAGATAATTACGTAGATAATTGTTTTCTATGTTGTCGAAAAGCAATTAAAAGCCTTTAAATAATTAATTTCGAAAACTACTCAATACATTATTGGCGTAGCCTCTGGAAATGTGGACAAGTCACAATATGGTGCTGGGATCATAATGATCAGGTTTTACGGCGTTTCTGTGCAAAGCAGTACGACGTCATCTCGAACAACATAAAATGAAATACTGCGTAACAGTTTCTAACGTGTGTTATACACGCAACTTACGCAGTGACTAATGTACATTATGTTTCCTTTCATTACAATAAGCCACACATGAAGAATTTATCATCTAAATTCATAATTATCCTGTAAGGATAAAATAAAACAATAAACACATTAAAGGTGTGCTCAGCAATGGGTTTTATTTAGGGATGGTACCGAACAGCTAAATGGTATTTGAATATTCGATGAATATTACAAATCAAATCCTAACTTTTACCAATTTGACCTATTCACCGGTTCACCGGTACACGCGTGTACTTTACATGTCGTGAAATTGGCTTCTTGTCGGTAGTGCGCGTGAAGAATTTCCAGACAGCTAATGGCTGACGCGGAGGCATGGTGCATTGTATAAAACTTTTATTTAATGCGTCGAATATTCGCTGTTCACAGTGTCCCAATAATTAACCGTGTCTATGATAAATAAATCTTTATTCCGCCACTTTTAATGAATCCCAGAGAATTATACATAACATATAGCGGTTTGTAATATACAACATGCATTCACGAGCATTATGCATACAAGTACATAAATAAACCGGAACTTATCAACTTACGAACACGAGAATTCTATCATACTGAAAAAGTAGACAAATAATACGGAAGTTATTAGAACATTATTAATTGAACACGGTCGAGTGGTTACTGTCATTGCCTTCAAATCACTTGCTCCTCAACGCTATAGGTTCGAATCCAACTGGGGTATCGAATTCTTTCACATGAGGAAGCTATCCAACTGGCTTGCGGTGGGTCGGTGGTTCTACCCGTGTATCCGCCATTACCCGAAACACTGCTCGGATGTGTATCAAGGTCTGTCTTCCTCCCTAAATAATAGTTGTAGAGCCGCCATATGACCTATACTGTTGGTGCGACTACGCTATGCATAAAATAAAAAAATCCGCTAAATGTCATAAACATATCCGGTAAACGTCATACATATTTTATATTTGCTAAAGTAACTATTGTTCTAGTTGTTTGGTTCATTGTCAACTGCTCTGGACAATGTGTCACTACTACTTTCATTTTCATTTCATCACCAATTACGCTTAAATGTTTATTTTACGTATAGCGTAGTTTTTTTATGACGCTTAGCGGTTACGAGATTAAGACGTTTAGCGTAATTTGTTTATTAAGTTTAACGATCTTTTGACGTACAGCGGACATTTTGATGACGTTTAGCAGTCTTTTGATGCTTAGCGGAGTATTGACGTGTAACGGTGCTTGCTACAAAAAAAACCAAAACAAACAAAGAAATCTACTTGTCCTTCCGTGCAGGAAATACTGTGCTATGAAGCGCATGTGTTGTCTTTCACCAATAACCGCTGGAATGTCGCCAGGCGATCAAAGCTCTCTGTGAGACAAACTGAAATTATCAGATATGGTAGAAGTTCAGAACTGCACAGTATTGTACAGATACATACACCACTAAAGCCCGACCTTTTAATGTTGCAATCTTCATGTGATGTTCCGCATTCGTGCACGATTTTAACGTGAGACAGTAAACTGTCACATCTCACTGAATTATTTAATACATAACAGAGGTTGCTGTAAGAAAGCTCTCAAGAATCAATTTATACTTGAGCACGAGTTTTTATCGGTAATTTATGCATCTGCATTAAATGACCCTCGTGAAATCGATGCTTACGGTAGCACGGAATATAATACGAATGTTGGCCCCCTCAGTGTCGAAGAGTACATCTCTTTGAATAATATGGTGGTTATCTAGGGGTGGGGGAGGAGGTCCGCTTGCCCATTTGAGCGAGGGCAGTTTACTTAACAACACCTTTTCTCGGCTTACTCCAGCGGTTAACCAGTACTTGGTGCACCAACCTCCGTAAGAAACTGCCATTGTTTTCATATAAAGAGACACGGTCTGAGCGGGGCTCCGAACCCGTAACCATCAGTGATGATAGTTACAAATGAATACAAGTCAGCGACCGTAACCTCTCGACCACGTAGGCGGTGAATTCAAAGATCTAGAGTATATAATTATATATACATATGTATATTATATACGCTGCACACATTGCATACACCATTTCTGGTTTAATAGTACTGTGTCCGATTAGCGCAGTGGTTAGCGCGCTCGCTTCTCACCAATGCAACCCGGGTTCGATCCTCGGACTGGGTAGTATGTGAGATGGTACGGTGGTCGAGATTGGACAGGTGCGTTTTCTCCGGGTTCTCCGGTTTCCTACCACACGAATGACCAGAAGCATAAGCTTTTCTCTGCGCAAACGAGAGTGATTAATATAAGTTGTTAAAGCTTGTTTCGCAATCGTTGGAAAATAAATATAAAGTATCTCAATTTAATGAAATAAACACGTTATGTAATATATTACACGGGCTGATTTATAGTATTTTTCATTGGCTCAGTGATATGTTATGAGACTATTTGATTGGTCGAGTAACCGATTGACACATTGACACATTGTGTGTGCCGTGCCGTCTGCGTGTGCTTAGTACATGTATGTCAGTTGGACATTGAGGCCGTGGACATTTATTCTGTGTTATGAAGTTTTGCGATATATGGATTTATTGTGGCATAAATGACTGGATTTTCACTGACATTCGTGAGTAGCCTATATTATGAGTACACTAGTGTTCACACGTATTGGATTTAATGACAATGTAACATTTACAATAGTTTAGACAATTGCATTAAATGCAAAAATGATCATTTTACTTAGTAATATTATTCCACTTGCCGTAAAAGAGACTGACTAGAAGACATTCACCGAAAAGCCTTAGACGGCCGATTACCGGTACGCCAATGGTACGTACCATGCTTGCGTTTTATAACAATATTTCTAGATTATTGCTATAGACCACAGGGATTCGGCACGTTTGGGGGTACTAGTATATATATTTAAGTACAGGGATTCTACTCTGTTGGATGTCAGATTTCGCATCGATCAGTAAAATGGCCCTATCTGAAACAATGTTGTACAAATCTGTCCAAATATAACGCCTATCCCGAGTCTTTATATTGTTCTTCAAATAAAACACAACTTTAAGCTGCATGCATGTATACTTTGCAAACAATTGCCACAGACATTGGCCATAGCAGGTCACATTTCCATACTAGGACACGGGTTCTGTCAGCAACAAAAATAAATCTTCGACGGGAGAGTTTTAACTGTGAATAACATTATCACTAAAATGTGTTTACACTAACGTGTAGGTTTATTCGGCAAAAATGTACGTCAAAAAGAGATTTCGTAGCATTTTCAATTTGTTTTGAAAATTTCTAAAGCGGCGCAATTCGCGTTGAAACGAGCGTTGAAACGAGCGTTCTGATTGGATTATGATTATTCTTCCTATATAAAAAAAACATCTTGTTACATTCTAATAATCCAATCAGAACGCTCGTTTCAACGCGAATTGCGCCGCTATAGAAATTTTCAAAACAAATTGAAAATGCTACGAAAT
The DNA here is from genome assembly GCA_014843695.1 of Archivesica marissinica. Lineage (NCBI taxonomy): Eukaryota > Metazoa > Mollusca > Bivalvia > Venerida > Vesicomyidae > Archivesica > Archivesica marissinica. The sequence goes on along the minus strand of CM026400.1, from coordinate 29,346,476 downwards.
CTCGTTTTGACGAATTATTGATTTATGAATTATTGTTGCCGTGCGACCGTTATTAGAAATTGACATTTGTAAACAAGTACTCCATACATTAGCTCGCTCGTTTCTCACCAATACAACCCGGGTCCGATCCTCGGACTGGGAAGTATGTGAGATGGTACGGTGGTGGCCAGCTCGGACAGGTGGGGTTTCTCCGAGTACTCCGGCTTCCTCCGACATGGATGACCACATTTACGCGTTAATCCGTGCCAACAAGAGTGATTAATATAAGTTGTTGAAACTTGTTTAGTTTAAACATATTTTATTTCCCAATATAATACATATTGAACAATGCATACACCACGCATAATCAGAATACAGAAACAGGATTAGAATGGAAGACAGAGTCTTATATAATTCTTCTCCTCAAGGAATTGTTTCGCAATCGTTGTAAAATAAACACTTGTATCCCCTACCCACTTACCCCACCCCCTTAAATAAAAAACTGCTGAAATGAATGCAAACCGAATCACACACGTTAACAGATTGCAGCATGCATCGTGAACAACCGATCCATGTACTTTTCTATTCACTGACACCTTGCGGAAATAGATATATATATAATATATATTCTCTATTATCCTCCAGTATAGGAGAATCTATATTCTTTATTACCCTCCAGTATAGGAGAGCTATCACATACATCACAGGAACTTGAAATGTTATCCATAAGCCACCAAATGTCTCGTATTCTTTTTTTAATAGAGGGGGGTGTCCTAGGATAGAGGTACGAGATCTTTGGTGGCTTATGGATACAATTTCAAGTTCCTGTGCATACATGCATGCCACAGTTACATTACAGGACATTTTATGTTTTAGGTTTAGTTAAAAACTATAAATCCCAAGGTATACCAAGAAAAACAATACTACCAAACAGTTAACTGTTTCCATGGTGACCGACCCATATAGTCAATTGGCAATTTGTTGATTCGAGTGAAATCTAAAACCCGTAGTAACATTGTATAGTAATGTCAATGAACGCTGATGTTAGCAATAATAGTGTTTACCATGGCAGTTGTATGAATATTAGATATTAATTCTAACAAATAAAGCCAATTTTGTTACATTAAGAGGTAGAGAGAGAGAGAGAGCGAGAGAGAGAGAGGGGAGAGAGGGAGGAGAGAGTGAGGTCACATGTGTCAGTCATAGCATCCAATTAAAGTATGTATTATATTAGTGTGTTATTGGATACGTTTTGTGTGTTCTTTGTTTATCGTCTGAGGAAGCTTTCCAGATGGTGGAAGGTCGGTTATCCACCTGGCCCCCTCGGTGCATAAATGCTTAATGGTAAGTGGCAAATGGGATCTTCTCCACTACTGAACACTGGAAAATCGCTCTTAGCTCATAGTTTGCTAGCGGTGAAATGAACTGTCAAATATGTAATGAAATTTCATTACAATTGGTTCGTAACCTTATCTGTCGGTGTGACTATAAATCCCAAACCAAGTAAAATCGAAAAAAAAAACAATATACTAAAAGACATAGAAAACACACACCTACATTAGGATTCCATCAAAGATATATCACATCTTTATTACAAAGCTTGGCTCGTTTTCTTAAGAATGTTTGAAACCATGCTGAATGCTCTAGCATAGCTTTATTGATCACTTGTTTATTTCTATATATACTAGAGGACATAGAAAACGCACACCTACATTATATGATTTAGATTATTATTACATGAAAACGAAATACGAAGGATTCCATCAAAGATATATCACATCTTTATTACAAAACACAAACTGAACAACTAACAATATTCCAAAATGTTTAAACTTATGTATTTATATAGTTATTGTTTTTCATGTAAAACACACTAATCTGAATTGTGCGTTTTCTATGTCCTATGGTATAGTTTGAGCGAGGAAAGGTGAACTTTAATCACGTGGTTTGTGCTTGCAATTGGTGCTTATTATTCAACCAGTCACCAACAATATGACGTCACAAGTCGTATATCCATTAGTCACGGCCATGTAAATAAAACGTTATTGGACAGACAGGGGTAGGGGTATATCCCCGTTATCGTGTATGCACGTATGCTGCATTGAGAATATTAGATTTAGATACATAGATCGGGATCATTATGAATTAGAAACATTATACATTACTCGGGTAATAGTTCATCAGATCGTACACCATCTCGTGGCAATGTGTTTGACTGTTCCCCGAATGTCAATTGAATAGTTGTTTTATTTACCCTACAAAGTTCCATGAAAAACGGAAATGAAGAATCGCGTGGTCAAGCGCTTTTAATATGATCGATTTATCGGTTTTTTGTTTTTTTGATTTCTTGTATTCCTGATTCCCCCACTTTATTCTGACCGGTAAATCAGAAAAGGCGAGACCCGAAGCTATAATCTGTTTCAATTATCTATTGTTACCTGTGTGTGTCTATGGTAGATTAAAACCAATTATCATACAAACCAACTTTTTAAATGACTTTGATGTTAAATTCTTTGATATTTTCATAGGATTAATGACATTCAATTATGTGTTTGGTGTTTGCTGAAGGGTGTGTTAATTTAATTTCCGATTAATATCATTAGCATCAAACATACTATTTAAGTGACTTGTTTTTTTTCTCTCATTTCTCCACTAATCAGGAATTAATATGGATGTTTTAGTGGGAAAATAAGAAAAAAACCACAACAAGAAAGAAAAACGACAGATTCCCTTAGTATCCCGCTTAAACAATTGGAAAATAATAATATTCCTACAAGTTACCCCGTAATAAGGTGGTTAAACTGCACTTTACATTAATGTTTGCTATTTCAATAATTGAAACAGATTATAGTGTTTTCACGCCCGGAGGCTATGTTACCACTAATCTCCAAACTGGACAAATTCCTGATTACCCCACAAATAAATTGACCAGTTTTTCTAAAAGTGGGGGAATCAGGAAGACACCGATTTATCATGTTATTCGAGCCGAGCAACGCAAGTCACATGACCAGTCAATAGTAGGGTGAATAAATTAAAGTACACGTGAAACTGTTTCATAGACAAGCGAGGAACACAGGCAAAACTAACGAATTACAAGTTATATATGGGGTTGGATAATATTAGTCAGTTACTGCCCCTGAATACTCCTAAAAGTAGATTGGCACTCTTAATTTGTTTCCTCTGTTTTTATCGTTGCTTCCTTCGCACAACAAGCTATCAATTTTCATCCTTTTTTATCTTATAATTATTAAATAACCTACGCAAATTCAATGGATTCTTTACTGTAAAACATTGCTATCAATTAATTAATACGATTTTGATAAGATTACATTTATCACATGCAACACCTGGTTAGAAAACAATAGTAAAAACAAAGGATTCCAACTAAAAGAACCGCTATACATTTCGGGATAAATCTGACTTTATCTTTCAAGGGAGGTAATAGAAACACCAGAAATGCCTCGTTTTTACCATGCTTGGCGGACCATGGGAGGGGGTGGAATTAGGCTATGCCTCTTTAAGACTTTAAAACGGAGGGGTTTGAAATCAGTATACTCATGTGATAATGGAATCCGTGTTCAGGGTGGAAATGCAATCTGTAGTCTGTAATGTACATTTTTTGCACAGTTCCAAGTCTACTGATGAAAGTCACGAGTAAATGCCTGATAAGATAATAAAATGATGAAATGTCAAAACTTTCATCTCAGCTGAATACGATGATAAGCAATAATTTGAAAGTAGAAGTAAATTAAAATCTGGGAGAAATTCTATCAAATTATGAGTTTGTTAAATCGACTCTTACGTTATGTAAATGGTTTTCTTTGCACAGTCTAGTAAGATATAGAGGCTACATTTGTGTTTATTGTTGTAAGATTGGAATTTGTTTTATCGAGTGATTTGAATTTGTCACGATTTCTCTCGATGATATAAAATCCTACATTACACTATTAGTCTAATTTTCGTGTGTTCTATTATGGTTTCCATTGCCTTATGGCTTATATGAATATATATCCAGCTTTTGTCATTTTACTGACCCTGCCGGGAGCCTCATTTAACTACACGACTCAACCGCACAACCACTTATTAACACGCGAACGTTAACAATAAAAACATAGTTCTTGTACAATTTTCAAGTTCGTTTCTGTCTGCTGCATAATTGAAAACGACAGACAAGACAAGGTCATTAGAACATATTATTTTATAATTAACGGTTTATGATTGTCAGGAAATAGTTAAGACAAAAGTACAGGCAACCGCGGAGGAATACGAAACACACGCAGTGAGAAAGAAACTGTCATCGTCCACTGTTTCAAATCAATAAAAAGATAGCATTTTCTTTCACTGAGAAACAAAACTCAATCATTCATTGATAGGCATGAAAGAAAGGAATAAGAAACGTCTTTATTACATTTATATGTCAGTTAATAAAGCAGACGACATATCGTGGGAATACAATAGCAGCAAATACATTAGACCAAGCCGCCTATGTACTGCAGGCTCTTTACTGCCTGACAGGTTTAATTAGCCCAAGCAAATTTGTCACCATATACTGTCAAAGCCTAGCTTATAGTATAAGCCTATGTGCTACATTCATGCCTAGGGATTGTGTTAAAGTTCCAGTGTACGTTGACTAAGAAATATGCTTCGCACTGAGATTCTGTAAGAAGTATACGATTAGAAATCGCGAGGATTGCATCATAGTTTGCATTTGGTCAACACTGTGTTTGTTATTCAGAATTCGATATAAGTGAAATCATGAAGATCTGTTCATAAATGCAAATTATCTCCCTTTATGGAATTTATGTAGGAATTTTATCAATGCTCGTGGCGATGGATTCCAGCATGAATGCGGTCTCGAGAATGATTAATATAAGTTGTAAGAACTTGTTTCGCAATCGAGGTCAAATGCATTTACATAATCTAATGCTGGCGTGCACGTCACGTGACAGTCTATATCAAACACCAGAGCACCTAAGATGAATTTAGAAGGTTCAGATTCACGGGCTACCAAATTCCACACACACAATGTACATACATATTAGCGACACGTCAGTGGTCCATTGGTTAAATACTTTGTACTGCTAACTAAGGGATCGCAAGGTTGATGTGTGTTTTTACGTTTATTTATCGTCGCTACCGGTTGCCCATATGTGCGACGCCTCCTGAAGAGATTAGTCATTTTAGATTTTTGGATGATAGTGAAATGATACAGATAGTGACCCATTCCAGAGTCTCCTCTGGTTCTTTTGCGTGCACGGTGTACAGCACCGACACGAGACATCGGTTTAACGTCCCATCTGAAATACGTTAACATTTATGAGGGTCAGACGGGGGGGGGGGGGGTCGAACTTGCGATCACTGGATTACCAGTCCAGCGTGTTACCACTGGACTATAGATCCGTCTGTATTGGACCGGGTGTGTGTGTGTTTTACGTTTGTTTATCGTCGCTACCGGTTACCCATATGAGCGACGCCTCCTGAAGAGATTAGTCATTTTAGAGTTTAGAGGATAGTGCAATGATACAGACAGAGACCCATTCCATAATCTTCTCTGGTTCTTTTACGTGCACGGTGTAAAGAACCGACACGAAACCTCGGTTTAACGTCCCATCTGAAATACTTTTAATTTTATGAGGGTGAGATCGAACTTGCGATCACTGGATTACCAGTCCAGCGTGTTACCACTGGACTACAGATCCGTCTGTATTGGATCGGGTGATGATGAGTGAGCGTATTTACCCTCGCCTCCGGCGAACCATATGGGCGAGCGATTGGACCGGGCATGTAACGGAAACAACTTATACAATTTATGCGCTCCAGTCCAATGAGCTGGATACGCCTCTGGAAAATATGAAAGAACTGGGGCCATATGAAAGTGTGTATAATATTAACATCTACGAGTTTGTTGTGCGTTTCTTTTGTTGATCAGTATTTCAGGAACGATGTAATACATATCAATTGCAGTGTTTGCAAACGGTGATGAATGTGTTGTCGGCTATCTGCAACATGAAACACTATTTAGATATTTAGTGTAACGCAATATACAGTTATTACATTTAATTACAGTTGCGTGATTGGCTAATTACTAGTCTTTAGAAGATACTTCTTAAAGTTGCGGAAACATAAATATTGCAAACACGCAATACTTTGGAAAACCCGCTAATGCATTGCTAACAATAGCCTCGTATGGTGTACGACCGCATTGTCTGCAAGGCTGTCTGATTAACGCACGCTCTCTTTTCACCAAATCAATCCAGGTTCGATTCTCAAACAGGGAAGTATGTGAGATGGTACGGTGGATGCCAGTGGGTTTTCTCCGGGTTCTCTCGTTTCCTCTCTCACGAATGACCACATTTACTCTTTCATCCGACCGATTCGTGACCGTATCAAACCAGCAAACCTGTTGGTTTAAACATATTTATTCGATAATAATGTACATTACATATACATTGTATACAAAACGAAAATGGATTAAATTGGAAGCTTAAAGCTTATTGAGATTTTCTCCATTGCATATATAATGTTGTGCACAAACCTGTTATTAGACAGGAACACACAGCGTATCAACCTGTGTGGTAGACAGTATTGTGGTAGGCAAATAACCTGGGTGGTAGACAGTATTGTGGTAGGCAAATAACCTGGGTGGTAGACAGTATTGTGGTAGGCAAATAACCTGGGTGGTAGACAGTATTGTGGTAGGCAAATAACCTGGGTGGTAGACAGTATTGTGATAGGCAAATAACCTGTGTGGTAGACAGTATTGTGGTAGGCAAATAACCTGGGTGGTAGACAGTATTGTGGTAGGCAAATAACCTGGGTGGTAGACAGTATTGTGGTAGGCAAATAACCTGGGTGGTAGACAGTATTGTGGTAGGCAAATAACCTGGGTGGTAGACAGTATTGTGGTAGGCAAATAACCTGGGTGGTAGACAGTATTGTGGTAGGCAAATAACCTGGGTGGTAGACAGTATTGTGGTAGGCAAATAACCTGGGTGGTAGACAGTATTGTGGTAGGCAAATAACCTGGGTGGTAGACAGTATTGTGGTAGGCAAATAACCTGGGTGGTAGACAGTATTGTGGTAGGCAAATAACCTGGGTGGTAGACAGTATTGTGGTAGGCAAATAACCTGGGTGGTAGACAGTATTGTGGTAGGCAAATAACCTGGGTGGTAGACAGTATTGTGGTAGGCAAATAACCTGGGTGGTAGACAGTATTGTGGTAGGCAAATAACCTGGGTGGTAGACAGTATTGTGGTAGGCAAATAACCTGGGTGGTAGACAGTATTGTGGTAGGCAAATAACCTGGGTGGTAGACAGTATTGTGGTAGGCAAATAACCTGGGTGGTAGACAGTATTGTGGTAGGCAAATAACCTGGGTGGTAGACAGTATTGTGGTAGGCAAATAACCTGGGTGGTAGACAGTATTGTGGTAGGCAAATAACCTGGGTGGTAGACAGTATTGTGGTAGGCAAATAACCTGGGTAGTAGACAGTATTGTGGTAGGCAAATAACCTGGGTGGTAGACAGTATTGTGGTAGGCAAATAACCTGGGTGGTAGACAGTATTGTGGTAGGCAAATAACCTGGGTGGTAGACAGTATTGTGGTAGGCAAATAACCTGGGTGGTAGACAGTATTGTGGTAGGCAAATACCTGGGTGGTAGACAGTATGTGGTAGGCAAATAACCTGGGTGGTAGACAGTATTGTGGTAGGCAAATAACCTGGGTGGTAGACAGTATTGTGGTAGGCAAATAACCTGGGTGGTAGACAGTATTGTGGTAGGCAAATAACCTGTGTGGTAGAAAGTATTGTGGTAGGCAAATAACCTGGGTAGTAGACCGTATTGTGGTAGGCAAATAACCTGGGTGGTAGACAGTATTGTGGTAGGCAAATAACCTGGGTGGTAGACAGTATTGTAGTAGGCACATAACCTGGGTTGTAGACAGTATTGTGGTAGGCAAATAACCTGGGTGGTAGTAGACAGTATTGTGGTAGGCAAATAACGGCACAAAATAGGCTAATACTCATATCTTAGTAATACGTGTAATTATATTAGTCTCTTGTAATTCTTTTTTATCACATACTTGTATCTGTATTCAGTGTAATAACACTATCGTATGCTTGTCTATATGTGCACACGTGTAATAACACCTGGAATGATTCTGATTGGTTGAGAGAATAATCCTTATAATTTGTTAATTAAACTTTAAAAAGTATGCATATTTTCATTTAATTGATACATAGCGTTAATCGTTAGCACACGATGATTTAAAAGAAGTGTGCGCACTTATAACGTTATTTAAAACATAGATCTAAATATAACGCTGCTTTGCATAGTGACGTCATGATAATTTAGTGACGTCATGACAATTTATGATGACAAAGTACTCGTATATTATTAAAACCCAATATGGTAATGTGATAAAAATGATCTCCAATACAATCCAATACACTCCAATAGCAAAACTCCAAAACGAGTTTAATAACATATGGCATGAAATCACCACGAGTGTAAGATCCTATATAATTATTATTTATAACGAATGGCAGGGGTTCGTTCTGATATAGCTGGTTGGTGAGCCGCCAGCTAGTTAAATAATAAATTAATAATATTAATAATAGGTTACCGATTGCCTACCAGCCTGACGTCTGACATACAAGCATAGGATTCGGGAAGTACTGATGTTCATAAAAAGCGGTGTATCGTAAGTCAGAAATGGTTGGACCTGTAAATAGGGGTGACACTATAATAAACAAACACGTTACTTTACTTTTATAACGAATGGCAGATATGAGACAGTATTTTGTTCCAATGTGTTTGGTCACTGTTGAAAATGAGAACATTGAAGCTATTAATAGATGTGTCCATACATACCGGTAAGTATGTGATATGGTACGGTGGTCGTCATATCGGACATGTGGGTTTGCTCCGGGTACTCCGGTTTCCTCCCACACGAATTACCACATTTACGCTTTCATCCGCGCCAACGAGAGCGATTAATATAAGTTGTTGAAACTTGTTTCGCAATCGTTGTAAAATAAATAAAGTTTTAAAGTATCCCCTACCCACTTACCGCACCCCCTTAAATAAAAATTGCTAAAATGAATACAAACTTACAGACACATCTGTAGTCCAGTGTTTAACACGGTGGACTGGTAATCCAGGGATCACAGTCTAATACAATTTTTAAAAAATACAAAAAAAAATACAATTAACAGTCTTTCAGATTGGACTTTAAACCGGGGTATTTACACCGTGCATGTAAAATAACCAGAGTAGACTCTGGAATGGGTCTATATCTGTATCATTGCACTATCCTCCAAAATTTAAAAATGACTAATCTCTTCAGGATGCGTCTTTCATATGGGTAACCGGTAGCGACGATAAATAAACGTAAAACGCACGCACGCACGCGCGCGCACACACACACACACACCTTCAGATCAGCACGCGCACACCTTCAGATCAGCACGCGCACATATCATTAACTGATACATTGATGAAGTATCATTTCAATTGTTATATATTATCGTTCACTGTATATATGGATCTACACCCGGTGACTGATAGGACATTGCACTATCCTCCAACAATCTATAAAATAAAAGTTTGAACTAAAGTGGAGAGGAGAACTTATTGTAAGCAATTGGACATTCATATTGTCGTACAGCAATTACAGCATAAAAATACCGCATAACACGTATCAAGTTATGTCTGCATAGAAAACAACAACAGTATTTACGATATGCTTGCATGATGTGACGGAAATTGTCTGTTTTTTGTATGAAATACATTATTCGTTTGGTCGTTTCCATTACATTTACCGACTATGAAACATTAAAAGGCCAAACTATGTACGCTTATTTTAGAAATACATTGTGTTTCTTTTTATAGACATAATAAAATATTAAAATCGATTTATATTCAGACAACATCCGTCAGCATATGCAAGGTTCTCATAAATCGTCTTCGTGATTTTTAAAAATAATAGCTTGGGTCCAGTCTAATCTATAGCGAAACATGATATATGTACAATATAGTCTACATCCGTTATGTCAAAGTCGGTTATGTCGAATTATCCGGTTATCTCGAAGCCGGATCAAAGTCCCGTTTCAGACACTATCAATTTACATATAACTGTATCTGTTTATATCGAATTTCGTTAAGTCAAACTTCGGTTATGTCGAAGTATTATGTTCGGTCCGGCAGAATTCAACATAACGGATGTATCTGTATGTCTGTTTCTTGATGAAGGATTGTGTGCAACCAATCGGCGCCCAGTTGAAATATGGTCTATTTAATGATTGAACAACTTCGTCCAAATGGTTTTTAATTTTTTATGCAAATTTGGTGTAAACAACTGACATTTTATACCTCGATGAAACGCAGATAAAGAACATGCAATTGTTATAATGGCAACTAATATTTGACATGTTACAGAACAGAACTTTATTCCATTTTTGTCTTGAACATTACGTTCATCGTTATCTATGCTATATATAGAACATGCGTGAATATGTACAGCGATAGTGAATATTATAAATAGTAACATAAATTGGGAAATTAAGCGCTGCAGCACTTTATAACAAGAATATTTAAAACATATACGCCATGTACAAAACAAGCTGTGTTTTGATTTTGGGCGAGAGTTTTAGCTAAGAGATCAGCGCAGTGGTTAGCGTGCTCGCTTCTCACCAATGCAACCCGGGTTCGATCATCGGACCGGGAAGTATGTGAGATGGTACGGTTGTCACCAAATATGTCAGGTGGGTATTCTCCGGATACTCCGGTTTCCTCCCACACGAATGACCACATTTACGCTTTCATCCGCGCCAACGAGAGTGATTAATAATAGTTGTTAAAACTTGCTTTGCAAACATTCGCAATCATAGTAAAAATGTGTGTTTTACGTTTATTTATCGTCGCTACCGGTTGCCCATATGAGCGACGCCTCATGAAGAGATTAGTCATTTTAGATTTTTGGAGGATAGTACAATGATACAGACATAGTCACAGACACCCATTCCAGACTCTGGTTCTTTTACGTGCACGGTGTAAAGCATCCACACGATACCTCGGTTTAAAGTTCCATCTGAAAGACCGTTAATTTTATTATGGTTAGACGGGTAATCGAACCTCCAAAGTGTTAAAAGCGACACTACATCAGTGAAAACGCAATGTTCTACAGAATGTAAATTCCTATTATATTGTATAATTTTTGTCCAAATATTTGCCACAGAATCTGAGTAGTTCAACTAATAAAAAACGTCGCTTACGCGATTTGTTGACGTAACAAAATAATGTAAATAGTGTCGACGTCCATGCGTAATACAATGCACGTATCTTGAATAACACAATTTATGTTGTATGTTATGTAGTAGCAATGAAATACGTGAGAAAATGCATTTCTTTGCTTTTTGCAATGTATTGTCGCTTTAACGTCCCATCTAAAAGACTGTTAATTTTATTAGGGTCAGACGGGGGATCGAACCTGTGATCCCTGGTATACGTAACAAGAAAATCTAATACATATAAATATGTAATTGGACGATTGAAAATTCAGTTTGCGTAATACACGTTCGGATAGTGTATTAAGTGAATGTATATAAATTATCAAGTGAATAATTTAGTAATTAAATGCAAACATATTGACAATATATGAAACCCTGTCCAACATAATAGTATAATTATACCACATCACTGCTGGAACATCCGCGAATCACATGTGAACCAAATATTGTTGCAGAATTTCAACTACGTAAATAGAGAGTGACCTGGCCATTTCTGAATTCCAGTTCAAGTCTGTATTTCTATGAGCACACCAGTGCAAGCTTGGAACTAGTTCCCTGAAAACAATTGGACACTTTTAATACATATAATACGATTACATAGCATACATTCTTATCACACATAGCATACATTCTTATCACATAAATTCCCATTCGTCCAGAAATTACAGTCTTTCAGATGGGACGTTAAACCGAGGTCTCGTGTCGGTGCTTTACACCGTGCACGCAAAAGAACCAGAGGAGAATCTGGAATGGGTCTATGTCTGTATCATTGCACTATCCTCCAAAAATCTAAAATGACTAATCTCTTCAGGAGACGTCGTTCATATGGGCAACCGGTAGCGACGATAAATACACTTAAAACACACGCACGCACAACACAACACACAGCAGTCTTGATAAGTTCCTTTAAGGAAATAATAACGAGGCCATTAACAATTACAACGTTTTTATATCAGATATACCTCCATTTAACCTGATTAAAACCCGAGGTTACTTTAGATCTTCCTGACAAGGTGAAATCAGCTGCTAACACGCTCGTCTTTAAGTCAGTAATAAATCAAATTAGATCAATGTTTATTTGTTGTTAAAGCGACAGTACATCGTAAAAAGCCAAACCTTAAATATTTTACGTATAAATAGCATTGCTACTATAGATTCTTCCAAAGCAGACGGATCTGTAGTCCAGTGGTTAACTCTTTGGACTGATAATCCAGGGATCGCAGGTTCGATCCCCCGTCTGACCATAATAAATTAACAGTAGTTCAGAGGTCTTTACACCGTGTACGTAAGAACACCAGAGGAGACTCTGGAATGGGTCTATATCTGTATAATTGTACTATCCTACACAAATCTAAAATGACTAATCTCTTCAGGAGGCGTCGATCACATGGGCAATCGGTAGCGACGATAAATAAACGTAAAACACAGACACAGATTGTTTCAAATAATTCGAACACTAGGTTTCAATCGATAATCAGCGCTTAAGCGATCTACAAACTCTCAAAAATTGAAAGTAGGAGTTCACACAACGGCCAACCAAGCTCCTGAAATGACGGTTTGTTTATTATTGGAGTCTATGCTAAACATGTGATGCTGTCGTTTTAGAGCTAATTTAAATCTGACAAATCTAATAAAACTACACATGGGCACATTCACAAATGTGAGATATAACGGCAAATCTGTCCAATAAATATTGTTATTCACGATACATGGGTTGAATTACGAATAGCTGTTGACCTTTATCATCATTGTTACTCAAGATTATGTGACAAATATTTGGCAACAACTTGAACACTATAATAGGAAATTATATCATAAACAAATTTGCGTTGTCACCGATGTAGTACCGCTTTAATCAATATACCAATACACATACATACGGGTAAAAAAACGGCAACAGAACTGGCTGTGATAGCGTCAGTAACGTACATAAACGCTATCTAATTACGCTTCTAAAGTACAGACGGATCTGTAGTCCAGTGGTAACACGCTGAACTGGTAATCCAGGGATCGCAGGTTCGATCCCCCGTCTGACCCTAATAAAATTAACAGTCTTTCAGATGGGAGGTTAAACCGAGGTCTCGTGTCGGTGCTTTACACCGTGCACGTAAAAGAACCAGAGGAGACTCTGGAATGGGTCTCTGTCTGTATCATTGCACTATCCTCCAAAAATCTAAAATGACTAATCTCTTCAGGAGGCGTCGCTCATATGGGCAACCGGTAGCGACGATAAATAAACGTAAAACACACGCTTCTAAAGTTCATGCAGAAGTCAAAGCTATTGATTTAGCGTTTGAATTGTGCCCGTGCATCACCTGTCAGAACATGGCCGACATATCTGTGACTCCGATGCTATATTCTATATTGTAATCAATAGATAAATACAGTAGGCCGTGAGCTAATAGGAGAAACCCTCTCTCCCCTTGTAAAAATAGTACTTTTCTTTCCGGTTGTTATTTCGCATTTACTCAACTCCCTATATGTATTATATGTAGAGTGTTCTAGATGTTCGTTTTGCTATTGATTATTATTTGCAAGTTAACTAGGTTATGGGTTTAACATTTTCGAAACTGCAGTGGTGCACGGGGGGGGGGGGTGCACAATTGAAGTAAACGGCATAAACTATCGACCAGGTAATGTACATTCTTACCCCATTAAAAATGTTTCAATTGAGATTGATTCAACTTGCTAACAACTGTATTTAATCCGGAACTGTAGAAGCTGAACTGTGTTGATGCGCCATTACCCACGTCCCCCTCCCGTCCCTCCCAAGCTCCCTCCCGTCCCGCACCCTCCTCCCCGCCCCACACCTCCCGTCCTGTCCCGTCCCCCTTTAAGAAAGTTCGTTATTGGAGAAGGAACACCATTACTTTTGTACTTTAATGGATTCATGTAAGCAGAAACATTAAGAACATGTTAATTGTCATTATGAATGAAATATCCATACATATATGTAATTGCTCCACAGTTTAAATTTGATGAAAACTTGAAGATGTATCACCGTTACGTTAACGATAGAGGCAGTAACGAAATATACCATTGGTAGTAATCTTGGGACAATTGGCAGTAATCTGGGCATTAGGGTTAGGGCTAAATTTGATCTTCCATTGAAGAGTATTCTACTGTTCAGCTTTAGTTTACTGCCACCTGTTTTGTGGGATTACTGCCTCTATCCCCAACCATCACGTTAGTACTACTGCACTGAAACTTGAATTCCTTCTATCAGGGGATGTTCAAACATTTAGCATTAATAGCATACATTTTACAAACTCATAAACAAGTATCATGACGGGGAGTTCGAGCCCCGGTGGAGCCGTTACGAGTGTGCCCCTGCAAGGTATTTGAATTCAACATACCTCTTCTCTCTCCCTCATGGCGGTGGATTCCATCAGGAATGAGGTCTCGAGAGTGATTACTATAAGTTGTAAGAACTTGTTTTACATTTGTATAAACTAAGTATCATGACATATAATTTGCAAGATGACTATCTCTTGTGTTGAAAAGAATATTCTTAGCATTAACATAGATCACATAAAGGTCTAGTGAGTGGGTCAATCCCTACCCCCATATGATTCTGCTGCACCCATGGCACCCAACCGTGAACAAACACTGTTTGACACACACTTTGAAATATTTACAGAAATGGAATTATAATTTGCACATAGTGTATGTTAGTACTTAGAGGTTATTAGGTAACTTGATATGGAGCCGTTACGACTGGTACACTTAGGCAAGGCATTTAAATTCCACGTTGCCTCTTCTCTCTCCCTCGTGGCGATGGATTCCATCAGGTATGAGGTCTCGAGAGTGATTAATATAAGTTGTAAGAACTTGTTTCGCAATCGAGTTAAAATAAATTTGTATAAACTAACTTGATATCAGCCTGAGACCGAGGATATATAGAGGATATATAGGCTGATATGAAACTTGCCACGTAATAAAGTCTTTATTACTTTGATAGGAATATAGTAGATTAGCCACGTAATAAACTTGAATATGAATTAGATACACGAAAACGATTGAAATATTACCACGAAACTATAAACATATGTTATCTGTTAAATTTGACACACAGAGACGCTACAGGAAGTAAATAAACTAGCGCTGAGCTGGTAAAATACGTGCACAAGCCGTATGCAACCAGAACACGTGATATCAAACCAGAAAACGTGATATTTTACTAGAAAACACAGCCTATCAATCGCGGTGGTAGACAGTATTGTTGTAGGCAAATAACGGCTAAAATAGACTATAATTCATGATGATATTATATAACAGCCAACTCAATAGTTACGCGCATAATATGTAGCATGATATTCGCATACAGGGTATTGTACCACATCATGCCACATCAAGATCGTTGATAATTATTAGATGCATACTCATTCAGGTTTACAACAAAAGATACATTGTACATTAGCATTGGAGTTTATAAAAATGACATGAGTTATTTTTGATTTACAACAATGATGGCGTAGCACAAAATACATTGAATTCTATCGTTACTTGGATGTTTTTCAAGTAATTTGAGAGTGTCTATACATTGTATCGAGATTACGCTTATCTGCCCACTATTCAACAATAAAAACTGGTCGCTATGCGCGTAATAGAATACCTAGAAACGAATGTCATTGCATTTACTGAAATACCAGTGATATAGAAGATGAATATCACTTTGTATGTGTTTGTCCATGCTACATTAACATTCGACAAACATTTTAGAGCCTTACTACACGTATTACAGAATGCCTAATGAATGATATTCAAGTCAAGTCAAATATCTCTTATTCTCTAATTTCATGACATACATGAATACATGAGGTTTTACAATCAATACAACACATGAGGCTCATAATATTACAAACATAATTATACATATATAGCACTGATAAACCTTTGCATGACTATGGCTCAGTGTAGAATAGTATATCTCCACTGCAAATAGATTAAGTTAGCTAGCTAAACATGCCGGAGAGTCAACAGTTAACGCTACGTTATGTGTATAGTTAGTTACTTTATAATTTATACATAATATAACTGTTTTATTTCTAAACAAAACTCAACTCAAGTTTATATACTATGTACATGTAGTAACATTTCGTACACGAAATCACAGATTACCAATTGAAGCAGGTAACTTGAGGTCTGTGAACTTAGCTTGTAGATGGTAGTTGGTTATTCAGATGTTTATTGGCGAATACACAGCCAGGTGTTTATTGAGATGTTTATTCAGATGTTAATTCGCGAATACATACTTAGATGTTTATTCAGATGTTAATTGGCGAATATAGCAATACTCCAAAGAACATGCCATATTTGTAACACAGACATTGGAGATGAGTTGCATTACATACGTGCGATATGTCGGTAATTCTACCCTAGTGCTCGGCTGTGCCTGAGATACTGTTCGGAGTGGTACCCGGGGTGTTTCCCCATCAATACAGCTGACGTACTAGTAGCCATAAGACATACACTGTCGATGTGAGTTTGAACTTTAAATACCCCCACCAACCCTCCCCTTAAAAAGTGTTCAAATTATACGGCAGGAAATGATGAAATGTACACATTATAAACGTGCACATATGCACGCATTGCATTCATGGTGTTTTAAAGGCAGTCATGTTAGTTAGGTGTGCGTCACTCATATCAGAAGTTACTAAAAATGCTCCGCAGCGTATTTTGTCCTGTCATAGACTATCTCATTATATTGCAAATTACATTTATGGGCAAATAATTTCCTGTAAAATTGCCTAAACCACGTTTGCGCTAAATATGTGATGGCAAATCAAATTTTGAATAATCCTATCTAGGGATTCCGCAACAGTTACCACAACCTCGGGCTTTTTTACGATAATAGGAACTAAACAACATTGCGGGTGGTTGCCACACAATTAGGATATGATGAAGCCATGGGCCTATTATTATTGTTTCTGTTAGAAACCATTGCCCCTAGTCGAACGATAATCAGAAAAGATATAATTGCGTACAGTGTACAGTCTGTAGAGAGTCATTTTACGTCTAAAGGTATTACGTTAATCGTTGTAGACTCGTAACATGCCTGTATGAGTTGTTGGGTGCCTCATGGCTGAGTGGTTAAAGTCGTACACTTCAAATAATTGATCCCTCAACGCTACATGTTCGAATCCCACTAGGATACCATGTTTTCATTAATAAATATGGTGAAATAAAATAAATCCCATTAGCCACGTCGAATTCGTTGTTGGGTGAGCCTCATGGCTGAGTGCGTGATTAAGGTCGTTGACTTCAAATAATTTATCCCCCAACGTGTGTTGGAATCCCACCAGACGCGTTTCGAATTCGTTTATGTGACGAAGCTATCCAGCTGGCTTTTGGATAGTCGGGTATCAACATGTGCCTGCAATGCTGCACGGAGAGGTACCCATGGACATCCTACGCCAATTATATATATATAATATTTAAGCTGTTGGTGCGACATTTAAACACACGCAATTTAGAATTGACACACTGTCCTTACTTACTTGCGGGAACTCCAGGTAATTGCTGTTGACGATAGCTTCCTAATCGTCGTATTCACATGTTCCCGTGACATTTTTGTCGATTTTCACGATGACAATATTGACTGTTTGACCTATATTGTCATTGCTATTGCATTTCCTTCGATGAACGTGTGTGCCCTGATTGTATTCATTGTCGTATGAGGGTTTCCAACTAATGATATGCAACTGACATGCGCACTCGATGTTACGGGCATGCACATTTGGCAGTGTTAGGCAACGTTCGTCGCGAGAAAAGGCGTGTGCTACAGTTTACGCGGTTCCAGGACACGGTAAGTTGCAAATTTGGACTAAAAGCATTTTAACTGCAGTGTGCTATATTTTCTTTTGTGTATTTGAAAAGAATAATTATTAATGTAAATATAAGTAATGAATCGCTGATTAATAGTATCCATCGTCGATATGAACTGCAGTGGGTGTGTTTATAAGGTTAGCGTGGAAGCCTTCGGCCTCCACATACTTTAACCACGCCCACTGTATATCGTACCCAGATGGAAACTATTAACCATTGGTTCATTCCTTAAATAGAGCAGCGCATTGATAGAACACCAAGACAGTCGTCTGTACTATGACAATTCATTGAACGCTCTTTGCAGCGTCGCTTCCATCCGTAACACCAAACAATTCAATCGATGTTCTGTACAAAAATAACACATGTAGGCCACAATTAAAAGAATGATTGTTTCCCATTTCCGTACTCTGATTCTTAAAAGTTGGGTAGGTATGTAGGACAATAATTCTTTATTCCTGCAAAAAGTGATGATTCGGTGTAATAATAAAAAATCTAGCATGGCTTGGCATTTTGTCGGTATACGCAAAGAAGTTTTACCGTGTTTGAATCTGCAATAAAACATTGTTTAGAGAGTGACGTCACACGTGACGTCATTTTACTGCATTTATGATGTTTTGTGACGTCATTTACGCACCATTAAATATAACACCAACGATGTTTGTGCTTTTTTATGCGTTCGTCATGTTAGAATCGAATAGTATCTGCATTATTTATAGTCGAATAAAACCTGGTTTGTCGTTCTGGGCGCCTAGTGCGCGTGTGGTCAATTCCTACCCGTCAGAACTCCAAACCATGTTTTATTCGCCAATAAATAACTGAAAGAGAAATATTATTTCCTAAGTAACTGTCAGTCACATCAGTTTCTGCACAAAGTAATCTTTAATGAGAAATATGAAGCTATATATGATCAAACGAGGACTAAAATGATGACTGTAATTCATATGACCCGATTTCATTATTGTGTACGTAAACATGAAAACAACGATTTTTTATTAGAAAAAAGATCAATAAAAATAGTCGGACCATTTCTAGTAGGTCGGTCGGAAAATGGGAAACAAAAAACCTTTTTTTACTATGGCCTTTCTATTCAGCAATTTTGATCAACCGTGTTTATCAGACACTGGGCGCATATTATGAAACAGCCAGCTGACACTTTTAAAGACATTGACAGACAAATAAATCAATTCTAATTATTTTGCGATCAAAGTAAATCGACACTAGCAGAGATCCGAATTAGATTCTTGCACGGGCGCCGTCCGTTTTATCTGAGAGGAAATAGAAAAATAAATCTACTTTGAAGTTTGTTTATTTGTTTTCCGTAGTAATAATTGTCAAGAAAAACTTGTACACGTAAGATTGTTTTGTTTATTTATTACCCTTACAAACAGCGATATTGCTGATTTTACTATTACCTCCCTTGGCAGATAATGTCCGATTTATCCCGAAATTTATATGAGCCCGTTTTGCTGGCATCCTTTATTTTGTACTGTTGTCCTGTGTCATGATGTAGAGGTATGATATAATGTGATTTTGTTGTTGTTTATAGTAAAGACAATTGGAAATAGTGTAGTATATCTGTAGAGATTTAATAATGTTAAGATGAGAACACGGATGTATAGAATGTGATGCAATGGAAATCACGATGAACTGTGTGCGTTTACGTTTATTTATCGTCGCTACCGGCTGCCCGTATGAGCGACGACTCCTGAAAAGATTAGTCATTTTAGATCTTGGAGGATAGTGCATTGGCACAGCCAGAGATCAAGTCTAGTTCTTTTACATGACATGTACCTCGGATTAAAGGCCCATCCCAAAAACTGTTAATATCATTAGAGTTAACTGTTAACCACAGGACTACTGACCCATCTGCATCACGATCAAAAGCTTACGTGTATTAATCGTCGCTACCGGTTCCCCATATGAGTGACGCCTCAAGAAGAGATTAGTCATATTAGATTTTTGGAGAATAGAGCAATGATACAGACAGATACCAAATCCAGAGTGTCCTCTGGTTCTTTTACGTGCACGGTATAAAGCACCGACACAAGACCTCGGTTTAAAGTCCCATCTGAATGACTGTTAATTTTATTAGGGTCAGACGGGGGATCGAACCGGCGATCCCTGGATTACCAGTCCAACGTGTAAACCACAGATACGTCTGTACAAACACAGGTGACCCCTCATATCGATAATATCTCACACTGAATGCATTCCTGTCATGTCTAACAGGCGTGAAATTGCAAAATAAGATACTGTGTTCGTCTATGTCATAGTTCTGTGTTACGTATGTCCTTTCTTAATGGCGTCGTTGAGCCATTTTATTATAAGGTGGTACAGGATATCCAATGTTATGGTCTTAAGCCTGGCGTATGCCGTCAATTGTTATTATTTATTTTTCTTAGAGATCTATGCGACTTAGTAGAAGCAGTGTACATGTGTCGCTGTAAAGGCTTTATGTCATGCTATACAACATCAGCTGCATTTCACAATATATGCTGCATTACATATAGTAATAACTGATAATATTTACACCTACCCCCTCTAAACCACGCGTTCAATACGTCATTTTGCCACCATTTTGCACACATGAACATACATTCTTGGCACATATACACCCAGACGAAGTACGGGTTGTGAACGAAAGTGGATATTTATCAATTTGTTTTTGCGCAAAATTGCATCACATTACCTCACGGTATTTCCAGTCACAAAATGCTGCTCACATGTGCAGAAACATTTATTATCCTAAGTGAAATGTAGTAACGTTACCGCAAGCCAAATGATTTGCTGCACATGTTCCATGCATCGACCAAGTAATTTGTACACAAAAGGGCACAGTGTCATTATTAAGTGTAAGAATTAAATTGTATGTGAAGCAAGCGCACCGTGTTATGTTATTAAATCGACAGGGACCACAATACGAAACTTATCCTGTCTTAGCTAAGACAATATTTATTACAGATGATTACTAGTTGGGAAGTTATAGCTTGAGCACGTAACGGGGGATAGTGACCAATGAAAAATGATCTCAGTAAATCCATCTTTAGTAAGATATTTTAGATACAGATTACATTTACAAAAGGGTATCTCCAATTCAATTAAATTTAACATTTTAAATTATTAACTCTGAGTACAAGTACTCAATTGTATGTTGCCAGTTATATATAATTCTGTATAATTTTCATTACTGGGAAGGGATTAATGTAATGTTGTTAGAACTTGTTGCCCAACCCATTTGCTTGTGTTATGTTGTATTATTATTGTGTAACTATATTCATGTATATATAAGCAATAAAATATGGTTAAATTAAAATTAATTAACAATATTTATTGACTTCATATTACATGTGCATCATACACAATTCAAAGAAATTCCATTATATGGTCGAGTGGAAACCTTTCATTTTTGCATGAAATACATGTTTTTTTTTACTAGCTACACAAAACAGTAAAGTTGTAAGAACTTGTTTCCCAAGCGAGCTAAGCTAAATTTGTATAAACTAAATAGCAACACTTTCCACACCCGTTTTTCTATTAAACGGCTGCAAAGATCAGTTTCAGCCAATGACCTTTAGTTTAGTTTATACAAATTTATGTTTTTATCTCGATTGTGAAACAAGTTCTTACAACTTGAGTGTATATTAATCACCGTTGAGACCTCGTTCCTGATGGAATCCATCGCCACGAGGGAAAGAGAAGAGGAATTTAAATACCATGCTTTGCCTTGCCACTCGTAACTGCTCCAGCGGGGCTCGAACGTCCAACCGTTCGCACTTGAAGCGAACGCGCTACGACGTCGCTACCACTGCGCTATCACGACTTCCACAAAAAATGTAGCAAAACCGTAATGCTATATAGTGGCCTCTGTATTCGAGATTCCAAGTTTTTCCAAGTTTTATTGATTTCAAATCTTAGATTATATATGTTTACAATTCTTATTCGAGTTGCTATGATCATTGACTTCAAATTGCCCCTCATGGCTGTAGGTTCGAATCCAACTGGGGGTGTCGAATTCTTTCATGTGAGGAAGCTATCCAGCTGGCTTGTGGAATGCAATTTAGGTGTAAAAAACTGAATATTTCATATTGCTATGAAACGCAGAGATACAACATTCAATTGTTAAACTTACAACTCATATTTCGGGTTTTGTGAAAATTAAATGTAAAATAACTGACAGTTCATATCTCGATGAAATGCAGAAAAGGGAAATTCAATTCAATAAATTATGCTTCTACTCGAAAGTGTATACACTATTTTGTGCTCTTCACGTGTTGAGTGCCCGGAGTTCGCAACAAGCTGTAGCCGTTACGATGGTGTCCTTAATATCAGCATTGCCACTTCTATCTCCATCATGGCGATGGATTATATCAGGAATGAGGTCTCCAGAGCGGTTAAACTAATGTTGCAAGAACTTGTTTCGCAATCAAGATACTATAAATTTGTTATAAATATAAAACTGATTGTAGACTCGTACCATCAGTTACTCTCAGTGACTTTCCAAACCGATTTGTTGAGATCAATCTAACTATTATCATGTGAGGAAGCTAGGCTTGTGGTTAGTCAGTGGTTCTACCCGGGTGCCCATCCGTGCGTGAAAGACTGCTCAGAGGGGCAACCGGGGTCTTCCTCCACCAATAATAGCTGGAGAGTCGCCATATGACCTAACTTGTGTGTGCGACTTAAGCACCAACAAACAATATAAAACAATTAACACAGCTATAAAAGTAAAAGTGTTTGTTCATTATAGTGTCACCCCTATTGAAAGGGCCAGTAATTTCTGACTTATGAGACACCTGTTATGGACACCAGTACTCCTAGAATCCTATCCTTTAAGGCCAGGTAATCGGTAACCATTATATTCGAACCTTCGACCGTCCGGTCCGTAGGCGGACGCCAAACAAGTCATCAGTGTGTGTGTGTGTGTGTGTGCGTGCGTGCGTGTGCGTGTGTGTGTGCGCGCGCGCATGCGTGTGTGTGAGTATCTGTATCAGGAAACAAGAAACCTACCAAGCGACTGCTCGCTGAAATAGGAAGGGAGACACGTATTCGATATGTGTTCATAGTTAACACTACTGCTCCCCTTCGGTTGTTCAATATTACTTTGATCAGTTTTATGTCAGGCTATGTGGATTAGAGTTGATCGAAACGTTTATGGGTAATATCCAGTTGTCTTGCGGCAGGTCGGTGTTCCACGCGGATACCCGCTCGTGCTTGTACTACTTAGAGGGTCATCCAAGGTCTTCCTCCACCGATAATAGTTTGAGAGTCGTCATATGATCTAAGTGTGTTTTACGTTTATTTATCGTCGCTACCGGTTGCTCACATGAGCGACGCCTCCTGAATAGATTAGTCATTTTAGTTTTTTTGGAGGATAGTGCAACGATACAGACAGAGACCCATTCCAGAGTCTCCTCTGGTTCGTTTACGTGCACGGTGTACAGCACCGACACGAGACCTCGGTTTAAAGTCCCATCTGAAAGACTGTTAATTTTATTAGGGATCGAACCTGCTATCCCTGGATTACCAGTCCAGCAGATCCGCCTGTAAAACTGTATGACCTAAGCTGTTGGTGTGACCTTTAAATCCCACCGCCCGTCACCACCACCCACAACAAACAACAAGCAATACATGCCTTATCACAGCTATAAACAAACACATGTCTATCAAATCTACAGTTTGATTTCTTGTTGGCCAATCGGAGAATACTGTATGAGAATCAACAATGAAGAAACCATGGTCGTACGAGAGCTCTCCAGCTAAATCTACTGCGCATTGCAACAGAAAGGGAGACAAATATTCGATATTTATTCATAGTTAACACGTCTGCTTCCCTTCGGTTATTCAATATTGCCTTCATCAGCCAGTTTTTACGTGAGTTAGGGTTGGTGTAAACGGGCATGGGTCACAGTTAATATCAGACTAATTCATGAAATGTACATACCCTTAACAGTCGTAGCCTCCCCCAACATGTACAACAAAACAACTTTAAGGTCCGGAATTCGAACCCCGCTGGAGCCGTTACGAGTGTGCCCTTAGGCAAGGCATTTAAATTTCACTTTCCTTTTCTCTCTCTCTCCCTCCCATCCTGGCGATGGATTCCATCAGGAATGAGGTCTCGAGAGTGATTAATATCAGTTGAAAGAACTTGTTTCACAATCGAGCTAAAATAAATTTGTATGTACTAACAAAACAACTTTCTATTAATAAATTATTTACGCGATAACAGTGACGTAATCATTTTTTTGATTGCGTGCTACTAGTTCGCGCACATTTATTTTAGCTCGATTGCGAAACAAGTTGCTACAACGATAGATTAATCGCTCTCGAGACCTCATTCCTGGTGGAATCCGTCGTCACGAGGGAGAGAGAAGAGGCAACGTGGAATTTAAATGCCTTGCCTAAGGGAACACTCGTAACGGATACAGTTGGGCGTGAACTCCGGCCCTTTCGCACGTGTTTCGTGCTATTATAATTAAGTGTTTCCGCTGTAACTGTGTTGGTTTATCGTCGCGCTCACTGCTAACGTTGTCACATGGCGACTCTCCTGTTTGCCATGTGAAACTATCTACCTGCTGTTACCAGCTCCGGTTTGTACGCAGTGGTGATGCGGCGGGTGCGTAACGTAAATTTGTCAAGGCCCGCTTTTTGCCGATAAATTTATTAAAATTAAAATCTCGTAGATCCACGTTATGAAGCTAGTATATCAAACAATGCTACACATTCGACCCAATATATGAGTGTCGGCTAGTTTTCTATATATTTAATTAAGTGCAATATATACTCTATGGGTTTAAAAAAAAGTCGTGGTGAAGAACCTCTAACCCCACGAAAAAAACACCACGTGGAGCCCGCTACGCGCTCGCGTTTTGACTCGGCCTCCATTCACTTTAAACACGACCAATGTAGTTCATACCCCGATGGAGACTATTAACCCGCGATTCATTCTTTAATGTCAACACGTGGAAGTCGTGATAGCGCAGTGATAGCGTATTCGTTTCAGGTGCGAAAGACCCGGAGTTCGAGCCCTGTTAGAGCCGTTACTATTATGCCCTTAGGCAAGGCATTTAAATACCTTGTAGTGATCGATTCCATCAGGAATGAGGTCTCGAGAGTGATTAATATAAGTTGTAAGAACTTGTTTCGCAATCGAGCTAAGCTAAATTTGTATAAACTAAATATCAACACGTTCCACACCCATTTTTCTATTAACGTTGCAAAGATCAGTTTCAGCCAATGACCTTTATATTAAGAAGTAATAAGTGTCCCCCATATATGAGATTGATTTTCACATTAATGTAACTGATTGAGTTTGCCAATCCATTTAAGAGAGTGACAATACCTCTAGGCATCTAATATTCGATTTCTCCAGTAGAATGGAAAGCGGATTGGGGATATATTGATTTGGGCCAAAATATCGGAATCGTTTTCTGATATATGTGCAACAATATGTTGTTGATTTTGTGAATGAGTTTAGCAAAGTATGCAGTCCCGAGGGCACTGTAAGTATACGATCGTAGGCCCCTGTTCCCAGGATGTTTTTAATATATCAGAGTAGAGGTTTGACACAGCCGTGCCACCGCCACGGACAACTTAAACACTGTATTGGAATGCGCAGTAATTCCAATGTGTAACACCGTGAAACGCCAAAGCCCCACTAAACATCAAAACACCGGTAAACGTCATAAAAATGTCCGCCATGAACACAATTGTCCAACATAATACGTGCCATTATGTCACGCAATACAGCTAGGATTTCACGCATGCGCATGGTTTCACACACACGTGTTATGAACAAAACATTTGTGTGCAATCATTTGCATCCTTGTACATCTATACTATTACTATATACATGTACATATGATCCATGTTTTATAAACACGCATATTTAGTATGTATTGATATGTTCTTACATAATCATGTTATTCCATGGACCTGATTTGAATAAAGCGAATGGTCTGGACTTGAGGTCAAAGGGGGGGGGGAGTTACGTCTCAGAGTGGTGCAACAATAGAGAGGGCATATCCGTACCATATACTGGGCATATCCGTACCATATACTGGGCATATCCGTACCATATATTGGGCATATCCGTACCATATACTGGGCATATCCGTACCATATACTGGGCATATCCGTACCATATACTGGGCATATCCGTACCATATACGTACTGGGCATATCCGTACCATATACTGGGCATATCCGTACCATATACTGGGCATACCCGTACCATATACTGGGCATATCCGTACCATATACTGGGCATATCCGTACCATATACTGGCATATCCGTACCATATACTGGGCATATCCGTACCATATATTGGGCATATCCGTACCATATACTGGGCATATCGGTACCATATATTGGGCATATCCGTACTATATATTGGGCATATCCGTACCATATATTGGGCATATCCGTACCATATATTGGGCATATCCGTACCATATACTGGGCATATCGGTACCATATATTGGGTATATCCGTACCATATATTGGGCATATCCGTACCATATATTGGGCATATCCGTACCATATACTGGGCATATCCGTACCATATCCGTACAATTTAGTGATCTTGTCGAAATACCGAAATCAAGATTTGTCTTTGCATTGTACAGAACAGAACAGAACATTTTATTATCAGACGTGTACATAATTATATAATAATACAGACTCATACAATACATTTACATCACGTGACTGGTTATATACATATTCAGTAACAGAGGATGAACATTATATTTCAGCAGAATATCATACAGTATCCAGTATTATTTACCAAGAAACACGATTACGTTGACATTAAACTGTCGTTAGGGAATTTCTGTAATACAAATCTTTATATATATAAATTTGCTAATTTAAATAGGATTGTTTTATCTGATGTTTTTAATAATTCTAGATATGTATACACAGAAAGGCTTCTGTAATATTTTGGCTTTAAATATGTAGTAAGGCTCTAAAATGTTTGTCGTTTGTCGAATGTTAATGTAGCATGGACAAACACATACAAAGTGGTATTCATCGTCTATGTCAATGGTATTGCAATATTTATATATTGTACAATATATAGTCAGTGGTTATAAACATGTCAGTTTTAGGATCATACGAATATTCATAGAGTAGTGTTTGTTTATTAGTTTTTGGAGTTTAAAGCGACACTACATCAATGAATATGCAAATTTCTGCAGAATGTAATTTCCTATTATATGATATAACGTTTTCCCAAATATTTGCCTCAAAAACTGAGTATTTCAACTAATAAACAAACGTCGTATACGCGGTTTGTTTACATAGCAAAATAATGTAAATAGGTTTGACATCCATGCGTAATACAACGCGTGTATCCTGAATAAAGCGATACATGGTGCAGATTTATCGTTATATGCAAACCTACTATAAAAAGACCACACAAAACACTGTTTATTGATCCAATGTTAGTGTTCGTAAGTATTCGGAAGAATATGTAGATGCAATAAATTTATACGTGAAAAAAATGCAATTTATTTGCTTTTTGCGATGTAATGTCGCTTTAATGTTGCACCATCAGCGACACTATTATTGGTGGGTGAAGGATCCCTGGTGGCCCATCAAGCAAACATTTCAGACCCATACGGACACCCATGTACATTACAAGGAATATGTTTTGCATGCCGTCTTCAATTTGATGACACATATTTATTTGTCTTTAATTTTTATTGAAAATATGCAAAGATGAAATAAATTGTATCTGTATGAGAACTACTTTATGTGTAGATATACAGTCAAACCTGTGTTAGTGGTCACCTCCATTAAGCAGCCAACCTGTATTAAGCAGCCAGTTTCCAGATTCCCAATTTGTTATTTTATTATATATTTGACCTCTATTAAGCAGCCACCTGTGTTGAGCAGCCACTTTCTCTGACTCCCTTGGCTGGCTGCTTAAGACAGGTTTGACTGTACTTATGGGCTTGCGTTTCTTGGTCAATGAACCTAGAGTGACCATGGGAAAAGCTTGTATGCTTGTGTAGAGAATGTTTTTCATATGATAATTAAGAACTGTGACTAGGCTCTCTGAATAACATGTTTTCTGAACTCATTTAATAAAAACAAATATGATTAGTCCAATTAGCGCTGTGGTTAGCGCGCTCGCTTCTCACTAATGCAACTCGGGTTCGATCCTCGGACCGGGAAGTATATGAGATGGTACGGTGATCGCCATATCGGACAGGTGGGTTTTCTCCGGGTACTCCGGTTTCCTCACATACGAATGACCACATATATAAGCTTTCATCCGCGCCAACGAGAGTGATTAATATACGTTGTTAGAACTTGCTTCGCAATCGTTGTAAAATAAATAAAGTTTAAAAAAAAATATCATCAGCCAGCACATATTTTGCTATAACAACACACGGGTAATAACACCTGGAATGATTCTGATTGATCGCGGCATGACATTGACAGCATGCAATGCACATTCGAAATATGCATGTTGTTTGTGGTCATGCTTTTTTGTTGAAAATCAACTGCTTAGATCAATAAAATGCTAAATATGCACTAGTGGGATAGGGTGATTAAAACTATTGTGTCAATTATTTGCGTGAAGTTGTTTGATTGTCATGGACTATTTACAACCGCGTAAGGATGCGTTAATGTGATAAGGCTAAAACATAGTATACTGCCAGGCAAACAGAAACGTATGTTTTCTTCAAATGTATGGTTGTATGTATGTATGTATGTATGTATGTATATTCCATTAATGTCAAACCCCTTGCGGGGGCCTAGACATGTTTTCCTGGGCAGGATTAGCCGACCTAAGTGGTTAACCAGTACTAAGCAATGTGTGTGAGGTGCCTTGCTCAATGCCACTACATACGTGGCCTGATCGTGTATTGAACCCGGGACCGTTCGATTCTAAATCCGACGCTCTACCACTGGACCACGGACGCCACACCGTTACTATGGTAATGTGATAAAATGGATCTTACACTCGTGATTATTTCATACCATATTTTATAAAACGAGTGTTGGAATTTTGCTATATGCGAGCCTTTTGGCATAAAATCACCACTCATGTAAGATTCTATATATATACCATGACAACTCGTCACAATTGATCTATATATGTATGATTATTAAATGTTTAGTATAGGCAAATAATTGGTAACGCAGACTGTTGAATCCATACATTTTAAGTATCTGTGCAGAGTATAGACATTTATGAGAACAGCGGCTATAACTCATTCGTGAAGATACGTTCAATATATCACATACCCGGCCATTAAAGGTATATGTCCATTTTTATTTTCTCATTTTGGTCTACTTATACTAATTAAGGAATGAATCGCGGGTTAATAGTTTCCATCGGAGTATGAACTACATTGGGTGTATTTAAAGTGCATGGAAACTATTTT
This sequence comes from Archivesica marissinica, assembly GCA_014843695.1. NCBI lineage: Eukaryota > Metazoa > Mollusca > Bivalvia > Venerida > Vesicomyidae > Archivesica > Archivesica marissinica. Next base: position 29,316,977 of record CM026400.1, on the reverse strand, counting down.
TTTTAAATTTAAGTTTATTTAACGTCGCTACCGGTTTCCCATTTGAGCGACGGGCAGTTTACCTAACCACACATTTCCTGGGCAGGCTCCAGCGGTTAACCAGTACTTGGTGCACCAACCTCCGTAAGAAACGGCCAACTTGTTCATATAAATGAGACACGGTCTGAGCGGGGCTCGAACCCGTGACCATCAGAGATGATAGGTTACAGTGGTATACAAGTCAGCGACCTTAACCACTCGACCACGGAGGCGGAAACTATTAACCTGCGATTCAGTACTTATTACATATTCATTGAGTATCACGCTGCTTAACACTGTGCATGCGCATGCTCGTAGCTTCGAGTGCGCATGTCATCTTCATATCATTAAGTGAGAACATTCACACGAGCATAGATACAACCAGGGCATTACGTACATCGACGGAAATGCAATAGCGATGTAAATAATTCCGAATCAAGTGTGTTTATGTAATTTACACTATATATCAATTTTTTAAACACGAACAGGTGTACACTGTCCCTTCAAAAGTTTTAACTTTACTTATTTTGCAACGATTGCGAAGCAAGTTCTAACAAACTTATATTAATCAATTTCGTTGGTGCGGATGAAAGCGTATATGTGGTCATTCGTGTGGGAGGAAACCGGAGTACCCGGAGAAAACCCACCTATCCGATATGGCGACCACCTCACATACTTCCCGGCCCGAGGATCGAAACCGGGTTGCATTGGTGAGAAAAGGTAAATTTGTAACCGAGGCGTAAAGCAAACGTCATTAAAATCCGCCATAATATTGAAAATTGTTCACATAATAATTTCCAAACAAATATTGCACTATCACATTTGGTGAACATACAAGAAATATCGACTGATTTTACATTTGGTGAACATACAAGAAATATCGACTGATTTTACATTTGGTGAACATACAAGAAATATCGACTGATTTTACATTTGGTGTACATACAAGAAATATCGACTGATTTTACATTTGGTGTACGTACGTACAAGAAATATCGACTGATTTTACATTTGGTGTACGTACAAGAAATATCGACTGATTTTACATTTGGTGTACATACATACAAGAAATATCGACTGATTTTACATTTGGTGTACGTACAAGAAATATCGACTGATTTTACATTTGGTGTACGTACAAGAAATATCGACTGATTTTACATTTGGTGTACGTACATACAAGAAATATCGACTGATTTTACATTTGGTGTACGTACATACAAGAAATATCGACTGATTTTACATTTGGTGTACGTACATACAAGAAATATCGACTGATTTTACATTTGGTGTACGTACATACAAGAAATATCGACTGATTTTACATTTGGTGTACGTACATACAAGAAATATCGACTGATTTTACATTTGGTGTACGTACAAGAAATATCGACTGATTTTACATTTGGTGTACGTACATACAAGAAATATCGACTGATTTTACATTTGGTGTACGTACATACAAGAAATATCGACTGATTTTACATTTGGTGTACGTACATACAAGAAATATCGACTGATTTTACATTTGGTGTACATACAAGAAATATCGACTGATTTTACATTTGGTGTACGTACAAGAAATATCGACTGATTTTACATTTGGTGTACATACAAGAAATATCGACTGATTTTACATTTGGTGTACGTACATACAAGAAATATCGACTGATTTTACATTTGGTGTACGTACAAGAAATATCGACTGATTTTACATTTGGTGTACGTACATACAAGAAATATCGACTGATTTTACATTTGGTGTACGTACAAGAAATATCACTGATTTTACATTGGTGTACTACAAGAAATATCGTACAAGAAATATCGACTGATTTTACATTTGGTGTACGTACATACAAGAAATATCGACTGATTTTACATTTGGTGTACGTACAAGAAATATCGACTGATTTTACATTTGGTGTACGTACATACAAGAAATATCGACTGATTTTACATTTGGTGTACGTACATACAAGAAATATCGACTGATTTTACATTTGGTGTACGTACTACAAGAAATATCGACTGATTTTACATTTGGTGTACGTACTACAAGAAATATCGACTGATTTTACATTTGGTGTACGTACAAGAAATATCGACTGATTTTACATTTGGTGTACGTACATACAAGAAATATCGACTGATTTTACATTTGGTGTACGTACATACAAGAAATATCGACTGATTTTACATTTGGTGTACGTACAAGAAATATCGACTGATTTTACATTTGGTGTACGTACATACAAGAAATATCGACTGATTTTACATTTGGTGTACGTACAAGAAATATCGACTGATTTTACATTTGGTGTACGTACATACAAGAAATATCGACTGATTTTACATTTGGTGTACGTACATACAAGAAATATCGACTGATTTTACATTTGGTGTACGTACATACAAGAAATATCGACTGATTTTACATTTGGTGTACGTACATACAAGAAATATCGACTGATTTTACATTTGGTGTACGTACAAGAAATATCGACTGATTTTACATTTGGTGTACGTACATACAAGAAATATCGACTGATTTTACATTTGGTGTACGTACATACAAGAAATATCGACTGATTTTACATTTGGTGTACGTACAAGAAATATCGACTGATTTTATTTGGTGTACGTACATACAAGAAATATCGACTGATTTTACATTTGGTGTACGTACATACAAGAAATATCGACTGATTTTACATTTGGTGTACGTACATACAAGAAATATCCACTGATTTTACATTTGGTGTACGTACAAGAAATATCCACTGATTTTACATTTGGTGTACGTACATACAAGAAATATCCACTGATTTTACATTTGGTGTACGTACATACAAGAAATATCGACTGATTTTACATTTGGTGTACGTACAAGAAATATCGACTGATTTTACATTTGGTGTACGTACATACAAGAAATATCGACTGATTTTACATTTGGTGTACGTACATACAAGAAATATCGACTGATTTTACATTTGGTGTACGTACATACAAGAAATATCGACTGATTTTACATTTGGTGTACGTACAAGAAATATCGACTGATTTTACATTTGGTGTACGTACAAGAAATATCGACTGATTTTACATTTGGTGTACATACAAGAAATATCGACTGATTTTACATTTGGTGTACGTACAAGAAATATCGACTGATTTTACATTTGGTGTACATACATACAAGAAATATCGACTGATTTTACATTTGGTGTACGTACATACAAGAAATATCGACTGATTTTACATTTGGTGTACGTACATACAAGAAATATCGACTGATTTTACATTGGTGTACGTACATACAAGAAATATCGACTGATTTTACATTTGGTGTACATACAAGAAATATCGACTGATTTTACATTTGGTGTACATACAAGAAATATCGACTGATTTTACATTTGGTGTACATACAAGAAATATCGACTGATTTTACATTTGGTGTACATACAAGAAATATCGACTGATTTTACATTTGGTGTACATACAAGAAATATCGACTGATTTTACATTTGGTGTACATACAAGACATATCGACTGATTTTACATTTGGTGTACATACAAGAAATATCGACTGATTTTACATTTGGTGTACATACAAGAAATATCGACTGATTTTACATTTGGTGTACATACAAGAAATATCGACTGATTTTACATTTGGTGTACGTACATACAAGAAATATCGACTGATTTTACATTTGGTGTACATACAAGAAATATCGACTGATTTTACATTTGGTGTACATACGTACAAGAAATATCGACTGATTTTACAATAACAAATTTATTTCGGATTTATATATTTGGATCAACTAAGCTATAGGGGCCTCCGCGGCGGAACAGTTATAGTCGTTGACTTCAAATTACGTGCCCCTCACTGCTGTATGTTCAAATCCCACTGGCTCGCGATAAGACGGTGGTTCCACCCATATGCCGGTTCGTGTCTAACATACTGCTCGGAGGTCATCCGGTTTCTTCTTCTACCAATAATAGCCATAGGGTCACGATATGACGTAAGCTGTTGGTGCGACGTTAATTCCCCAAAACACACAAACATACAAACAACAACCTACCTATAAAGTATGGATATGCACCTTTAAAAAACAATCACTTCGATCATATATTGATGCGTTATTATCACAACGTGTCAACTATGGTTTCAGATATCATACAGACGTTAAACTAAAGAGATGTTATTTATTTCGTGTAAAATGATATACCGATACGTGCTTATCACGTCTGTGTAACGTCACATTACCCGTGTCTGTGCCGACATGATTTAATTAAGGCACAAGCTGTCTGTTTCTTGTCACGTGTGCCACCAATTAGGGTCGGAGTGTTTGTGTCTCTTATTTCAGGAGAGCTATCCAAAACATAGGAAACAGCACATTAGCTTGGCAACATTACAAATCAATAACACAGTAAACAAAATGAAACGCGCGTGTATTGACTTCAATTCAATTCAATTCAATTCAATTCAAACGTGTATGTATTGTCGGAGTTTTTACAAAACAAATACCATTAGCAGTATAGCTATTTACTGATGTACAATAAATAAATAACGCTTACAGTAATATACAACGACATTATAATCAACAGAATACTATCAACATTGATTATGTGTCATTATAAACGAATAAAGTGTCGAAACCGTCTCCGTGGCCTAGTGGTTAAGGTGTCTGTATTTCATAAATGCGCCACACCTACAACCGCAGACCGTTTAAATAAGTGTTCAGCGGAAGCATTCCACAAATGCGTCCCTCTAGAATAACAGACCGTCTAAATAAGTGTACAGCGGAGGTATTCCACAAATGCGTCCATCTACAATAACAGGACCGTCTAAATAAGTGTACAGCGGTGGCATTCCACAAATGCGTCCCTCTAGAATAACAGACCCGTCTAAATAAGTGTACAGCGGAGGCATTCCACAAATGCGTCCCTCTACAATAACAGACCCGTCTAAATAAGTGTACAGCGGAGGCATTCCACAAATGCGTCCCTCTACAATAACAGACCCGTCTAAATAAGTGTACAGCGGAGGTATTCCACAAATGCGTCCCTCTACAATAACAGGACCGTCTAAATAAGTGTACAGCGGTGGCATTCCACAAATGCGTCCCTCTAGAATAACAGACCCGTCTAAATAAGTGTACAGCGGAGGCATTCCACAAATGCGTCCCTCTACAATAACAGACCCGTCTAAATAAGTGTACAGCGGAGGCATTCCACAAATGCGTCCCTCTACAATAACAGACCCGTCTAAATAAGTGTACAGCGGAGGTATTCCACAAATGCGTCCCTCTACAATAACAGGACCGTCTAAATAAGTGTACAGCGGTGGCATTCCACAAATGCGTCCCTCTAGAATAACAGACCCGTCTAAATAAGTGTACAGCGGAGGCATTCCACAAATGCGTCCCTCTACAATAACAGACCCGTCTAAATAAGTGTACAGCGGAGGCATTCCACAAATGCGTCCCTCTAAATAACAAACCGTCTAAATAAGTATACAGCGGTGGCATTCCACAAATGCGCCCCTCTACAATAACAGACCGTCTAAATAAGTGTACAGCGGAGGCATTCCACAAATGCGTCCCTCTACAATAACAGACCGTCTAAATAAGTGTACAGCGGAGGCATTCCACAAATGCGTCCCTCTAGAATAACAAACCGTCTAAATAAGTATACAGCGGAGGCATTCAACAAATGCGTCCCTCTACAATAACAGAGCCGTCTAACTAAGTATACAGTGGAGGCATTCCACAAATGCGCCCCTCTACAATAACAGAGCTGTCTAACTATATAAATGGAGAAGCAAGCGTCTCCACAGTTTCAATTTGACATTGAAATGACAACCCTGTTCTGAGGCGATCAGTCTAGAATTTATCGACAATCGATGACATTATCACACGTCTTTACATAGACTATTGTATAGAAAGAAAACAATTGTTTCTCAGCACAAACATTCCTTTATGATTAAATTGAAGAACGGTCGCCTTGGTCACAATATAACGAGAACAGCGTTATTCATTGATTTACCTGTTCTCTTCGTGTACTTGCTCTCAAATCAAGTCACAAAACCTTTAGTCTATACAAAGTTATTTGAGCTCGATTGCGAAACAAGTTCTCACAACATATTAATCACTCTCGAGACCTCATTCCTGATGTAATCCATCACCACGAGGGGGAGAGAAGAGGCAACATGGAATTTAAATGCCTTTCCTAAGGGCACACTCATAACGGCTCCATCGAGGCTCGAACTCCGGGCCTTTTGCACCTGAAGTAAATGCTCTACCACAGCGCTATCACGATGTCACAAAACCGTTACTCGTTCATGTCGCATAATAAAGGGTTCGTTTACCTAAAATATAATTATCGACGGGGGTGCTTCAACAGTGCATACCAAAAAGAACGTGTGTGTGTTTTACGTTTATTTATCGTCGCTACCGGTTGCCCATATGAGCGACGCCTCCTGAAGAGATTAGTTATTTTAGATTTTGGAGGACAGTGCATGATACAGACAGAGACCCATTCCAGAATCTCCTCTGGTTCTTTTACGTGCACAGTGTAAAGCACCGACACGAGACCTCTGTTTAACGTCCCATCTGAAAGACTGTTAATTTTATTAGGGTCAGACGGGGGATCGAACCTGCGATCCCTGGATTACCAGTCCAGCGTGTTACCACTGGACTACATTACCGTCTGTAAAATAATGTTTGTCCACTAACCTGCATGTTTATTCAGCAAACATGTCAATTTGTATAACGAGCGTTCTGATTGGATAATATAATATCACTTTGGACGAATAAAATAGCGTTATTTCGCCATTCATATGCCATGCATATAAATTAAACAGTATAATGACTTACATACATAGACGGAGCTGTAGTCCAGTGGTAACACGCTGGACTAGTAATCCAGGGATCGCAGGTTCGACCCCCCGTCTGACACTAATACAATTCTTTCAGATGGTACTTTAAACCGAGGTCTCGTGTCGGTGCTGTACACCGTGCACATAAAAGAACCAGAGGAGACTCTGGAATGGGCCTATGTCTGTATCATTGCACTTTCCTCCAAAAATCGTCGCTACCGGTTGCCCATATGAGCGACGCCTCCTGAAGAGATTAGTCATTTTAGAATTTAAAATTACTGTACACTGAATGCATCAGTATCTATGTGTGAACGTTGTCATGATGGGATGGATCCAGCGTTTGATGCACATGTTTTGAAAGTATACATGCATATAGCTTACGGTTGTGTGTTTTATTTGAATGACAATATAAAAACTCAAGATAGGCGTTATATTTGGACATATTTGTTTAAAATTATTTGAGATATGGCCACATTGGTACCCCCAAAACGCGCCGAGTCCCTGTGATAATGTCTTATATAGAACGTGTGACCTGTCGTAATTATATGCAGCGCGAATACTCAAAGCCAATATGGCTTGCTATGCATATAGTAGTATCTATAAAGTTGAACACGATTGTAGCTATATGTAGATTGAAATCAAGATGAGGAAATGAAGCTGGCGGAATATTCTAAAGATGTTACTGTCCCTGAATACTACCTAAATGTATGTAGGTCCTCTTTATGTTGTTTCCTCTGTTGTTATCGTTGTTTCACCATGCTATCAATTTTCTTCCACTTTCTCATATTATAATTAGTATGTTACTATATCTCGACAGATACTCTACATTATATCCAATGTGTAAACATCCGTACATTTTGTTTGTCAATTAATTAAGTAATACTGAGGGGGGGGGGGGGTGTTCATAGGAGCGGATAAGTTCTTGGAATTTATTCGATATTATTTTAGATTAAGCTTAGAAATAAATTATAAATATTGCAAGAGGCATAATTGTCTGCACTGTTTTGTAATTTAAGACAAGAACTTGTTAATGCCTCAAACCTACTTACATCGCCCACAGCGTTTGCAAATTTGATATAGAAACAATTTAGAGACTAGACAAAATCAATAGATAAATTAACAGTACTAATGAATATTACTGAGCATCATTGCGTATTAAAGTTCGAAGGGTGTCATAAGTGGTTTTGTTGAACGATATGTGTCAGCTTAAAAGTTTAAACTTTATTTAACTTATAACGATTGCGAAGCAATCTTTAATTCTCTCGTTGGCGCATATGAAAGCGTTAATGTGGTCATTTGTGTGGGAGGAAACCGGAGTACCCGGAGAAAACCCACGTGTCCGATCTGACGACCACCGTACCATCTCACATACTTCCCGGTCCGAGGATCGAACTCATGTTGCATTGGCGAGAAGCGAGCGCGCTAACCAATGCTCTAATCGAAAATCCAATTGCCATCTTTGATGTTCATGGAAAAAGACAGGAGGTAGGACGTCGTCTCGTTGATATAACAGATACCCACATTGTGGTGTCTTTGCTAACAAATGTAAGATGATTAGCGCAGTGGTTAGCGCGCTCGCTTCTCACCAATGCAACCCAGGTTCGATCCTCGGACCGGGAAGTATGTACGATGGTTGCCAGATCGGACAGACGGGTTTTCTCCGGGTACTCCGGTTTCCTACCACACGAATGACCACATTTACGCTTTCATCCGCGCCAACGAGAATGATTAATATAAGTTGTTAAAACTTGCTTAGCAATCGTAGTAAAATAAATAAAGTTAAACAGAAACAAATGTAAAGAGTTAACAATGGAGTAAACTTTGAGGACTAGAGTTAAGGTGTATATGAGGATGAGGTACCGATTCAGGCAAAGTTGGTCATATAGCAGATGTAGACCTGGTGATCGCAGGTTCGATCCCCCGTCTGACCCTAATAACATTAACAGTCTTTGAGATGGGACTTTAAACATAGGTCTCGTGTTGGTGCTGTACACTGTGCACGTAAAAGAACCAGAGGATACTCTGGAATGGGTCTCTCTCTGTATCACTGCACTATCCTCCAAAACTCTAAAATGATTAATCTCTTTAGGAGGCATCGCTCATATGGGTAACCGGTAGCGACGATAAATAAACGTAAATCACACAACCCGTGGTAGAAAAAACAAAGAATGAAAGGTTTTGAAAACCAGTAATCCAAGCTGGGAGAACTAATTAACTCTTCATAGAATGATGTACTGTGGTGAGTGGCTGTATAAACAATTAGTCAGAAATTCACTTAGTAACTTATGCAATAAACTTAGCGGGAAATACTAATATATGTCTAACAAATGTTAGTAAACAAGAAACTAGAAGCTTTGTCGATACGGGCCGAGACATTTGCATTATATATGATTAGCGCAGTTGTTAGTACGCTCGCTTCTCGCAGAAGCAGCCTGTGTTCGATCGTCGGTCCTGGAATACATTTGAGATGGTACGGTGTTCGCCAGATCGGACATGTGGTTTTTCCCGTCCCACACGAAGGACCGACCACATATACGCTTTACCCGAGCCAACGAACGCGATTAATATAAGTTATTAAAGTTTGTTTCATTTGTTTTCAAATAAATAAATTTTATACTTTTTTGAGGTATGTCGTCAGCTAACTGTTATTTTGAAATATGAGATTGTGCTAGCGTTTTTCTTTCGTCTCGACGAGCTCTTCATACTGATGTAAGTCGCTTGATTGTGGACGGTCTATATTCGCACTGATATATGTGTCTTTGTTAGCTTACCTTGCGATAACTGAGTGGCGAGTATCTCAATACTACACTAAAGTCAAGTAGAAGGTTGTGGACATTAAGGCAACGACATATATTTGACTTCTTAGTAAACTTGCATGACCTGTAGATATGAGTACACAGTTTAGGCTCTCTGATTAGCGCAGTGGTTAGCGCGCTCTCTTCACACCAATGCAACCCGGGTCGATATTAAAACTTGCTTCGTAATCGTAAAATAAATAACGTTTAAATTAATTGTATTCACAATCAATATACTGTTGTCTGTCGGCAGTGTATGGCGTTGTTAACTTTACACAGAACAAAACAGAAAATAGGTTTATTCATTACTTATATATAAGTACATAGTCATAATAATTATATACATGCAACTATACTAGATGACATAGAAAACGCACACTTCGGATAAGTGTATTTTATACTAGAGGACATAGAAAACGCACACTTCGGATAAGTGTGTTTTTACATGAAAAAACAATAATTATATAAATACATAGTATTAAACATTTTGGAATATTTTTAGTTGGTCAGTTTGTGTTTTGTAATAAAGATGTGATATTTCTTTGATGGAATCCTTCGTATTTCGTTTTCATGTAATAATAATCATATAATGTAGGTGTGCGTTTTCTATATCCTCTAGTATACATATAATGTAGGTGTGCGTTTTCTACATCCTCTAGTATACATATAATGTAGATGTGCGTTTTCTATATCATCTAGTATATATATAATGTAGGTGTGCGTTTTCTATATCCTCTAGTATACATATAATGTAGGTGTGCGTTTTCTATATCCTCTAGTATATATATATAATGTAGGTGTGCGTTTTCTATATCCTCTAGTATATATATATATAATGTAGGTGTGCGTTTTCTACATCCTCTAGTATACATATAATGTAGGTGTGCGTTTTCTATATCCTCTAGTATACATATAATGTAGGTGTGCGTTTTCTATATCATCTAGTATATATATAATGTAGGTGTGCGTTTTCTATATCCTCTAGTATACATATAATGTAGGTGTTCGTTTTCTATATCCTCTAGTATATATAGAAATAAACAAGTGATCAATAATGCTATCCTAGAGCATTCAGCATGGTTTCAAACGTTCTTAAGAAAACGAGCCAAGCTTTGTAATAAAGATGTGATATATCTTTGATGGAATCCTTCGTATTTCGTTTTCATGTAATAATAATCATATAATGTAGGTGTGCGTTTTCTACATCCTCTAGTATACATATAATGTAGGTGTGCGTTTTCTATATCATCTAGTATATATATAATGTAGGTGTGCGTTTTCTATATCCTCTAGTATACATATAATGTAGGTGTGCGTTTTCTATATCCTCTAGTATATATAGAAATAAACACAAGTGATCAATAAAGCTATCCTAGAGCATTCAACATGGTTTCAAACGAGCCAAGCCCCATAACACGTTTCTAGTATCACTGTTCATTAAAATACAAAAATACAAACATGCTTGGTCTTATGTAGTAGTACTGATTAATGAGTTCTTTCGGAATATTTCCTCATATCTTTTCTTTTATTGAATATATTTATTTTGTTATTTAAACACATTTCACAAACATTATACATTTAACAGTTTGATAATAACAGAAATTATTTCCTCATATCTTAGTAACAAGCGTATTTTGAAATAAAATGATATTCATCTTCAATATCTCGAACATTGCAACAATGACAATAACGAGTAGCGAATCTATCTGTATGGATTCTAAGCCAATAGACATAATTCCTCATACACATATATGCATATGTGGAGCTGGTGTGGTTCAACAATTCAACGTTCTGAGAACCTTAAACATGACTGTGATTCTTATATTAGATTGGATTGATCAGAACAAATATATGGATTTAAGATTGATGATAAAGAGAAAACAGCATTATTATGGCGCTGTGCACATGCAATATTCCAAGGAATATAGTATATATGAACAGTGTGGTGGGATTGCTATGGCATATTTGAATACTATATTAAATCCTAGTTCTACATTGGAGGATCATTTGAATATTTTGCGTGCACGGTGTTTGCTATTCGAAGTAAGCATAGTTTTAGCTGATATTAAAAGATATATATTCCTAAAGCCCGTGCCAAAGCACTTGTGATTCACTATTGTGGGTAGTAGTGTAAAACAAGATCAGAAGAAGCCTGAAGGATATAAATCATTGCCTGTACCTACTATATGTGTTCGATAATTAAGGAGCTAATTGAGAATGGTTTCATATTAAACACGGTATACGCTTTCCCTGAAATTGAACATACCAGGTACATATGCTACCAACACTTGATTGACTCACGACCTCTCGATAACACTACATTGGACAATGACAATAGCGAACGGGTTTCTGAATACAACTCTGACGCTGCTATGTATGTTATTGCCCCATAAAAATGTCCTAGATTCATGTAAGTGTGATCCAAAGCTTTGGTCAGCAGACCAGCTGGCTCGCGGATTGTCGATACAGTCAAACCTGTCTTAAGCAGCCAGAAAAGGGAATGGCAGAAAGTGGCTGCTTAGCACAGGTGGCTGCTTAATAGAGGTCAACCATATAATAAAACAACACATTGGGAATCTGGAAACTGGCTGCTTAATCAAGGTTGGCTGCTTAATAGAGGTGACCACTAACATAGGTTTGACTGTAGTTCTACCCGATGGTTCTACCCGAGTCAGTGTCTGAACTACTGTTCGTAGGGGCACCAGCGGTATTCCTCCACCAGAAGGCATATGGCTGTGTGTGCGACTTTAAGCCACAAAACCAAACAAACATGTACTGATTCTGAAATATGTCGATGAGACTAGTGTATCCACGGTTATACCCGGTTATGAAGAGGACAGTGATGCAGATGAAACATAGCGTGGTGTGTGAGAACACACCATGAAAGAAAACTATATGGAAGTTGTTCATGTTAACTTTCTCATATATTGTACAGATTCGTCATGCTTAAGTTGCTCTACACAATGTGTGTGGCGTGCGTGGTCCAGTTGGATTTTGGAATCGAAGAGTCCCGGGTTTGATACTCTGTCAGGGCACGTACATGGTGTCAGTGAGCATGGCACCTCACACAGATTGCTTGGTCTTGGTTAACGGCTTATGTCAGCTAAACCTGCCCATGCAATGTGTCTAGTCCCCGCAAGGGGTTTGATATTAATACATATAATGATGAGCTTGAGCTTACGGTAAGTTTTATTTAGCTATGGAAGTTGTTCACGGAGAAACAATGCAAAATTATTCTCCCGTGTATGTTCATTAGCATTACTGATAATCTACTGATAATAGAAAATATTGTTTTCGAGAAAGTTAATGAAGTGTACGTTAACGATGAAAGATGGGTCTAGATGTATTCGTTCATGACTTGAAACCATACGTTAAGTTAAATGACGAAGTAAAACCAGCTATTGATTATTTCACTGGTATCTTACTGAGACATGTGCAGGTTTACGGAAGCTCAAATATGAGCTTAAAATATGAGTGGCTATTTCAAAACAGTGAACAGTTTATGCGTTAAAGAATGAATGGCACATTCATGAATGCACAAGATAAAGTTGGTGATTATTACCTGATAACTATTCTTGAGGACAGAGAAAACGCACACGTTCACTATTGAGGCTCTTTGATTAGCGCAGTGGTTAGCGCCCTCGCTTCTCAACAATGCAACCCGTGTTCGATCTTAAAACTTGCTTCGCAATCGTAAAATAAATAACGTTTAAACATAAATTCACAATCCGTATGATGTTGTCTGTTGGCAGTATATGGCGTTGTTAACTTACACAGAACAAAACAGAACATAGGTTTATTCATGACTTATACGTAAGTACATAGTCATAATAATAATTATATACATACAACTATACTAGAGGACATAGAAAACGTACACTTTGGACAAGTGTGTTTTTACATGAAAAAAGTTCACTATATAAATACCTAGTTTTGGAATATTTTTAGTTGTTCAGATTGTGTTTTGTAATAAAGATGTGATATATCTTTGATGGAATCCTTCGTATTTCGTTTTCATGTAATAATAATCATATAATGTAGGTGTGCGTTTGCTATGTCCTCTAGTATATAATGTAGGTGTGCGTTTTCTATGTTCTCTAGTATATAATGTAGGTGTGCGTTGTCTATGTCCTCTAGTATATAATGTACATGTGCGTTTTCTATGTCCTCTATTATATAATGTAGGTGTGCGTTTTCTATGTCTTCTAGTATATAATGTCGGTGTACGTTTTCTATGTCCTCTAGTGTATGTAAAAAGGGACACTTTGTACGATCCTCGGACCTGGAAGTATGTGAGATGATACGGTTTCATACCACACTAACGATAACACCAGCGCATACGGGCATGATTAATATAAGTTGTTAGCAATCTTTGTCAAATGGGTAATGTTTATACTAATACTGACGGGAAACACGCTGTCTCTTGAACCAATTTCACCTTAGGCCATGTGTTGAATTATTGAACATACATCTAATTTAGAAACGCACCTTGATAATAGTACGGACAAAAAATTTAGTATAGCCCTGAGCAGATTTAGACTTTCATCACATAATTTAGAAATTGAAAGAGGAAGGTATCTTAATGTACCACGAAATGAGAGAATATGCAAATTTTGTAACTTAAGAACAATCGAAAATGAGTATCACTTTCTTTTAATATGCACATTGTACACCGATATACGAAAAAAATACATAAAGCCGTATTATTGCAGTTGGCCAACTTTAAATAAATTTGATAAACTTATGATGTCAAGAAATAAAAAGGAAATCTCAAACTTATCAAAATACATATATTTTGCCAGTAAAGTCCGAAAAGAGTTAAATCAAATCAATAATATTCCTGAACTATAATACTAATGATTACTAAAACAAACTAAGCTTCTCTTTAAATAATAAAAAAAATAAAAAATTATTATGATAATCTTCACTTTGGACTCATGTTTCATGTTGTCATTACATTACATGTTATATTTATATACCTATTTATAATAGACTAGAAGCACTGTAATTTTGCTTAATGTTGAATAAATGTTGTTGTTGTTGTTGTTGTTGAATAGGTACAGCTTCAGAATCAGATTTGGAAGCAATATTAAGACAATATCAGAAAACATATATTACATGATTTAGAAGTTAAACTGAGCAAAATAAAGTTGAGACCTTAAAGTTGCTATGTTTCTCCTATTGCTGTGATCTCACCAACATTTTAAAAATGTATTCGAATACATTGTTGAGAATTCGTATTCGTAATCGTATTAAAATTACTTTTAAAAATTGCTGTATTCGTAATCATACGTTGGACAGTATTCGTATTCGTATTTAATACATTATGAAGTATTCGACCCCATACCTGGCGGGCATTAGCTAGTTAGTTTATCAGTATTGACCCTTTCCTTCATAGATTATTAGGTTAATATACTATTATATCTCCATACAACCGACAGCCATTTAGCTATCATGCAGTGGAAAATTATTGGCCATATCTATCTCACCTCCATAGATATTACTGGGACTACATGAGATTCTGGCCTTTATTATGAACATTGGTTTGGCTATTACATTGTCAATGTATGTCTTATTGGTAATGGCGTCAAGAGGTGCTTCTACGAGAGAAGTGGTTAATGGCTACAATTATTGAAAAGCAGGATATATCTGTTTTTATTTTGTAATATATATATATCATCCGATATAGCTTGACATAGGTGAATAACCCAGATGTTCGTGCCGTCATCTGAATTTGATCATGTCACCAAATACCACACGACTCTAAACACGCCGCCATTGTGTAGATCAGCCGTATAGAAAACAATCACCCAGATGCCCAAGACGTCATCAGAAATATATGTACACTGAAGTAATTGTGATGTTGTAGAAATATACCTTGTAAATTTGATTGCTGAATAACATAGCATCTTAATAAATCGTTTGTTGTTAAAGGCTATCTATGCTTTTGCTTCCGTTTACCTGTTGAAATAGCTGGAGATGGCACAAGAAAGTCGGGAATACCTCCGTTTGAAGAGTACTGCAAAACTATGGTGAACATCGGTGCAAAGATGACTGCACTCATATGATTTATATGATTCATAATTGGAATTAGTGCTGCACTTAATGCCGACTTTGAATAGATCCAAATGAAGTAAATCTATTTAAAAACGCGCATGCGTACTGAGTACATGGGATCCCGAAACATTAGAAATAAAATGTAGATTGAAATGTGTGTGGTCTCTCCGTCACAACAGACTGACCTCAGTTATAATCAGAAAATGCTATGTTTGTTCTACTTATTTTACACTATAATCAACCATGGTCGGACCGGGAAGTATGTGAGATTGTACGATGGACGCCAGATCGGACAGGTGGGTTTTCTCCGGGTACTCGGGTTTCCTCCCACACGAATGACCACATATACGCTTTCATCCGAGCCAACGAGAGTGATTAATATAAGTTGTTAAAGCTTGTTTCGCAATCGTTGTAAAATAAATAAAGTATAAAAATAAAAACCATGGTTATGCTCACATATGTCTAGCTTTGACTCCATGACTCCATTTGGGCGTTGCAGATTGTCTATACATGCACACTCTATATTTAGATGGCGTGTACCTAACGAGATATTTATATACGCGGGGAATTTGAAATAAACAAATGAAACTAGTTAGTAAACATGGCTTACTATCGGGTATGTGTGTTTTACGTTTATTTATCGTCGCTACCGGTTGCCCATAATTATGAGCGACGCCCCCTGAAGAGATTAGTCATTTTAGATTTGTTGGAGGATAGTGCAATGATACAGACAGATACCCATTCTAGCGTCTCCTCTGGTTCTTTTACGTGCACGGTGTAAAGCACCGACACGAGACCTCGGTTTAAAGTCCCAGCTGAAAGACTGTTAATTGTATTAGGGTCAGACAGGGGATCGAACCTGCGATCCCTGGATTACGGGTATGTCAATAGTCATGGATTGATCAAACTTTGTCCATCGCTTCCTGGAATGTTACTCTAAGTGACCGTTATGCAAAATTAAAGGCAACGAGAGCCTTTTAATACAATTTAACCACAAAGCTTGGGCACAGACAGAGATAACGACAAAGCCGCCTATTATGTTTCAAGACGATCCGGAATTAAATATCTATAATATTATAGATCACTGTCGTGTGCTACTTATCTAAAACCTAATGAAATACGGATCATACTAAAAACTTCAACCACTGAACACAACAGAAAGGTATCGCATATAATATAGCTAACCATTGTCGTTACCTGATAAGTTTGTAATGGGAAATGTGATGCCGTATACGGCTACATATTTATGTAAACTGCAGGCTAATGCTATAATGCTAGACTAGTAATGTAGACCTCCGTTGCAATAGCGTTAATATAAATATATTTGTATAAACCAACCACCAAGTAACACACGCAGACCACGTGTGATTAGACAGCAACATATAAATACAGTCAAGCTTGTACTAAGAGACCACCAAAGGGAAGGACAAAAAGCGGTGTCTAAGGAGGACTGGTCTCTTAATACAGGCTAATTTGTTCCTTAACAACACAAATTGGAACTGAAAAAGTGGTCTCTTAATAGAAGTGGTCTCTTAATAGAAGTGGTCTCTTAATAGAAGTGGTCTCTTAATACTCTTAATAGAAGTGGTCTCTTAATACAAGTGGTCTCTTAATACAAGTGGTCTCTTAATACAAGTGATCTCTTAATACAAGTGGTCTCTTAATACAAGTGGTCTCTTAATACTCTTAATACAAGTGTTCTCTTAATACAAGTGGTCTCTTAATACAAGTGGTCTCTTGATACAAGTCGTTTCTTAAATGACGTGGTCTTTCAAGCAAGTTTGACTGTACTTAAGTTTGTCAGATAAATACTTTATATAACGAGAGGACTCATTTGAACAATTAGGTCAATGTACCACGAGGCCCTCAACAAATTAATACACGAAATAGCACAATGAAACAGACCGGTATGGGAAATTGGACGATAAAGTGCAATGACTAGTACTAATATACATGTATAGGATATTAGCCGAAAACGATCCAATATGTAAAATATTGGACTGTGTGAGGCGCGTTGCGCCGACGACATTACCAATATTTTACATATTGGATCCGTTTGAGGATTATATCTTACTTAAAACAAACACTTATACAACATGATCCTACATATTAAAATTAAGTTCGTACATTTACGCGTAGTATTTAATATAATACTCTGGCCTTTTGACAGCAGTCCAGTATTAATAATAATGGACTGCACGCACAAAGGTATGACGTCACGGCCATGTTTTAAGTATAATTATAATGTATCAGTTTATTAGGTTATATAAAGCATTTTAAAGTGTGGAATTCGCCCAAATGCATTTATGCGGTGTCGACTTTAAATAAAATTATTAGTTAACAGAATGTGTTGTTTTGGTGCGATAAGGTAGAGAATTCCATAAATGTGACCTTGAATGCAAGAACAGTTGTCTTAAACAGTTATTTACGTTTTGGGTGGAGTGTAATGTTTGAGATTGGAAATCGTAAGTTTTGAGTTCGAACATCGGAAGAAAACATGACTGTCTCTTGATATGCAATATCACCTGCAGGAACACTTATGTCTCGATATGAAAGAATAGCCGCCGCAATCCATGGGAAAATGGACACATCTAAGCCCCTTCACGTTGTCAGAGAAAAAGATAATGGCCTGATGTTTGGTCAAAATCATGGTATAAACTAAAGTTGTTGACTGTACATGTGAATAGTAGGAATGTCTTACCGTGCATTATATTATGTGCATTTCTTAAATTGATTGCAAAAACATACTATATATAAGCGACCAAAATTACAGATTATAGAATGTGATTAATGTTAGTTTAAACAGTATTTATTTCAGTATTTGTACATGTAATCAAGAAATGAACACTTTACATATAATTTAACAGCAGTAGACTGAACGGGATTGTGTGTTTTTACGTTTATTTATCGTCGCTACCGGTTGCCCATATGAGCGACGCCTCCTGAAGAGATTAGTTATTTTAGATTTTGGAGGATAGTGCATGATACAGACAGAGACCCATTCCCATTCTAGAATCTCCTCTTGTTCTTTTACGTGCACGGTGTAAAGCACCGACACGAGACCTCGGTTTAACATCCCATCTGAAAGACTGTTAATTTTATTAGGGTCAGACGGGGGATCGAACCTGCGATCCCTGGATTACCAGTCCAGCGTGTTACCACTGGACTACATATCCGTCTGTGCTGAAAGGGATTAGAACGATAGAAAACTTATATAGTTATTCTCCCTATCAATTGATTGATATACAATAGGCAGGAAAATAATATATAATATAACAATGAAAATACGTGAAATCTATTCTATGTATTTGCTAAAGAATTTCAGAACTTAATGTATTAGTGAGTCAATAGTTTTGGATGTATAAAAGAAAATGGTTAATATTTAAAGGAATATATGAAGAAAGTTCAAGAACATGAACTATCAAATCGGATGATTAATGTTGACGCGCTCTATCCAGGCAACAAATCTAACCAAGCCACAACTTTCTCAATTTGTAACATATTGAGTTGAAATGTTCAGGATTTGTTTTTGAGACATCGTGGTGTAGCACCGTTAAACGTCGTCAAAGGACTGCTAAACGCATAAAAAAATCCGCTAAGCGTCTTAAACTCGTTACCGTTAAGAGTCATAAAAAACTACGCAATACGTAAAATCCGACGTTTATCGGAATTATTTATGACGTTTAGCGGACATTTTATGACGTTTCATACACGCAGTCATTACGCCGTAGATGTGCTGATATGCCGCAAAACCAAACCTTCCAAAATCGCAATGACAATTATACATCATTAATGAGTATGTCCTTATGTACTCAAAACCCACATTGCCTCTTCTCTTCCTAAAGGCGATGGATTCCATTAGTAATGGGGTATCGCGAGCGATTTATCTAATGTTGTAAAAACTTGTTTCGCAGTCCATCTGTAATACATATGTATGAACTAAAGTGTTTAGAATTATTATATATGATAAACCGATACTAGGCAATGTGGACGTTACACTGATATGAAAATGTGGATGTGTGTTTTGCGTTTATTTATCGTCGCTACCGGTTGTCCATTTGAGTGACGCTTCCTAACGAGATTAGTCTTTTTAGAGTTTGGAGGATAGTGCAATGATACAGACAGAGACCCATTTCAGAGTCTCCTCTGGTTCTTTTAAGTGTGCGGCGTAAAGCACCGACACGAGACCCCGGTTTAAATCCCAACCTGAAAGGCTGTTAATATTATTATGGCCAGACGGGGGATCTAACCTGAATTTGGACGAGCTCCTTTGAAGTCTGTTTTACTATCACCGTTATGCTACTCGTCTCCAAACAGGTAAACTATTTATCGAACGACATCTAAATGATGCATAATCCGATATATTCTTCTTACCTTGGAAATTATATTCACGTGATCGTCGGTTGCCAGGGTAACAAATGTGGATAATTTGATATACACTTCTTCAAGCTGATCCGTTATTAGAGAAAGCTTAGAGCTTTCTACTTACTCCCGTGCGTAAATGTATGCAAACAACTATACGGCATAGTGTCTAAAGCTTCCACCACAATACACTACAATTGATTATTTAACTCGTTGTACATGCACGTGGACATATTTCCTCGAACGTCGCGCGACGTGTTCGCCCTGCTGTCTGTGCATTATAGTGTTTTACGTTTATTTATCGTCGCTACCGGTTGCCCATATGAGCGTCGCCTCCTGAAGAGATTAGTCATTTTAGATTTTTGGAGGATAGTGCAATGATACAGACATAGACCCATTCCAGAATATCCTCTGGTTCTTTTACGTGCACGGTGTAAAGCACCGACACGATACCTCTGTTCAATGTCCCATCAGAAAGACTGTTAATTGTATTATGGTCAGACGGGGGATCGAACCTTCGATTCCTGGATTACCAGCCCAGCGTGTTACCACTGGACTACACATCCATCTGTGCATACCAATATTCTTAGTATAATTATAGTCTTTCCTAGGTTGGCCGAGTGTACCACTTTTTACCCTACCGCTGTAGGTTCGAATACCTAGAACGAAATATGAACGGCTTCCTAAAATGTAGCATAGCAACACCACGTGCCATATACTTGCATATGGGTATACACTATTATATATTTCAATGACCATACAACAAATCCTATTTACGATGTAAAGTGGAGAGAGAGAGAGATAGGGAGAGAGAGAGAGAGATAGGGAGAGAGAGAGAGAGAGAGAGAGAGAGAAGAGAGATTGTTTATCTCCGTCCGTCCTCCCATCCGTCTGCCACGTGACATCCAAAATGTACTTATGTTAGTTTATACAAATTTATTGTAGCTCGATTGCTAAAATGCTAATACAAGTTCTTATAACTTATATGAATTACTCTCGAGACCTCATTCCTGATGGAATCCATCGCCATGCGGGAGAGAGAAGAGACAACGTGAAATTTAAATGTCTTGCCTAAGGGCACCTGAAGCGAACTCGCTACCAATGCACTATCACGAGCTCCACTTGTGTGGCTAAGAGAACAATATGTTTACTGTCTAGTGGTCTAGGATTTGGGGTTATGTGGCTATAAAAACTGTTATGTGACCATAGAGAACACAATAACAGCCATTTAATATTAAAAGTGACACATTGTTCATCTTTAGACAATTGTAAAACCATACGAAACCAATATACAGTGCCAGAATAATTAATGTTGCTTTCAGAAGCGTGAACGACATGTTAGTAAAGCGGCAAGATCTATAACAGGAAGAAACAGAACCAAACTGTCATTAATCAATCGTTGGGTACATTTGAGTCAAGCAATAACGGACATGATCAGAACATTTCATAGATACAAAACAAAAAGCAAACGAGAATAATCACGGTGTATGCACATGTAGTACTATCAATTGGGTTTAGTGGATCTGTAGTCCTGTGGGTAACACGCTGGACTGGTAATCCAGGGAGCAGATTCGATCCCCGGCCTGACCCTAATAAAATGTGTGGTTTACGTTTATTTATCGTCGCTACCGGTTGACCATATGAGCGACGCCTCCTGAAGAGATAAGTAATTTTAGATTTTTGGAGGATAGTGCAATATGATACAGACAGAGACCCATTCCAGAGTCTCATCTGGTTCTTTTACGTGCACGGTGTACAGCACCGACACGAGACCTCGGTTTAACGTCCCATCTGAAAGACTGCTAATTTCATTAGGGTCAGACGGGGGATAATAAAAGTCTGTCCGAGGTCTCCTGTCTGCTTTACACCGTGCACGTAAACGAACCAGAGGAGTTTAGGGGAGTGTTCTATAAATAGCTCCAGTAGCGTATGTTATATTGCGATTCTCCCGCTATTAATTAGGAATGACATGAACCCGTGTAGAACTACGAACCTTCCGCAAGCCAGCTGGATAGCCTCCCCATTTGCATATTCGACACTCCCACATGAAAAGTCCAACCTACAGCGGAGGGATGGGGGTGTGAGGGAGGGGGAGTGATACGAAGTATATGACCTCAACCATTGGATTCCTCCTTTTGTAATCAATCACTGTATAACGTGCATTACGGAAGGAAATTAAGGGAACAGTACTTCGCTTGACAAAATGAACTTCTCATCACGAAAGGGAAACTCATTTGTCAGTTATTTCGTTTTTATGGTCTACGATTGATAGTGGATCGGAACCGCCGTATTTGATGTAATAAACTAAGTTGCACTGTGATTTTATCCGGTGAAAACACGCCACATAAATAGATGCAGACTACAGCTAGGGAGATTGAACAGACGGATGTATTTCTTGCTGTACAGCTATCCTTAAATGAAGATCTTTATCCGAGAATAGAATTCGTTATGCGTTCCATGTCATCACACATGTGGTCGATACCCAGTGGTTCACATAGGTATGTATGTTCTATATATGTATCTTCCATTAATGTCAAACCTCTTGCGTGGACGTAGACATGTTTTCCTGGGCAGGCATAGCCGACCTAAGTGGTTAACCAGTACTAAGCAATGTGTGTGAGGTTGCTCAATGACACTACATACGTGACCTGACTGATTATCGTACCCGGGATCGATCGATTCCAAATCCGACGCTCTACCACTGGTCCACGGATGCCACACTAGGTATAGTAGATGATTGGAGCGGGACCTTCGCGACCAAGCGGTTAAGGGTTTTGTTGCGGTTGACTTCAAATCACTTACTCCTCATCGCTATTGGTTCGAATCCCACCGGTGCTATCGATCTCTTCATTTTGATGAAGCTATCCAGCTAACTTGTTCATGGAATGATTCGTGGTTCTACCCCGAATATTCACCCGTGACAGAAACAATGCTCGGGAGTAGCACATGGGGATCTTCCTCCTTATATAACAGATCAGAACAGAAGTTTGTGTTGTGTTTTACGTTTATTTATCGTCACTACCAGTTACCCATATGAGCGACGCTTCCTGAAGATATTAGTCATTTTAGATTTTGGAGGATAGTGCATGATACATACAGAGACTCATTCCAGAGTCTCCTCTGGTTCTTTTACGTGCACGGTGTACAGCACCGACACGAGACCTCAGTTTAACATCCCATCTGAAAGACTGTTAATTTTATTAGGGTCAGACGGGGGATCGAACCTGCGATCCCTGGATTACCAGTCCAGCGTGTTACCACTGGACTACAGAAGTTTATTCATGATGTATACATAAGTACATACAGTCAAACCTATGTTAGTGGTCACCTCCAATAAGCAGCCAACCTGTATTAAGCAGCCAGTTGTAGAATCCCAATATGATTTTTTATATAGTTGACCTCTATTAAGCAGCAACCTGTGCTAAGCAGTCACTTTCTGTGATTCCCGTTGGTGGCTGCTTAAGACAGGTTTGACTGTAGTCATAATATATACATACACTTATATATAAATACACAAGTGATCAATAAAGCTGTCGTATTGCTACTGTATTCTAAGTTAATATAGAGGATATACATTTATTTGGTGTTTTGGACATGTGTAATGAAGAAGACAAAGCATTCAGTATGGAGTTCCTATGGTTTAAAGCATTCTTAAGTAAACGAGCCAAGCTTAATAACACCTTTCTATCATCACTTTTCATTAAAATATAACATTTATACATGCCTGGTGTCATGTAGCAGTACTTATTAATGAGTTCTTTCCTCAAATCTGAGTAGCACAGACAAATTAAAATAAAATGATACTCATCTTCAATATTTCAAATATTGCAACATTGACAATAACGATAAATATCATAAAGCTGTAGCTGTAGGCGAAACTCAAACAAAAGCACAAACATATACATTTATGTTCTCGATTTCAAAACATGGAATCGCTCTCGAGAGTGGGAGAGAAAGATAAAATATGGATTTAAGTGTCTACTGACAGCACCACTGTTCTGGCGGGGTTCAACCTAAATATATTCATTTCATCACGGAGATTCATTGGTTAGAGAGTATTCAGGGGCAGTAACTGACCGATGTCTCTCATTGTACTCAACAAGAAAAATAAGAACTTAAACGAATCCAACAAGATTTGGAAGTCGTGATAGCGCAGTGGATGCGCGTTCGCTTCAGGTGCGAAAGGTCCGGAGTTCGAACCTCGCTGGAGCCCTTACGAGTGTGCCCTTAGGCTATGCATTTAAATTCCACGTTGCCTCTTCTCTCTCCCTCGTGGCGATGGATTCCATCAGGAATGAGATCTCGAGAGTGATTAATATAAGTTGTAAGAACTTGTTTTCGCAATCGAGTTAAAATAAATTTGTAAGAAGAGAAAAAAAGGAAAGAGAAAAAAAATACATATACGTGTTTCTAAACATATTCGTATGAAATAACCACGAATGTAAGATCTCTTTTATCACATTATCACAGTAACACCAACCATGAATTGGAGAAAAGAAGCGTTCTGTTTGCCAGTATACTTATTAGCTTTATTAAATCCGTACGGCGTAGTAAATTATCCATTATAACCAAACAACACCACACACATAATCGACTTTTAATTACTATAACCCACTAGTGCATATTTACCATGTTATTGATTTTTTCAACAAAGACATCATGAATGCAATGTTTCAAATCATATGTCGAACTTGATGATGTGTCACACTGCAACAGACGGATCTGTAGTCCAGTGGTAACACGCTGGACTGGTAAGCCAGGGACCGCAGGTTCGATCCCCCGTCTGACCCTAATACAATTAACAGTCTTTCAGATGGGACGTTAAACCGAGGTCTCGTGTCGGTGCTTTACACCGTGCACGTAAAAGAACCAGAGGAGACTCTGGAATGGGTCTCTGTCTGTATCATTGCACTATCCTCCAACAATCTAAAATGACTAATTTCTTCAGGAGGCGTTGCTCATATGGGCAACCGGTAGCGACGATAAATAAACGTAAAACACACTCACACTGCAACAAATCATAATCCTTCAATGACACGTGTGTACGTACATACAAGAAAATAATGTTATGTGATTGCTGTATTACACTTAAAGCAGCATTACATCGTAATAAAGGATGTTTTGGGTAAACTATAAATACTAATGTGTGTGTGTTTACAAAAATCGAAATAGTCGCTCAGAAACGATAAAATTCCAATATATTTAAACCGTCGTATACGCGAATTTGTTTATCAACACACGAAATATAAACACGCACAGTGCGCATGCGTGAAATAACAGAGGATGTAGAAAACAACGTATATATTTTGAACATGAAAGACTATCTATCTATCTTCCTCTAATGTCGAACCACTCGCGGGGATGTAGAAATGTCCCTAAAAGACGTAGCTAACAGAGGTATGAATCAACATATCAAGTAATTTAATTTAAAAAGACAACGTGGGACACATGGGGACGATGCATTCCGAATGTAAACAGGTGCGGATGATGCGTTCCGGTTGTAAACAAGTACGTGACCGATCGCTCGGAAAGTCCTACTTTCGGTTTCGAGTTTGTTTTATCGCAAACAAACACTGTTTACCAAATGAACATAAGCATACAAAGTATAATGTTAGAATGTGTAGCAGCATTGCTACCTATACGTAAACATTGAATATTTCAAATATATTTTATTTCATATGATGTAGTGCTGCTTTAATACAAGCAAAGTTATGTGATGAATATTAAAATGTATTATTATGTTGTTATGTAAGCTTGTTTGATCAATCAATCAATTCTGTTCTGTTTTGCTCTGTTGCTAAATATTGCGCCACGTTTCGTTATTGATTATTGTTATAATTGTCTGGACCGCCACGAGCCTGTTGGCTACGTCCATTTTATATGTTATAATTATACTGACGACTAACGCGTGTCCCCAAATACTGATTAAATGGAATGCACACAAAAAAGACCAGGGGCTGTTTTATCATCATCAAGTCCGGACTCCTCCTAAGTAGGAGAGTAAATGATTTCCGAAGAGAGCTTGCAAATTTACATATTATTTATTCTGTTGTCACCCGTGGTCCAGTTGTTTAGTAGTAGAGCGTCGGATTTGGAATTGACGTATCTCTGGTTAGATAATCGGTCAGGGCACGTATGTAGTTTTCTTGAGCAAGGCGCTTGACTGTGATGTCCAGGACTGTCAGAACCCATGGCAGTGGTTATACAATTTTTAAAGTTTATTTATCGTCGCTACCGGTTGGTTGCCCATATGAGCGACTTGCAGTTTACCTAACAACACCTTTGTTTGGGTATGCTCCAGCGGTTAACCAGTAATAGGTGCACACATGCCAACTTTTTCATATGAAGAGACACGGTCTGAGCGGGACTCGAAACCATGACCATCAGTGATGATAGGTTACAGTGGTATACAAAGTCAGCGACCGTAACCACTCGAGCACGGAGGCATAGCTATATAACAGCATACAGCGACGTAGACAAATAAACAATTATGCTTATATAAATGCCTACACCACACGTTGACGCTTAATCTAAAATGACTAATCTCTTCAGGAGGCGTCGCTCATATGGGCAACCGGTAGCAACGATAAATAAACGTAAAACACACGCTGCCGTTTCTCGTTGCGATTCGCTTGCGTTAGACTCGCAGAGAAAGTTTAAACTTTATTTATTTTACAACGATTGCGAAGCAAGTTTTAACAACTTATATTAATCACACTCGTTGGCGCAGGTGAAAGTGTATAATGTGATCATTCGTGTGGGAGGAAACCGGAGGAGTACCCGGAGAAAACCCACCTGTCCGATCTGGCGACAACCGTATCGCAGAGAAACGCAAACAAAAGCGGAAATCACAAGTCATCGCCAATTAACCGCGAGCTAGAGGAGTCACACGTGAAAGGAAACGGAAACGGAAACGGAAACGGAAACGGAAACGGAAGGAGTATACACAAGTTGGCAGACTGCTGTTTTTATCGTGAATTTAACGCAAATAGAATGCAAAGAAATATTCAAACCGTATCATTTGGCTGTTAGTCGTGCTCGTTGCAATGAGGTTGCTGCGTTTTTACACAGTCTACTCGCGTTTCTCGAAGATTTGGCGGGAAATAAGCAAGGTGGTGATCAGTTTGCGATCGAAACAAAGTTTGGAACATGTTCGAAAATTTCTCGAACGCATTTAATGAGTTTGCGATTCTTTGCGTTTCGTTATGTTTCATTGTGTTCATACAAGTAGCTTATTTATGAATTTCAAAATTGAGGATAGTTGTGCCGTTATTTGCTTGTGAGACAGGGTCGTGGGTTCGAGTCTTAGTGGTCTTTTGGGGGGGGGGGCAACTTGTAGAATCGTGAGATACATGTTCAATCTATGTAACTTTTTTCTTTTCTCTCCGGCTCTCTCTCTCTCTCTCTCTCTCTCTCTTATCCTTTTCATTCTATTGTGCGTACTCTTTTAATAATAATAATAATAATAATAAAGACTTTATTTAACGAGAGTACTCATTTAACAAAAGTTAATCTACCATGAGGCCTTTTCAGCAAAGAAACGTTAGCTTGACTTTCTGGCACGGGCCGTTCGTTGTCTAATGTTTTAAATACGTGTGGCCCAAACCATATGCACACTCATGCTATGTTTTGTATTCAGTTTAATAATATTTTATTGAATTTATCATACATGTACAGTAGCAGCAATACATAATACAACATTAAGTAATAACAAGTACAAAGCATGATAAAACAAAAGGGTTGGACCACAAGTTTTTCCAACATTAGTTAAACGGCCCGTCCCTAACGTCAGAATAATGTTTGATTAAACTAAATGACGGGTTTTTTGTTGAAAATAATTACAAGATAATGGTTAAAAAAAATAATACCGGTATGAAAAAAAAATTGAAACCAAAACAAAATAAAATAACTTGTAATCTGTTTGTGTATGGCATATTTACTATTGATTTGAACAAAATTTGATTAAATTAAATAGTTGGGCGGAAGCAATATTTTTGTAAATCCGGTTCTTGTGTCATAAAGTAGCATGTAATAAATCGTGTTACACATACGTATTACGGATGAGAGACTATAGCCCGATGTATAGGCGATACTGTTTCATAGGCGGGTCTGTAGTCCAGTGGTTAACACGTTGGACTGGTACTCCAGGAATCGCAGGTTCGATCCCCCGTCTTACCCTAATAAAATTAGATGTACTTTAAACCGAAGTCTCGTGTATGTGCTGTACACCGTGCACGTAAACGAACCAGATGCGAAGTCTCGTACAGTATGTATACAGTGCACGTAAAGGAACCAGATGCGACTCTGGAATGGGTCTCTCTCTGTATCATTGCACTATCCTCCAAAATCTAAAACGACTAATCTCTTCAGGAGGCGTCGCTCATATGGACAACAGGTAGCGACGATAAATGAACGTAAAACACATTGTTTCATATTTTCATACATTTTAGTATACGAAGAGTATATTATAGACACATTATTCTATGCACTGACATGGTTCATCTATAATTTAAATTAAGCAGTGTCACGTGCTTGCTTTTCTCTGTAGCGCATTCAGGAATACAGGGGTTGTCACGGCCTCCATAGCAACGAATTAATATCATGTTTCCAAGCTTTCTAGTAGTTTCATATTATGATATATATCAGTTTGCATGTACATTGTATACAACAACATGAGACGTTCAAAATGAAGTAACTATAATATATATATATATAAATCACGGATACATGGCAGTTTAATATACTCTAACAACAATAAAAAACCCACCAAGTCTATGATTATTGCAAGATAGAATGAAATAAGGACTATACATAATGTGGGCGGCGTTATCAGTGAGTAGTCTACTGCAAATGTACCGCTGGCGGTGAAGTGCAGTCTACTGCCAATGTACTGCTGGTGGTGAAGATAGCAGTGTACTGCCAGTGTACTGCTGGCGGTGAAGTGCAGTCTACTGCCAGTGTACTGCTGGTGGTGAAGTTAGCAGTGTACTGCCAGTGTACTGCTGGCGGTGAAGTGCAGTCTACTGCCAGTGTACTGCTGGTGGTGAAGTTAGCAGTGTATGCCAGTGTACTGGGTGTGCAGTCTACTGCCAGTGTACTGCTGGCGGTGAAGTGCAGTCTACTGCCAGTGTACTGCTGGTGGTGAAGTTAGCAGTGTACTGCCAGTGTACTGCTGGCGGTGAAGTGCAGTCTACTGCCAGTGTACTGCTGGTGGTGAAGTTAGCAGTGTAATGCCAGTGTACTGCTGGCGGTGAAGTGCAGTCTACTGCCAGTGTACTGCTGGCGGTGAAGTGCAGTCTACTGCCAGTGTACTGCTGGTGGTGAAGTTAGCAGTGTACTGCTGGCGGTGAAGTTAGCAGTGTACTGCTGGCGGTGAAGTTAGCAGTGTACTGCCCTTGCACTGCTGGAGGTGAAGTTAGCAGTCTACTGCCAGTGTACTGCTGGCGATGATGTTAGCAGTGTACTGCCAGTGTACTGCTGGTCGTGAAGTTAGCAGTGTACAGCCAGTGTACTGCTGGTCGTGAAGTTAGCAGTGTACTGCCAGTGTACTGCTGGTCGTGAAGTTAGCAGTGTACTGCCAGTGTACTGCTGGTCGTGAAGTTAGCAGTTTACTGCCCGTGCACTGCTGGTCGTGAAGTTAGCAGTCTACTGCCAGTGTACTGCTGGTGGCGAAGTTAGCAGTCTACTGCCAGTGTACTGCTGGCGATGATGTTAGCAGTGTACTGTCAGTGTACTGCTAGCGGTGAAGTACAGTCTACTGCCAGTGTACTGCTCGTGGCGAGGTTAGCAGTGTACTGCTAGCGATGAAATTATAAGTATACTGCTGGTGGTGAAGTTAGCAGTGTACTGATGGCGGTGAAGTTAGCAGTGTACTGCCCTTGCACTGCTGGAGGTGAAGTTAGCAGTCTACTGCCAGTGTACTGCTGGTTGTGAAGTTAGCAGTGTACTGTCAGTGTACTACTGGTCGTGAAGTAAGCAGTGTACTGTCAGTGTACTACTGGTCGTGAAGTTAGCAGTGTACTGCCAGTGTACTGCTGGCGGTGAAGTGCAGTCTACTGCCAGTGTACTGCTGGCGGTGAAGTGCAGTCTACTGCCAGTGTACTGCTGGTGGTGAAGTTAGCAGTGTAATGCCAGTGTACTGCTGGCGGTGAAGTGCAGTCTACTGCCAGTGTACTGCTGGCGGTGAAGTGCAGTCTACTGCCAGTGTACTGCTGGTGGTGAAGTTAGCAGTGTACTGCTGGCGGTGAAGTTAGCAGTGTACTGCTGGCGGTGAAGTTAGCAGTGTACTGCCCTTGCACTGCTGGAGGTGAAGTTAGCAGTCTACTGCCAGTGTACTGCTGGCGATGATGTTAGCAGTGTACTGCCAGTGTACTGCTGGTCGTGAAGTTAACAGTGTACAGCCAGTGTACTGCTGGTCGTGAAGTTAGCAGTGTACTGCCAGTGTACTGCTGGTCGTGAAGTTAGCAGTTTACTGCCCGTGCACTGCTGGTCGTGAAGTTAGCAGTCTACTGCCAGTGTACTGCTGGTGGCGAAGTTAGCAGTCTACTGCCAGTGTACTGCTGGCGATGATGTTAGCAGTGTACTGTCAGTGTACTGCTAGCGGTGAAGTACAGTCTACTGCCAGTGTACTGCTCGTGGCGAGGTTAGCAGTGTACTGCTAGCGATGAAATTATAAGTATACTGCTGGTGGTGAAGTTAGCAGTGTACTGATGGCGGTGAAGTTCGCAGTGTACTGTCCGTTTACTGCTAGCGGTTAAGTCAGCGGTGTACTGCTGGCGGTGAAGTTCGCTGTGTACTGCTAGTGGTGAAGTTAGCTGTGTACTGCTGGTGGTGAAGTTAGCAGTGTACTACTAGCGGTGAAGGTAGCAGTGTACTGTCAGTTTACTGCTAGCGGTGAAGTTAGCAGTGTACGGCTGGTCGTGAAGTTAGCAGTGTACTGCTGGCGGTGAAGTTAGCAGTGTACTACTAGCGGTGAAGTGCAGTTTTACTGCCAGTGTACTGCTAGCGGTGAAGTGCAGTCTACTGCCAGTGTACTGCTAGCGGTGAAGTTAGCAGTGTACTGCTAGCGGTGAAGTGCAGTCTACTGCTAGCGGTGAAGTTAGCAGTGTACTGCTAGCGGTGAAGTGCAGTCTACTGCCAGTGTACTGCTAGCGGTGAAGTGCAGTCTACTGCCAGTGTACTGCTAGTGGTGAAGTGCAGTCTATTGCTAGTGGTGAAGTTAGCAGTGTATTGCCAGTGTACTGCTAGCAGTGTATTGCCAGTGTACTGCTAGCGGTGATGTTAGCAGTGCACTGCTGGAAGCGAACAGTGTTTCTGGTATTTATTAGTATTATTTAAATTAAGTGAAATAAACACGTAATGTAATATATGACACCGTCTCGGCATTAGATTGCTTAGTATCATTTCATTGCTTCAGTGTTATGATACTAGACGGGCGCTTACAAATTGCACTATTTGATTGGGCGAGAAACATATTGGCACATTGACACATATTTGTCTTCAAGCACGTTGGGGGGGGGGGGGGTTGGTGCTGGCAATTGCGTTTGTGCTGGACATTTATTTTATGTAAGTAGATTTCTATTATCGGTGTGTTTATATAATATTATGTTGTTTTATTGTCGCAGAAATGACTTTAGTTTTTTCACTGCCATTCGTGAGTATGGTATGCAGTTAGATTCAATGCCAATCTTGAACTTAAATATTGTTATGAATAGATAAATAGTTATATATTTAATTCAGTAGCTATGGCATAGGATATTACAGAACAGAACAGAACAGAACAGAAATTTTATTAAGACTTGTACATGGTACATCGCCAAATACATATATACAAATATATATGATGTAAATATATACAACAATTTTATCGTGGTCATGTGGCATATAGAATCTGATAATAATAAGAAAATGCATCTAATTATGAGGATGAACAATAATTAATTATTAGTGCTGATATTGGATTTATGTTATATTATTTAAAAGTGTTATTTTAATGTCAACTGCTTTATTATAGAATAAAGCTAAATTATATAGGATATTTCTTTTATTAGATTGCAACAATTCAATAAACTTAAGCATATTTGATCTTACAAAATAATATTTCTTTATGTAAAGTTTTCTCAAATCTGAATAGCAAGGGCAAACAAGTATAACATGATATTCGTCTTCTAGGTCGTGTGTATTGCAACACAAACAATAGCGTTTTGAACTGATACGATATTTTATGAAATTAGTTTTGGAATGTTGCTATTAATAGCAAAATTCCAAAACTAATTTCATAAGAGTGTAAGCTCCTTTTTGATCACATTACAATAGAGCGCTCGTTTTAATAAATAACGTTGCTACTTTCATTTTGGCACCAACTGTCAGCGCCAATTATCATGACGTCACTAAATTGTCATGACGTCACTACACAAAGCAGCGTTATATTTATGTTTTAAACAGCGTTGTAATTGCGTCAAGTCTTTTAAATCACAGTTTGTCTTACAATTAGCGGTATGCACCGATTCAAATATAAATATGCATACTTTCAAGTTTAATTCCCAAATTATAAGGATTATTTTCTCAACCAATCAGAATCCTTCCATGTACTATTGCACAAGAAATTATGAGATGACTGTATTACCCTGTATGTAATATGTATATATTGTACGAAGCTAGACGGATCGCAGGTTCGTTCCCCCGTCTGACCCTAATAAAATTAACAGTCTTTCAGATGGGACGTTAAACCGAGGTCTCGTGTCGGTGCTTTACACCGTGCACGCAAAAGAACCAGAGGAGACTCTGGAATGGGTCTATGTCTGTATCATTGCACTATCCTCCAAAAATCTAAAATGACTAATCTCTTCAGGAGACGTCGTTCATATGGGCAACCGGTAGCGACGATAAATACATTTAAAACACACGCACGCACAGCACAACACACAGCAGTCTTGATAAGTTCCTTTAAGGAAATAATAACGAGGCCATTAACAATTACAACGTTTTTATATCAGATATACCTTGTTGTTAGGTAAACTGCCCGTCGCTCAAATGGGAAACCGGTAGCGACGTTAAATAAACTTGCTTATAATGTATAATGTATACATCTTGATATTATAGTGATCGTGTGGTATTCGGACAATAGACACATGGCTTCGAATTTGTTTTCGAATGACGTCATCGCTGTCAGTATCAGGTGCTTGGTTTATATGATGCACGCTAGAACTGCCAAATACGAAAATGAGCAAAACACAGATAATTGTTCACATTGAATTAAGAAAAATATGTAAATGTCGATGTTCATAAAACTACCTTAAACAGAGGTATACTTATATATTATATATTATTAACTTCGTGAATTAATTTCACTATTTCATAACGCTTTCACATAACTGAATGAAATTTTGTATTTTCGAAGATTAATCATTCTTCAATTGATGCAGCATGCGCCGACATTGATGGCGTCACAATTAATGACGTCATATCAATATTCTAACGTCACACCAAGAACGTTCGTTGTAAAAGGTCGTTGCAGAGTGTAATTGATCAACGTGTTGTGATAAAATATTTTATACATTACTCGGAAAATCTTTCTCCGACATTAGGGAGGATTTGCATACATAGATTTATGGGGACTCTTGTTTATCGAATGGTGCTATTTCAAAGTTGGTGAATCTTTTAAGGACGGGTAGAGAAACAACCGAAGATGATACACATATCCCGGTGTTACTGGTTTCCGACGATGTAGTACATAACGGACTCCTATAGATTTTTGAATGTTCATTCATTGTAAACAACTTCAAGTGACCGAATAAACAACAGTTTACCTTCATTTATAAAAATCTCGATTAAAATCGATTGTTTACTTTTTGAGAAAAGGCGATCAAACGGAGGCACCTCGCTCCCAGTAATCCGGAATGGCGTCACCAGTTTTCACCTGACTGGAAATTGCCTACAGCACGAGCATTAGTATATAAACAACTGTTATTTTTAACAAAACAATATAAATAAGGAACACTTACTTTAATAGTAAGATTGATGTATTTTGTTCACTCAAAATTCATTCGTTGGACCACATATATATCCACGTCTATATACTGTATCTACAACACTAACATTTAGTTTGCCTTAGACAACCACATATGGTATAATAAGTAAGTAAGTAAGTAAGTAAGTAAATGGTTTATTATAGTGACATGTGCATGATATAACAAATTTGCAAAATATTACAAGAATTTACAAAGCACCCGGCCCAACGGGCCTATAAGTCACCTATACATAATTTACAAAATTGATGTAGCGTTCTGGCTGAAAACTCTTTATACAAATTAATTTTAGCTGGATTGCGAAACAAGTTATTTCAACTTATATTAATCACTCTCGAGACCTCATTCCTGATGGAATCCATCGCCCCGAGGGAGAGAGAAGAGGCAACGTGGAATTTAAATGCCTTGCCTAAGGGCACAATCATAACGGCTCCAGCGGGGCTCGAACTCCGGACCTTTAGCTTCTGAAGCGATCGCGCTACCACTGCGCTATCACGACTTCCTAAAAATACTCTTCACGCCAGGACTGTTACACATGAAACGAAAGTGGCAGAAATTCAGGAATAAATTCTTGAAGATAGAAGAGTAACTGTTGAAAATGTTGCTGGACAATCATGGTTTATTGTGGTCTTAAGGTTGGTCTGGTGAAAATGCTGGAGTCCGTGTCTCTTTATATGAAAAAGTTGGCAGTTTCTTACGGAGGTTGGTGCACCAAGTACTGTTAAAACCGTTCAAGCCTGCCCAGGACAGGTGGTGGTGTTAGGTAAACTACCCGTCGCTCAAAACGGTAGCGACGATAAATAAACTAATAGACCAAAAGCAAAATTACGTATAATTTATGTAAATTTATTCATCATTCCCTATTACTAAGTGGGATATATAATCGACACTATGACACAGGCTGGACAATTTGAACATGCACACTCCATAAGGGTATTTGCTATTAAACCTGTTCGAAGCAAACTTAATACAATATTCGTTGAATATTATTTTAAAACACAAGAGTTGTCTCTTGGAATAACTAATTAAGTTGTAATATAGTTTGCAATTAACCTGTTTTACTGCGACATTTCGCTTTCAGTCGTCTGAATAAAATACGCTTTGAAGGTAATGTATTACTTCTATGGTGCTTTTAAAACATACGGTTGTCTCTGTGAACGATTGTCGTTTATATAGGAGTAATTAAATGGAAATGTATTACGAAAGGAAATGTTATTAACTCCCTAATGAAAACTAAGAGGAACTTTGTAAATGTATCGTCTAAAAATGCAGTCAACGCTATATAGAAGATAAACAGTATTGGTTTCACAACTCTGCATTAGTCATCCATGCGACAGCCTGTCCTCTGTATGAAATCAATGTTCTCAAACCTACCACGAAAGGTGGATGGTATAATTAACTCGTAACGGTATTATATGAAATGTGCCAGATTGTATATAATGAATGGAAATGTTGGAATTGACATGTGTGCGGGAATAGTGTTATAACGTGATAATTTAGTAATTGTGAAGAGATCGTGTTCAAGTTACAAACCACAGGCTTCCGCCAATGTGTATTATCATCAATGTTTAGGTCTCCGGAAACATATCGTAACGGATAATTTGATTTCCTTCAATTTAGCACAAAAAGGCACTATTCTTGAAACGGATTTATGACGCGAAAATGAAATGGGAACAGTTTTTAGGAACAATGCAAGAAAGTGATACATTATGGTTTGAATTGCTTCTTCTTTTAAAGTACTCAATCAGATTACAGCTCAATCACACTGGAGAGCATGCATTTTTGTTCTAAAATCTGATTTCATTGTTCTGTTTTCTAGATATATAGATTCGTACATTTATGAGAGATTGTGAGAATGCGTAGGCATTTCAGCATGTATAGCTTTTATGGCGATTTATACAGCTAACACCAGTGGCTCGTAATCTCGTTTGTGATACGCAATTGTACTTAGTGTTTCTAGACCTCGAAACTTCATGGAACTTATAATATTCGTGTTAAACTATTGGGGCACTACGTTGAAAGGACATGAATGTTTCGTAGATGACGGTTCCAGCAAAGGAATTGATCTAATTGCTAGTAGACCAAATACAAAACTACAGAATGAGCACATGCTAAGTTGGAACAACACATACTTACAAAAAACTAAATACGCAGATGTATTTGAAACATGAAAACGGCGATATGAATCCCGGATATTACGTCAGTCCTGACAACATAAACCCCGGATATTACGTCAATTCGGACAACATGAATCCCGGATATTACGTCAGCTCTGACGAAAGCGAACCAGAAAGTATCCACGATGATTGGGAACAGAACTCGAAAGGTACATTTGATATTTTCTTTGTGATTTTCAGGTGGGTTTGGGTTGTATTATTAGTAGTATTGTGTAAAGATGTAGTCCAATGAATGCTCGGACATGATTAACCCAACACACAGAGTTGAAGACAACCCCGATACTCTTGCACCGTAACTTTACATCACAATGAAGTGTAAAAAAACAACAACAACTACACTACGATTATTGTAAACATATTTATAATATTTCAGTGTCCACACAATATACACAGCATGCATATTGAATCAATAGACTGAAAGCGGTCACAACGTCCTTATGTTTGACATTGCGTTGATCCAACATTCATGTATGTGTAGGGACACTCGTGGCTTAGTGGTTAGGGTCGTTGCCTTCGAAAGACTTGTCAATCACCGTCGTAGGTCTATGCACGTTTGAGATTTTGAGACTGTGGTGTCGAATTCTTTATTGTGAGGCAGTCAGCCATACATCGGACTCGCGGAATAGTGGTTATAGTGGCTATACGAGTGTGCCTGGTCCGGATTGGTAGCCGGGGTCTTCTCAATCACAAACAAACTGGGAAAGAGCTTAGCTATTGTCCATAACACTAAGGTTGGTACATCAAGTACTGGTTACCGCTGGAGCCTGCTCAGGAAAGGTGCCTGTCGCTCAAATGGGCAAACGGTAGTGACGTTAAATAAAACAAATAATAAATGTCGTGTATACAGTTATGCTGTTTATGTAAAGAAAACCATTTGTGTGCCAGCACGTTGGATATTGTTATGTATGTATGTACGAGGTATATGTATGTACTAGTAATATGTATGTACGAGGTATATGTATGTACTAGTAATATGTATGTACGAGGTATATGTATGTACTAGTAATATGTATGTACGAGGTATATGTATGTACTAGTAATATGTATGTACGAGGTATATGTATGTACTAGTAATATGTATGTACTAGTAATATGTATGTACTAGTAATATGTATGTACGAGGTATATGTATGTACTAGTAATATGTATGTACGAGGTATATGTATGTACTAGTAATATGTATGTACGAGGTATATGTATGTACTAGTAATATGTATGTACGAGGTATATGTATGTACTAGTAATATGTATGTACGAGGTATATGTATGTACTAGTAATATGTATGTACGAGTATATGTATGTACTAGTAATATGTATGTACGAGGTATATGTATGTACTAGTAATATGTATGTACGAGGTATATGTATGTACTAGTAATATGTATGTACGAGGTATATGTATGTACTAGTAATATGTATGTACGAGGTATATGTATGTATAGTAATATATGTATGTACTAGTAATATGTATGTACGAGGTATATGTATGTACTAGTAATATGTATGTACGAGGTATATGTATGTACTAGTAATATGTATGTACGAGGTATA
The DNA here is from genome assembly GCA_014843695.1 of Archivesica marissinica. NCBI lineage: Eukaryota > Metazoa > Mollusca > Bivalvia > Venerida > Vesicomyidae > Archivesica > Archivesica marissinica. The sequence continues at coordinate 29,279,094 of CM026400.1, read as the reverse complement.
TGTATGTACTAGTAATATGTATGTACGAGGTATATGTATGTACTAGTAATATGTATGTACGAGTAGTATGCGTATGTGTTTATTATAGTGTCACCCTTATTTAAAGGGCCAGCCATTTCGGACTTCTTAGACATCTCTTTTTTATGAACATCAGTACTTCCCGAATCCTATGGTTGTATGCCAGGCGCCAGGCTGGTAGGCAACCGGTAACCATTATTTAACTAGCTGGTGGCTCACCAACCGGCCATATTAGAACGAACCCTGACGAGGTTCGAACTTTCGACACCCCGCTCCGTAGGCGGATACATTAACCACTAGACCACGGAGACGGTATGAGTAGTATGTATGTACGAGTATTGTGTATGTACGAGTAGTATGTATGTACGAGTATTGTGTATGTACGAGTATTGTGTATGTACGAGTATTGTGTGTGTACGAGTATTGTGTGTGTACGAGTAGTATGTATGTACGAGTATTGTGTATGTACGAGTATTGTGTATGTACGAGTAGTATGTATGTACGAGTATTGTGTATGTACGAGTATTGTATATGTACGAGTATTGTGTATGTACGAGTATTGTATATGTACGAGTAGTATGTATGTACGAGTATTGTATATGTAGGAGTATTGTGTATGTACGAGTATTGTGTATGTACGAGTATTGTGTATGTACGAGTATTGCGTATGTACGAGTATTGTGTATGTACGAGTATTGTGTATGTACGAGTATTGTGTATGTACGAGTATTGTGTATGTACGAGTATTGCGTATGTACGAGTATTGTGTATGTACGAGTAGTATGTATGTACGAGTAGTATGTGTGTACGAGTATTGTGTATGTACGAGTAGTATGTATGTACGAGTAGTATGTATATACGAGTATTGTGTATGTACGAGTATTGTATATGTACAAGTATTGTGTATGTACGAGTATTGTGTATGTACGAGTATTGTGTATGTACGAGTATTGTGTATGGACGAGTATTGTATATGTACGAGTATTGTGTATGTACGAGTATTGTGTATGTACGAGTAGTATGTATGTATGTTCGAGTAGTGTGTATGTACGAGTATTGTGTATGTACGAGTAGTATGTATGTACGAGTATTGTGTTTGTACGAGTATTGTGTATGTACGAGTAGTATGTATGTACGAGTATTGTGTTTGTATGAGTATTGTGTATGTACGAGTATTGCGTATGTACGAGTATTGTATATGTACGAGTATTGTATATGTACGAGTATTGTATATGTACGAGTATTGTGTGTGTACGAGTATTGTATATGTACGAGTATTGTGTATGTACGAGTATTGCGTATGTACGAGTAGTATGTATGTACGAATATTGTATATGTACGAGTATTGTATATGTACGAGTATTGTGTATGTACGAGAAGTATGTATGTACGAGTATTGTGTGTGTACGAGTATTGCGTATGTACGAGCATTGTGTATGTACGAGTATTGTGTATGTACGAGTAGTATATATGTATGTACGAGTATTGTGTATGTACGAGTATTGTATATGTACGAGTATTGTATATGTACGAGTATTGTGTATGTACGAGTATTGTGTATGTACGAGTATTATGTATGTACGAGTATTATGTATGTACGCATATTGTGTATACACGAGTAGTATGTATGTACGAGTATTGTATATGTACGAGTATTGTGTATGTACGAGTAGTGTGTATGTACGAGTATTGTATATGTACGAGTATTGTGTATGTACGAGTAGTATGTATGTACGAGTATTGTGTATGTACGACTATTGTATATGTACGAGTATTGTGTATGTACGAGAAGTATGTATGTACGTACGAGTATTGTGTATGTACGAGTATTGTGTATGTACGAGTATTGTGTATGTACGAGTAGTATGTATGTATGTACGAGTATTGTGTATGTACGAGTAGTATGTATGTACGAATATTGTGTATGTACGAGTATTGTGTATGTAGGAGTATTGTGTATGTACGAGTATTGTGTATGTACGAGTCGTATGTATGTACGAGTATTGTGTATGTACAAGTAATGCGTATGTACGAGTAAGTATTATGCATGTAAAAGTGTTATACATATGCGAGTATTTGCAGCAAACTACTATTTGTGCTGAGAGTTTATTTTAGACACACGTGTGGACCGATTTGCAGTCAAGCATGCTTAGTTTACAACTGTTTTGGCATATAAATCATGTTTAAACAAGACCGGAATGTATAGTTTTTAACCACTGTTTTGGCATATAAATCATGTTTAAGCAAGACCGAAATGTATAGTTTTTAGCCACTGTTTTGGTAAAGAAATATGTTTCTAACCATTGCCTGGGTTATACATACTGCGTTTTGAGCACCCGACCGTATTTTCCAAACACGGTCTCTTCATAGACATCCGGTTTTTAAGCAGGAACATATACTAAGTGTTTATTATAGTGTCACCCCTATTGACTCTTAAGAACACCAGTACAACCCGAATCCTATCCTTGTATGTCGCCAACCGGCCATATTAGAATGAACTTCTGTCTGATGAGGTTCGAGCCATCGACTTCCTGGATGTCGTCATAGTGCAGATGTAGTGCGTTCTCGTCAGGTTTGAAAGGTCCGGAGTGCGAGCCTCGCTGTAGCCGTTACGAGCGTGCCATTAGGCAATGCATTTAAATTCCACATTGCCTCTTCTCACTCCCTCGTGGCGATGGATTCCATCAGGAATGAGGTCTCGAGACCGATTAATATATGTTGTAGGAACTTGTTTCGCAATCGAGCTAAAATAAATTTGTACAGACTCCTGCTGCGTAGGCGGACTCATTAACCAATAGGACATGGATACGGTACGGATTGGAGACGGGATTTCGACCTGCTGTGCACTGCTATATCTAGATGAAACAGATATCTAATGAGAGCGATGGTCATGATTGGTGTTGTAAAACCAGCCGCAATTTGCGTCCAATTAAATATGTATTAGGTGTCCTTCGTATAGAAGCCAGACCATTCGAAGTATTGGCGCCACGATGCGTGTGCTTTGTGTTTATTTATCATTGCAGCATGTTGCAAGGTACCTCCCTGTTAAGATATTAAATTATTTTATATTTTGGAAGATTGTGTAAGGATCTGACAGAGCCCCACTCCTATTCCCCAAATGGTATTTGCTAGAGTCATATTAAGCTTCATGTGAACGTTTATCATTGAGTATATTAGTCGTTCTGAACGCCAGATTAGGCCTACGGCCTGACGTAGTTACTTCCAAACACGCCAGAACTGCAAACCCTGTTTCATTTGCCTATAAATAACAAGACAGACGAATAGTATTTCTTAATTCATCTGCCGTATCCTACTTAAGATATGCAATTAAAGGAAATGTTGGTGTCATATTCCTTTCCAGGAAGAAGAAATTGCAGTGATGCCGGCACTTTTAATAAAACATGCCGACAGTGATTTACACACGTTCATTTCTTTGCTATGATGATATATTACTGGGAAATAATCATCCTAGTTGGAACAGGATTACATAAATACATTTAAAATGTCTATGGTTGGATTATTTTACAGAAACACTTGGTTAAGACTTGTTTTGTAACGAATACAATTAGAGGTTATTACGTGGCTATTTTTCATATATACCCGAGATAACTTGATATCAGCCTAATATCAGCCTGAGACTACCAGCGTTATGCTATAGTATATGTCTATTTCTGGACTCCCTGCCAATTTAAACATTTAATAATCGAAACCATATTCTCCGTTATCTATTTATTAGGAATAAATTAGATACGCGATTGAAATATTACCACGAAACTACAAACATCTGTTATCTGTCAAGTTTGACATACGGGGACGCTACAGGAAGCAAACAAACTAGCACCGAGTGCGCTTGCATTATTTCACCGCAACGAGTAATGATCCGGCTTTTTCTAGTTTGATACGGGATCGTGACCGTATCAAACCAGCAAACGTAATATCAGACAAGAAAACACAGCGTATCAACCTCGGTTGTAGATGAATAACGGCCAAGTAGGCTAATATTCATATCTAAGTATTAATTACATGATACCAACCTGTTTTAGAAATTGTGACAAGAATTGCCTTGAATTTGTGTGTGTTTTACGTTTATTTATCGTCACTACCGGTTGCTCATATGAGCGACGCCTCATGAAGAGTTTAGTCATTTTAGATTTTTGGAGGATAGTGCAATGGTACAGACAAACCCATTCCAGAGTCTCCTCTTGTTTATTTACGTGCACGGTGTACAACACCGACACGAGACCCTTGATTTAAAGTCCCTAAGACTGTTAATTCCATTAGGGTCAGACAGGGGAGCGAACCTTGAATGCAACTGTTATTTTGTTTTATTACACCTTAATGCAGTTTCCAGTATTTTGGTTGGATAGCTTAGCCGTTAATACATTTTCATATGTCCGGGCAAGTCATGTATATACGGCTTAAAATATATACATTTCGCGTGTCTCACTTTTTTTATATTATGATAAAACCGAAATCTGCGCGTTCGGTACGATAATGCGCAATGGATCTATAATACATATGGAGGTAATGTTTCCACAACTTGCACCATTAAACTATGTTGTATTCCTTAGCACACGGTAAGACTTAACAGCGAAACACGTTATGAAAATCTATTGAATATTTGTGTGGCTCCAAATCTGGACATGCCGGTGTCAATGTAAAAATCACACACATCGTGAAATTACTCAGTTGAGGCGGTCGACGGGTGAAAATGATAAAATATGATCGATGAAAATCTGATCGATGAAAAAAGTGACTGACAACGCTGTTTATAAGCTGGGAATATCACCCCTTGTTGGCACTATTTACTCTTATCCATCCTGTCAACAAAGCAAATACATTATAATGAGCAAGCGCTATATATATTATATCTGTATTTCTGTCTCATCTATGTACAGTACATACATTTCAATTTATATTATAATACATACATTGCACATGGCCATTCTACACATGAGAATTATAAGAGACAATAGCATATTACAATAACGTTAAACATGTTTTACTTTCTAAAAGCTATGTAAAAGTCGCTAATAATTTAAAATACTTTTTTAAAAAAGATTCTGACAGGGAAAAAGAGCACTATTGCGCAAATTATAATACGTTTTAAGAAACCAGACCCACCTCTGATCAGATCAGGGATGGATGGATTAGCAGCCTTTACATAGTTCACATAAACATGTGTTCACAAATCAAATAATGTACACATTATATACATATATAACAACTACGACGCTGTAACATATTAAAGCATATATATGTGAACCAAGAGAAAAGTATGTTCGCTTCATCAGTCGCATAGTTCTCAAAACATGCTATCAGAGAAAACCTGAACACACGTTATTATTTTGTTAAGATTTACATTTGAGAACGTAAACAATACATTTCAGATCTAAAGATTCACTTTTTCTGCGAGTACAAATGGAATTTTATGAATACGAGATTTATGTATTAAGCTCCTTCCCAAGAGCATGCGAGATTTTGCGAGCCATCCTCTATAACAGAGAAAATCTAGGCCACTAAGAAGTGACTGCCTTGCTTATGTCTATGTTAATAAAGTGTTGGATGTAGAAACGGTGGCGAGTTTTCATTTCATATAAACGTCAAAACCGCCGGCAAGCATAATAACATTTTGTTTCTGGACGAGTTAAATAAAATTTTATAAATTTATATGAACTCGTCACACAATTATTATCACATGAATAGCGGCATTAAAACATTTTAAAAGATTTTCTCAGGTTCCCGCGAGATTCACTGATATACTCGAGAGAGAAAATAAACGTGTAAAGCGGAAGTCGTGATAGCGTGGTGGTAGCGAGTACGCTTCATGTGTGAGAAGATCGGAGTTCGCGCCCAGCTGTAGCCGTTACGATTGTGCCCTTAGATAAGGTACTTAAAATCCACATTGCCTATTATCTCTCCCTCGTGGCGATATATTCCATGAGGAATGAGGTATCGGGACCATAACATAATGTTGGTTCGCAATCGAGCTAAAACAAATGTGTATAAACAAAACGTTTAAAGTAATTCGCAATAACTGCACCTTTTTATTTATTCCATCTTGGCATATATTCAACGCTGCATTTTCTTGTTTTGCGATGTAATGTCGCTTTAAAAAAGCAAATTAAATTTAATAATATACTATAATATATGTTTGACCAAGATCTTAAGTTTAATGAAGAAAGATTTATTTGAAAACAACTTTTTCTTTCTGTGTTTTGATATTTTGATTAGCATCCCCAAGCAACAGTTATCATTTTAGAATAACTGTTAACATAACACATATACATACTTGTGTTCCAGGGGAGTATGTGGTCGAGTGGGTTACGGTCGTTGACGTCAAATCACTTGCCCATTACCGCTGGGAGTTTCGAATAATTCCATGTACCCTATGCGCACCATTGGGCCAATGTACCCTATGCGCACCATTGGGCCAATGTACCCTATGCGCACCATTGGGCCAATGTACCCTATGCGCACCATTGGGCCAATGTACCCTATGCACACCATTGGACCAATGTACCCTATGTGCACCATTGTGCCAATGTACCATATGCGCATCATTGGGCCAATGTACCCTATGCACATCCTTGGGCCAATGTACCCTATGCGCACCATTGGGCCAATGTACCCTATGCGCACCATTGGGCCAATGCACCCTATGCACATCATTGGGCCAATATACCATATGCACATCGTTGGGGCAATGTACCATATGCGCATCATTGGGCCAATGTACCCTATGTGCATCATTGGGCCAATGTACCATATGCACATCGTTGGGGCAATGTACCATATGCGCATCATTGGGCCAATGTACCCTATGTGCATCATTGGGCCAATGTACCATATGCACATCGTTGGGGCAATGTACCATATGCGCATCATTGGGCCAATGTACCCTATGTGCATCATTGGGCCAATGTACCATATGCACATCGTTGGGGCAATGTACCATATGCGCATCATTGGGCCAATGTACCCTATGTGCATCATTGGGCCAATGTACCATATGCACATCGTTGGGGCAATGTACCATATGCGCATCATTGGGCCAATGTACCCTATGTGCATCATTGGGCCAATGTACCATATGCACATCGTTGGGGCAATGTACCATATGCGCATCATTGGGCCAATGTACCCTATGTGCATCATTGGGCCAATGTACCATATGCACATCGTTGGGGCAATGTACCATATGCGCATCATTGGGCCAATGTACCCTATGTGCATCATTGGGCCAATGTACCATATGCACATCGTTGGGCCAATGTACCCTATACACATCCTTGGACCAATGTACCCTATACACATCATTGGACCAATGTACCCTATGTACACCATTGTACCAATGTACCCTATGCACATCATTGGACCAATGTACCATATGCAAATCATTGGACCAATGTACCCTATGCACATCCTTGGGCCAATGTACCCTATGTACATCATTGGGCTAATGTACCCTATGTACATCCTTGGGCCAATGTACCCTATGTACATCCTTGGGCCAATGTACCCTATGTACATCATTGGACCAATGTACCATATGCACATCATTGGACCAATGTAACCTATGCGCATCATTGGACCAATGTACCCTATGCACATCCTTGGACCAATGTAACCTATGCGCATCATTGGACCAATGTACCCTATGCACATCCTTGGACCAATGTACCCTATGTACATCCTTGGGCCAATGTACCCTATGCGCATCATTGGACCAATGTACCCTATACACATCCTTGGGCCAATGTACCCTATGCACATCATTGGGCCAATGTACCCTATGCACATCCTTGGGCCAATGTACCCTATGCACATCCTTGGGCCAATGTACCCTATGCACATCCTTGGGCCAATGTACCCTATGTACATCATTAGGCCAATGTACCATATGCACATCCTTGGACCAATGCACCCTATGTACATCATTGGGTCAATGTACCCTATGTACATCATTGGGCCAATGTACCATATACACAACCTTGGGTCAATGTACCCTATGTGCATCCATGGGTCAATGTACCCTATGCACATCCTTGGGCCATTGTACCCTATGTACATAATTGGGCCAATGTACCCTATGTACATCCTTGGGCCATTGTACCCTATGTACATAATTGGGCCAATGTACACTATGCACATCCTTGGGCCAATGTACCATATGCACATCCTTGGGCCATTGTACCCTATGTACATAATTGGGCCAATGTACACTATGCACATAATTGGGCCAATGTACTCTATGCACATCATTGGGCCAATGTACCATAACTATGCACATCATTGGGCCAATGTACCATAATTATGCACATCCTTGGACCAATGTACCCTATGCACATCATTGGGCCAATGTACCACATGCACATCATTGGACCAATGTACCCTATGCACATCATTGGGCCAATGTACCATATGCACATCATTGGGCCAATGTACCCTATGCACATCATTGGGCCAATGTACCCTATGCACATCCTTGGACTAATGTACCATATGCACATCATTGGACCAATGTACCCTATGCACATCATTGGGTCAATGTACCATATGCACATCATTGGGCCAATGTACCATATGCACATCATTGGGCCAATGTACCCTATGCACATCATTGGGCCAATGTACCCTATGCACATCATTGGGCCAATGTACCATATGCACATCATTGGGCCAATGTACCCTATGCACATCATTGGGACAATGTACCTTATGCACATCATTGGGCCAATGCACCCTATGCACATCATTGGGCCAATGTACCCTATGCGCACCATTGGGCCAATGTACCCTATGCACATCATTGGGCCAAGGTACCCTATGCACATCATTGGGCCAATGTACCCTATGCACATCATTGGGCCAAGGTGCACTTCGTAAATCAACGGAAGCGTTGACATTGAATGTGGTGACATTGATGATACATTTATGTCTGAATAATAAAAACCTTGTAAGCATCAATGACGGTATGTATCAATTATAGTACATGCCATGCTCGTCAATCATTCAGTTCTCTTTCTCGTGGAAAAAAACGTCACTTAATTTGAGACCTGCAGATAAATTACAGGGTAGCAGGAACACGCATCTTTATATACCTGTGACATACGTAATGCTAATGGAAAGGACGTGTATTTGGACTATCGATTTTTATCACCTAGTTCTGCGTGACGTATGTCACGTACATAGCCCCACAGCGATACTACATACGTATTTATTATGACTAGTATTCGAAGTGACCGCCTCTGTGGTCGAGTGGTTAAGGTCGCTGACTTGCATACCTCTGTAACCTATCATCATTGATGGTCACTGTTTCGAGCCTCAATCAGGCTGTGTCTGTTTATATGAAAATGGTGGCAGTTTCTTACAGGAGGTTGGTGCAGCAAATACCAGTTAACCGCTGGAGCCTGTCCATGATAGGAAGAAGAATCGTTTATTAAGACACAAACATAAACAGTTTATGGTCTGATAGGTGTTGTTATGTAAACTGCCCGCCGACAATATAGCCCAAACGTGTGCTGATGAAGGCGTAAAACACCGAACAAACAAACAAACATACAAACAAACAAAGCTTTCGAAGTGGTTAACGTCGTCTGCTTTAAATCACTAGCCCACGTCCAGCGGTAGGTTCGAATCGTACTAGATATGTCCAAATAACTCGTGTGAGGAATTTATCCAGCTGGCCAGGTTCAACGGCGGGTCCTGTCTGTGAATGAATCACTACTCGGAGTATTGCAAAATGATTTAACTGCATGCGAGTGGGATACTAACTCCAAAAAACAAACTAGAGGACTCGTTGAGCACACATACAGCCGCAACGCTGCTCACCGCTAGCATATACTTGGCTAAATGTCATGCTTGCCCTATCTCACAACTGGGAGGCACTCGTTGACCACATACAGCCGCCACGCTGCTCACCGCTAGCAGATACCTTGCTAAATGTCATGCTTGTCCTATCTCACAACTGGGAGGCACTCGTTGACCACATACAGCCGCCACGCTGCTCACCGCTAGCAGATACCTTGCTAAATGTCATGCTTGCTCTATCTCACAACTGGAAAGGCACTCGGTATAACACATACAGCTGCCACCCTGCTCACCGCTAGCAGATACCTTGCTAAATATCATGCTTGCCCTATCTCACAACTGGGAGGCACTCGTTGAGCACACATACAGCCGCCACGCTGCTCACCGCTAGCATGAACTTTGCTAAATGTCATGCCTGCCCTATCTCACAACTGGGAGGCACTCCGTTGAACACATACAGCCGCCACGCTGCTCACCGCTAGCACATACCTTGCTAAATGTCATGCTTGCCCTATCTCACAACTGGGAGGCACTCGTTGAGCACACATACAGCCGCCACGCTGCTCATCGCTAGCATATACCTCGCTAAATGTCATGCTTGTCCTATCTCACAACTGGGAGGCACTCCGTTGAACACATACAGCCGCCACGCTGCTCACCGCTAGCACATACCTTGCTAAATGTCATGCTTGCCCTATCTCACAACTGGGAGGCACTCGTTGAGCACACATACAGCCGCCACGCTGCTCATCGCTAGCATATACCTCGCTAAATGTCATGCTTGTCCTATCTCACAACTGGGAGGCACTCGTTGACCACACACAGCCGCCACGCTGCTCACCGCTAGCAGATACCTTGCTAAATGTCATGCTTGCCCTATCTCACAACTGGAAAGGCACTCGGTAGAGCACATACCACCGCCACGCTGCTCACCGCTAGCAGATACCTTGCTAAATGTCATGCTTGCCCTATCTCACAACTGGGAGGCACTCGTTGAGCACACATACAGCCGCCACGCTGCTCACCGCTATCAGATACATTGCTAAATGTCATGCTTGCCCTATCTCACAACTGGAAAGGCACTCGGTAGAGCACATAACACCGCCACGCTGCTCACCGCTAGCAGATACCTGGCTAAATGTCATGCTTGTCCTATCTCACAACTGGGAGGCACTCGGTAGAGCACATACAGCCGCCACGCTACTCACCGCTAGCATAATTATACCTTGCTAAATGTCATGCTTGCCCTATCTCACAACTGGGAGGCACTCGTTGAGCACACATACAGCCGCCACGCTGCTCACCGCTAGCAGATACCTCGCTAAATGTCATGCTTGTCCTATCTCACAACTGGGAGGCACTCGTTGACCACATACAGCCGCCACGCTGCTCATCGCTAGCATATACCTCGCTAAATGTCATGCTTGTCCTATCTCACAACTGGGAGGCACTCGTTGACCACACACAGCCGCCACGCTGCTCACCGCTAGCAGATACCTTGCTAAATGTCATGCTTGCCCTATCTCACAACTGGAAAGGCACTCGGTAGAGCACATACCACCGCCACGCTGCTCACCGCTAGCAGATACCTTGCTAAATGTCATGCTTGCCCTATCTCACAACTGGGAGGCACTCGTTGAGCACACATACAGCCGCCACGCTGCTCACCGCTAGCAGATACCTTGCTAAATGTCATGCTTGCCCTATCTCACAACTGGGAGGCACTCGTTGAGCACACATACAGCCGCCACGCTGCTCACCGCTAGCAGATACCTTGCTAAATGTCATGCTTGCCCTATCTCACAACTGGAAAGGCACCCGGTAGAGCACATACCACCGCCACGCTGCTCACCGCTAGCAGATACCTGGCTAAATGTCATGCTTGTCCTATCGCACAACTGGGAGGCACTCGTTGATCACACACAGCCGCCACGCTGCTCATCGCTAGCAGATACCTGGCTAAATGTCATGCTTGCCCTATCTCACAACTGAAAGGCACTCGGTAGAGCACATACCGCCGCCACGCTGTTCACCGCTAGCCTGGGTGAAACAAAGAGGTAACAAACCTGGGTGAAGCATGACGTCATTGAGGAGGTAACACACCGGGGTGAAACATGACGTCATTGAGGAGGTAACAAACCGGGGTGAAACATGACGTCATTGAGGAGGTAACAAACCGGGGTGAAACATGACCTAATTGAGGAGGTAACAAACCGGGGTGAAACATGACGTCATTGAGGAGGTAACAAACCGGGGTGAAACATTATCTCATTGAAGAGGTAACAAACCGGGATGAAACATGACGTCATTGAGGAGGTAACAAACCGGGGTGAAACATGACGTCATTGAGGAGGTAACACACCGGGGTGAAACATGACGTCAGTGAGGAGGTAACACACCGAATTATTATCATTATTCTCTAATATTTTAATGTTTTGAATCTTATTTCCCTAAATTCATTTGCATATTCGGATTATAACTGGGAGAGTCAGTCTAAATTCATTTGCATATTCGGATTATAACTGGGAGAGTCAGTCTAAATTCATTTGCATATTCGGATTATAACTGGGAGAGTCAGTCTAAATTCATTTGCATATTCGGATTATAACTGGGAGAGTCAGTCTAAATTCATTTGCATATTCGGATTATAACTGGGAGAGTCAGTCTAAATTCATTTGCATATTCGGATTATAACTGGGAGAGTCAGTCTAAATTCATTTGCATATTCGGATTATAACTGGGAGAGTCAGTCTAAATTCATTTGCATATTCGGATTATAACTGGGAGAGTCAGTCTAAATTCATTTGCATATTCGGATTATAACTGGGAGAGTCAGTCTAAATTCATTTGCATATTCGGATTATAACTGGGAGAGTCAGTCTAAATTCATTTGCATATTCGGATTATAACTAAGTTTGTCAGTCTAAATTCATTTGCATATTCGGATTATAACTAAGTTTGTCAGTCTAAATTCATTTGCATATTCGGATTATAACTAAGTGTGTCGGTCTAAATTCATTTGCATATTCGGATTATAACTAAGTTTGTCAGTCTAAATTCATTTGCATATTCGGATTATAACTAAGTGTGTCAGTCTAAATTCATTTGCATATTCGGATTATAACTAAGTTTGTCAGTCTAAATTCATTTGCATATTCGGATTATAACTAAGTGTGTCAGTCTAAATTCATTTGCATATTCGGATTATAACTAAGTTTGTCAGTCTAAATTCATTTGCATATTCGGATTATAACTAAGTTTGTCAGTCTAAATTCATTTGCATATTCGGATTATAACTGGGAGAGCCAGTCTACATTATTTTGCAGGACCATCCTCCAATAATAGCTGGATAGTCGCCGCCATATGACCTAAGCTGTTGGTGCGACTCAAAAATCCCAAAGCTAACAAACAAGCAAACATTGCTAGCGGGAAAGATCGGATCCGTTGTTCCCTTTCACATGTTGTTATTTCTCCCATACCCTGTAATCCACGCCACTTTCTACAGCCTTCAAATTGACAGTTTCTACATCCCATTTCTAAGCGAGTGAACATGTGTACTCGGGTCTAATAGATTTTGAATAATTGATGTAAATCTAGAAGAAAATCAGACATAGCAATCTAAAATGTGTCATATGGACACAGTCCGTTCCCACATTTATTGTAATTGCTAATATCAAGGATGTGGTCAACTTCTGAATTTTGGTCATTATACAATAATCCATACGAATCAAGAAGATTTGCTTCCTTTTTGCGTTGTACCATATATATTGGCCAGAGTTGTTCACTATTTCACCGCCAATGTCGCATAAAAGCGACTTTGTACAAAAGTAGAGAACCCGATCGGACAGAACAGAACATGCCGTCTGATCAGGCTATACGATGATTGCTCTTCAGACAGTGGAGCTGAAGCACCTGCCCGAATAGCAAACAACATAGATCCTGATCAGACGCGGCGTTACGCCGCGGCTGATCTGGATCTATGTTGTTTGCACATGCTCTGCATTTATTCGGCACTGAAAGAGTTAAGGTAGCTGACTTTAAATAATGTTTTCCCTCACTGCTTGAATGTTAGAATCCCACTGGCGGTGTGGAATTATTTCACGTGAAGTAGCTATCCAGCTGACTGTGCGGACGTTTCGGTTGATCTATTCCCGGGTGCCCCGTCCGTGCCTGACAGCACTGCTAGCATGGTCATCCGGGTTTTCCTCCACCAATAACAGCTGGACAGACTTTAGACTCCCAAACAAACAAACAAACAAACAAACAAACAAACAAACAAACAAACAAACAAACAAACAAACAAACAAACAAACAAACAAACAAACAAACAAGCAAACAAACACACAAAGAAACCGAACATAGCACAAACTGTATATACTGTGTACATGTAACCTGTATCACACAACAGACGGATATGTAGCCCAGTGGTAAACGCTGGACTGGTAATCCAGGGATCGCAGGTTCGATCCCCCGTCTGACCCTAATAAAATTAACAGTCTTTCAGATGGGACGTTAAACCGAGGTCTCGTGTCGGTGCTTTACACCGTGCACGTAAAAGAACCAGAGGAGACTCTGGAATGGGTCTCTGTCTGTATCATTGCACTATCCCCCAAAATCTAAAATGACTAATCTCTTCAGGAGGCGTCGCTCATATGGGCAACCGGTAGCGACGATAAATAAACGTAAAACACTGTATCACATATGTTACACATTGACCCAACTGCCAGATGCGCGCACTTTCCTAAATTAAAGCGAGTCAATCAATTATTAAGTGCCCGATCTGCAAGATGCTTACACTTTACTAAATTAAAACTTGTCAATTTTTTAAGAAGATAATTGTACTGGCATGTGCTGATCTGATCCGCTCTGGGAAATGGTTTACATATGAAGGACATATATTTGTCTGCATGGCGCTGTGCAATATGCATGTGTTTTTTTTGTTTCTTACCTTTCTTGTCTTGTATAATTGGACATTTAGTTTAATTATATATTAATGTGCCGTATCTGGTGAGGGCAAGTTTCCAATACACCACACCATTTGTATTATCAATTATGGACATGCGAGAACAGAGCACACATCTCTTCACACACTATCCACTGGTCGATTCTCGTTAGCTTCGTTTTCGAACACGATAGATTGATGGTGCAACAGCGTTGTAGCGTTGCATATTATTCAGAATGTGCATATGGAGTGCACATGTAACTCTAACTTTGGTCTTGAGATGACATTTACCATTACGATTAAGATCAAAATGGAGAATTGTTTTCGCTATAATAGCGAGAAAATAGCAATTACGCACAGACATATGCACAGTTAGAAATTGGTATGTTTTCTAGCATGCATACTACTTGTGCATTGTTAGCAACATTATATGTTATATTATGTGTGTTCTCATGGGATTGGAAAGCTGAATGGAATTTAATTAATAAATCTATGTATATGTCATGTAATATTAATCTACAATGCCGCTCTATATATCTATTGAAAATCGCCGTTTTCAAATTATATATATATACAGATGCGTTCTATGTTTTACAAATATGACCACATGTAAAATTAAATTGATAATACTTAACATTTGGCAATGAACATGGTTACGAAGGGTTTACTGATCGGCCATGTTATACAACTTTGCAATATTTACACAAGTGTGGGCACAATTACATTTTGATATTAATATGTTACAACTTCAATGTTGTATGTTTGGTTTTGTGTTTTGTTGCGTCTTTTGACCTCCGTGTTAGAAATAAAGAACGGGTTTGCTTTAATTATAAGACATATATCATATAAATATTACATGTATTTGCACATTGAAATAAATATACACGGCTATGAGTGTGGGAGCTCACATTGATGTGTATATAATGTATGCATTATGTTTGTACTGTTCGCTAACTGTATATAATATGTATGTATGTCCTCATGGTCTTGAAAGCCTAACTGGAATTTAATAAACTGTCTATGTCTATGATTTCATTTGGCTGTCCGATTAGCGCAGTGGTTAGCGCATTCTCACCATTGCAACCCGGGTTCGATCCTCGGACCGGGAAGTATGTGAGATGGTACGGTAGTCGGATAGGTGGGTTTTATCCGGGTAATCCGGTTTCCTCCCACACTAATGACAACAGTTACGCTTTCATCCGCCCAACGAGAATGATTAATATAAGTTGTTAGAACTTGCTTTGCAATCGTTGTAAAATATATAAAGCTTAACATTATCATTTCATTCGAGAATGAGGAAGAAAATGTCTCGTGAAATGCGAGATTGAGAACGACGAGAACGAGACACCGGAAAGGCCAGCATGACAGTAGTCATGTTCTGTCTACACATATAAAGCTTAATTTGCCACAAACAGTCTCAAACAAATATTCTGTACGTTATATGGTGAACCTGACACGACTGAATAATTGAATATTTCTCTGTATTAGTTGTCCGTTTTGGAGTATTTATATAGGCATTGTCTAATTACATATGTACGTCGTTATTATAAATATAAATATTTCAGCTATTTCTAATCTGCCCTCCCATCAATCACGGAGTGTATGCTTCAAAGGAGAGGGGCTTACGTAAACGAGCGATTACTGTATAGTTGACTTCAACTCACGTAACCGTCACCGCTGTTGGTTCAAATCCCACAGGGGGGATGGGCATGTCGATGTGATGAAGCCGAGCGGTTACTCTAGTTGACTTCAAATCACTTAACCGTCACATCTGTTGGTTCGAATCCCACCTGGGGGATGTGCATGTCGATGTGATGAAGCCGAGCCGTTACTCTAGTTCACCTCAAATCACTTAACCGTCACCGCTGTTGGTTCGAATCCCACCGGGGGGTGTGCATGTTGATGTGATGAAGCCGAGCGGTTACTCTAGTTCACCTCAAATCACTTAACCATCACCGCTGTTGGTTCGAATCCCACCGGGGGGTGTGCATGTTGATGTGATGAAGCTATTCAGCTGGATTGTGGAAGGTCGGTGCTTCCATTGAGTGTTCGCCTTGGTATGAAATAATGCTCGGGTGGGAACACGAGATGTTCTTCCTCCAATAACAGCTGGATTGTTGCCATGTTACACAAGCTGTCCGCTTGACTTTATCCCATGCAAATAGTTATTTATTTTGTGACTAATCATCAGTCACTGATCATAGCGCTTGAGAGGATCTCCGTGTCAGAGTGGTTATGGTCGCTGATTTCAAATCGCTTGCCCATCATTCGCTGTAGGTTCTTATCCCACTGGGAGTGTCGAATTCTTTAAATTGAGAAAGCTATCCAGCTGGAGGATGACCCCGTATTCCAACTAGAGTTGTATGTTCAGACATACGTAGCACCCGAACGGCAATAGTGGCTAGCATAAATCGTTGCATATGGTCATCCTCTCTCGCTCTGTGGCGACCATATATGGCAATACTTATAGCATCGTTTGGATCTTAACAACCACAACAATAATAATTTTTTTATATATTTTTTTAAATTTTTTTACGAGAGAACTCGTTTAACAACAGTTAATCTATCATGTAATCACTATAATTATATGCAAATCAAATGTAACCACATGATAGGACTTTAAATGAAAACTGTACATTGGAATTATATAGTAATGTTAAATCTGAAAAGTAGAGAATCTACATATAATATAATATGTTATGGAATATGATGGTATATGGAATTGGTTAGTAGAGTAGAAAATGGGAGAATGAGACGATTAATGACAATAAATCTATATAACAATGTGCAGATACGACTTATATGGGTATCTTGAAAATATGTATGAAATCAGCTTTAGGACAAGACAGCCATTCTCAGAATCTAGTAAATATAGCAATGATAATGCACAAAATCAATGTGATAAAGACTGCGTACAATATCATCTGAAGTAATAGAAATTTGTGATTAGTTTGTACTGTTAATGTTCCACTTTAAGTAGAGAATTTTGAACTTTTGAATATAACTGGGTGAGGCAATGAATTCCATATAGATGATCCTGAAAAATTGCTAGTGCAGTGGCTAGCATGCTCGTGCTCGTTTCTCACAAATGCAACCCGGGCTCGATCTTCGGACCGGGAAGTGTGTGCACAATACGATACTGCGGTCGCCAGATAGCCAGTTGGGCTTTCCTACCACACGAATGCCCACAGAAGTATACGCGTTCAGTCGTGCCAATGAACATCGTTAATATCAATTGTAAATGAGTGTTCGCAATCGTTGTAAGGTAAAGGTATTAAGAAAGCTGTCCATTACGTGAATCGTGGAACGGAGGCCCAACAACAGCAGGTTAGGACGTAGAAATCAAGCACTTATTACATACGTTCCATGTCTGGTCTGTAGAGTCTGTAGACAGTGGCTAAGTGGTTAAGGTCGTTGACTTCAAATCACTTGGCGTCAATCGCCACTGTAGATTTGAATCCCAACGAGGGTGCTGGATTATTACAAGTGAGAAAGCTATCCAACTGGTTTGAGGCATATTAGCGACTCTACACGTATGCCCGTTCGTGCCTGCACTACTGCTAGGAGAGGCACCCGGCGTCTTCCTCTACAAACAGCCGGTGCGTCGTTGTATAACCTACGATGGTTGAGCGACTTGAGCGCAAATAAAACAAAACACTATAGACAGTCGGCAGCATGGCCTCAATTATAATTTACTGTAGTACACAATTGTGAACAGCACATACATAGAGAGACACATGCTCGCATTTCGTACAGCTAAAGACTGACGAATTATAGATGTACATAACACAGTGCCAGGCAGACACACGCTCGTATTTCGTGCAGTTAAAGACTTACGAATTGTAGATGTACATAACACAGCGCCAGGCAGACACACGCTCGTATTTCGTGCAGCTAAAGACTGACGAATTGTAGATGTATTTAGCACAGCGCCAGGCAGACAACCGCTCGTATTTCGTGCAGCTAAAGACTGACGAATTGTAGATGTATTTAGCACAGCGCCAGGCAGACAACCGCTCGTATTTCGTGCAGTTGGTGACTTACGGGTTCTAAATGTATTTAGTACAGCGCCATGCAGACAAACGCTCGAATTTCGTGCAGTTAAAGACTGACGAATTTTAGATGTATTTAGCACAGTGCCACAGGCAGACAACCGCTCGTAGTTCGTGCAGTTAGTAACACACGGGTTCTACATGTATATTGCACAGCGCCAATGCAGACACACGCTCGTATTTCGTGCAGTTAGTAACACACGTGTTCTACATGTATATTGTACAGCGTCATGCAGACAAACGCTCGCATTTCGTGCAGTTAGTGATGACCGTCGTTACTAGAATGTCTACGCTCTGGGGACACAAATTAATTAGGTTTTATGCTTTCCAATAGAGACCCTGGGTTCCAATCGGTATCTTATTACGTAGCCTGAGAAAGAAAATAGGATATGATAGATTGGTGATGAAGCTTTCAAATCATTTTTCCGCTAAGAGACGAATGTGTACATAATTGTGTATATGGAGAGATTTTCCCCGTTGTAATTATGCATTATATACAGTGCAGGTATGTAGTACTGCTAAGCGTCATAAACGATTCCGCTACTCGTCAACAGACCGTCAAACGTCAAAACTCCGCTACACGTCAACATACCGTCAAACGTCAAAACTCCGCTACACGTCAACAGACCATCAAACGTCAACACTCCGCTACACGTCAACAGACCGTTAAACGTCATAAACGATTCCGCTATTCGTCAACAGACCATCAAACGTCAAAACTCCGCTACACGTCAACAGACCGTTAAACGTCATAAACGATTCCGCTATTCGTCAACAGACCGTTAAACGTCATAAACGATTCCGCTATTCGTCAACAGACCGTTAAACGTCATAAATGATTCCGCTATTCGTCAACAGACCGTTAAACGTCATAAATGATTCCGCTATTCGTCAACAGACCGTTAAACGTCATAAACGATTCCGCTATTCGCCAACAGACCGTTAAACGTCACACACGATTCCGCTACACGTCAAAAGACCGCTAAGCATCATAAAACAATCGGCTAAACGTCTTAAACTCGTAACCGCTAGACGTCATAAAAACTACGCAATACGTAAAAAAAAATCCGACGTTTAGCGGACATTTGTATGACGTTTAGCGGTGTGTTGACGTTTAGCGGAGTTACAACGGTGCTACAAAGTTACAAAACGTACACGAGACATGTAAACCACATACATACAGACTCAGTTTTATGTTCTTAGAGTTGAAAGTCGCACCAACATCTTCGGTCATATGCGGAGGTGGATGAAGACTCTAGTCAGGCAGTTACCTCCGTGGCCGAGTAGTTAGGTCGTTGACCGCAAATCACTTGCCCCTCTCCGCAGTAGGTTCGAATCCCACACCAGGGCGTCGAATTCTTTCATGTGAGGAAGCTATCCTGATGGCTTGTGGTAGGTCGATGGTTATACCCGGGTGCCCGCAGATGCCTACTATGCTACTTGGAGGAGCATCCAGGGTCTTCCTCCACCAAATGATACATGGAGAGTCGCCATATGCCCTAACCTGTTGATGCGACTTTAAACCCCCAGAAACCAAAAAACACACCCACACCCTCCAGCCAGATGCCCATCCGAGCAATGTTTCAGCCACCGGAAGCCGGGTGGTTAAAAAACATGCACAAATACGAAACCCGTGGTGAGATTCAGACCGACAGCGTTGATTGCAGTTGATTTGAAGTTAACCGTCGCAGCCTCTCGGAAAAACGGAAGTCTCGGAGAAAATGTGGAACTTAATCATACTTGCATTTTTCTTGGGTTTTACTAATAGAAAATATGACATGGACTTCAATCAGCATGATAACTAGGTTGACGAGATTGTAAATTCATATATCATCAAGAATAATCTAATGGTTTATGAATTATTCCAGAGATAATCGGACGTGTTTGAATGTAAGCCTTCATTATCATTATCACATTGTCGGTGGAAACTTATGAGCGACGTCGCTTGCATTTCTATTACCTCCCTTTGCAGATAAAGTCCGATTTATCCCGAAATGCATAGCAGTCATTTTAAGTTGGAATCCTTTGTTTCTACTGTTGTTCCCTTACCATACGCTGCTGTATGAAAATGTGATTTTATCAAGGTCATGTTGCTTGCATTTCTATTACCACCCTTTGCAGATAAAGTCTGATTTATCCCGAAATACATAGCAGTCATTTTAAGTTGGAATCCTTTGTTTCTACTGTTGTTCCCTTACCATACGCTGCTGTATGAAAATGTGATTTTATCAAGGTCATGTTGCTTGCATTTCTATTACCACCCTTTGCAGATAAAGTCTGATTTATCCCGAAATACATAGCAGTCATTTTAAGTTGGAATCCTTTGTTTCTACTGTTGTTCCCTTACCATACGCTGCTGTATGAAAAACGTGATTTTATCAAGGTCATGTTAATTAATTGATAACAAATGTGTACATATTGGATATTGGATATAATGTAGGATATCTGTCGAGATAAAGTAATTTAATAATAATAAGATGACAAAATGGATGGAAATTGATAGTTCAATTATAGAATATAATATATAGAATATATAACCTTATGAATATTCGTATGACCTCTAAAAAGACAGGTCAATCTGCACTAGCAATAGACACGCAGCTCAATCTGTTATCAGAAAGACGAGTCAACGTTAATTTGACTGCATGCCATTGGCACACACTTGTTCCTATATTGGCCAAAATGTGAGTCAGTAATTGATTTTGAACGTTATGTAATCTGGAACAGTCATTTATCTAAATTTGATTCGGTAGTGCGTGATTGGTCCTGCGTGCGTGACTGGACCGATATTACTATATGGAAATGTAACCATTTTGCAAACATGCAAGAGTACAATGTATCTAACAGTTATCATCTGGGAAGCAGATAATGACTGCCGGAGATCTAAACATAACAGACGGATCTGTAGTCCAGTGGTAACACGCTGGACTGGTAACCCAGGTATCGCAGGTTCGATCCCCGTCTGACCCTAATAAAATTAAAAGTCTTTCAGATGGGAGTTTATACCGAGGTCTCGTGTCGGTGCTTTACACCGTGCATGTAAAAGAACCAGAGGAGACTCTGTCTGTATCATTGCACTATCCTCCAACAATCTGAAATGACTAATCTCTTCAGGAGGCGTAGCTCATATGGGCAACCGGTAGCGACGATAAATAAACGCGCTTTGCATTCATAGATTATTAATATCAGCTATGTATATTGTACTCGGTAGTAGTAATAAACTTCACTGAACACACATATGTCAATCTGCGTGAAGCATGCATGTTTGTTCGTTTCTTGTTGTTAAGGAGGTTGACTTCACGTCACTAGCCGCTCACTGCTGTCTTTTCTAATCCCACTTTGGGTGAGTAACATGTCTAAATGGCTTCTGGAAGGTCGATGGTTCATCCCGGGTGCCCGTCCGCGCCCAAAATACTGCTCAGAGCTGCGCCCGGGGGTCTTCCTTCATCAATAATAGCGGGATAGTGGCAAAGTTGTTGGTGACGGAGATGAGGGCTGTACATAATGTTGTCATAACTTGTATATATTTAGGAACATATTTCTTAACTCTTTCACCGCCAATGTCACATAAAAGCGACTTTGTAAAAAAGTAGAGAACCCGATCGGACAGAACAGAACATGCCGTCTGATCAGGCTATTTGCTGATTGCACTTCAGACAGTGGAGCTGAAGCACCTGTCCGAATAGCAAACAACATAGATCCTGATCAGACGGCTGATCTGGATCTATGTTGTTTGCACATGCTCTGAATTTATTCGGCACTGAAAGAGTTAAACTACGGATATAGCATTGGTTTTGCAAGTTTTAATGCGTTGCTACAGTGTGTGGAACTTTCATTCCGTTTTATGAAATTCATATGAGGTGTGTATAACGTCGATGCAGTGGAATAGCGTATGTCAGCAGATGCATGCGCATGTTCAAGTCACGGAGGCTGTAATACGAACAGAGTCAAGTGTCGTGTAAAGTGGTTACTGTCATCGGCATCTCCACAACAGGCGTATTATTTCATTTTAGAAAGTTATCCAGCTATGCAGAAGATCGGTTGTTCCTGAAATACAACAAATAGTTGGTATAGGCTACAGTACAATATTTTGTCCAAAATACGAACATATGCGGATATGACATGTCAGTTTGGTCAGTGTATGTACACCTGCAACACTTAGTCCGTTCGTCTTGGACTAAGTAGTTCATTTCGTGTGTGGCACCGTTCGTCTTGCAGGCAGTAGTTCATTTCATTTGTCGTTTCGTACATCTTTCAGACAGTAGTTCATTTCATGTGTGGCACCGTTCGTCTTGCAGGCAGTAGTTCATTTCATTTGTGGCACCACTCGTCTTGCAGACAGTAGTTCATATCAGTTGTGGTTTCGTACATCTTTCAGACAGTAGTTCATTTCATGTGTGGCACCGTTCGTCTTGCAGGCAGTAGTTCATTTTATTTGTGGCACCGTCGTCTAGCAGGCAGCAGTTCATTTCATGTGTGGTACCGTGCATCTTGCAGGCAGTAGTTCATTTCATTTGTGGCACCGTTCATCTTGCAGGCAGTATATCATTTCATTTGTGGCACCTTTCATCTTATAGGCAGCAGTTCATTTCATTTGTGGCACAATTCGTCCTGCAGGCAGTATATCATTTCATGTGTGGCACCGTTCGTCTTGCAGGCAGTAGTTCATTTCATGTGTGGCACCGTTCGTCTTGCAGGCAGTAGTTCATTTCATGTGTGGCACCGTTCGTCCTGCAGGCAGTAGTTAATTTCATGTGTGGCACCGTTCGTCCTGCAGGCAGTAGTTAATTTCATGTGTGGCACCGTTCGTCTTACAGGCAGTAGTTAATTTATGTGTGGCACCGTTCGTCCTGCAGGCAGTATATCATTTCATTTGTGGCACCGTTCGTCCTGCAGGCAGTAGTTAATTTCATGTGTGGCACCGTTCGTCTTGCAGGCAGTAGTTCATTTCATGTGTGGCACCGTTCGTCCTGCAGGCAGTAGTTCATTTCATGTGTGGCACCGTTCGTCCTGCAGGCAGTAGTTCATTTCATTTGTGGCACCTTTCGTCCTGCAGGCAGTAGTTCATTTCATGTGTGGCACCGTTCGTCCTGCAGGCAGTAGTTCATTTCATGTGTGGCACCGTTCGTCCTGCAGGCAGTATATCATTTCATGTGTGGCACCGTTCGTCCTGCAGGCAGTAGTTCATTTCATGTGTGGCACCGTTCGTCCTGCAGGCAGTATATCATTTCATTTGTGGCACCTTTCATCTTATAGGCAGTAGTTAATTTCATGTGTGGCACCGTTCGTCCTGCAGGCAGTAGTTCATTTCATGTGTGGCACCGTTCGTCCTGCAGGCAGTATATCATTTCATGTGTGGCACCGTTCGTCCTGCAGGCAGTAGTTCATTTCATGTGTGGCACCGTTCGTCCTGCAGGCAGTATATCATTTCATTTGTGGCACCTTTCATCTTATAGGCAGTAGTTCATTTCATTTGTGGCACCGTTCGTCTCGTAGGCAATATTCTTCCTCCACCAATAATAGCCGTAAAGTCGGCATATGACCTATTGTTGGTGCGACGTTAAACTCCAAAAGAACAAACAAACACATTCGGTTTTATGTGTAAAGCCGGTACCATAGTTTACCAATCACGTGGTAACTAGCGTTACTTGTGGTTAGAAAAGTAAACGTTCCAAATGCTGAAGCGTAGATCAATTTTCGGCAATAAAATGGACATGACAGCTGTTCAACGCATTGGCTGTATCTAGCTTGCTTAATTGGGTGACAGAAAATCCCAATGTTGCAATCGGCTACAGTAGACGTATGACAAAATCAATAATAATGCACATTATACATCATGTGTTTATCGTTAATAGATGCCACTGAATGTTAGTTTAATCCACACGCTGTGGTATCAGTTAATGCAGACCATTGACGTTCAAAAATATATAGCACCGAGTTATCATAAGAATTAAGAATTTTATAAATATATCGCAACAACCGACGTAAGTTACAAATGAAACAAGTTGGAATATAATCCATGATTATAGTTATTTTTATAACAGTATTTCAATTCATATTCCTCGTAACGGACGGCAATAGTATCACATAGCGGACGGGTACCGTATCACATAGCGGACGGGTACCGTATAACATAGCGGACGGGTACCGTGTCACATAGCGGACGGGTACCGTATCACATAGCGGACGGGTAGCGTATGTAACAGACGGGTACCGTATCAAATAGCGGGCGGGTAGTCTATGTAGCAGACTGGTACCGTATCACATAGCGGACGGGTAGCGTATGTAGCAGACGGGTACCGTATCATATAGCTGACGGGTAGCGTATGTAGCAGACGGGTACCGTATCATATAGCTGACGGGTAGCGTATGTAACAGACGGGTACCGTATCATATAGCGGACGGGTAGCGTATGTAGCAGACGGGTATCGTATCATATAGCGGACGGGTAGTGTATCACATAGCGATCGACGTGTACCGCATCAACTAGCAGATGAATACCATATCACATAGCGAACGGGTACCGTATCATATTGTGATATTAAGGTCAACACTAACAAAGTAGAAACCATATAGAAGCAATATCTATTATAATGTAACAGGAAGGTAAATTGGGCAATCATTTCTCATACTAGTTTCCAAAAACTGATATCAAAGCAATATGTATAATTGTTAAAACATTCGCGAGACTACATACGCAGACATTTAAGTGACATTGAGCATTGCAGCTAAGAAGGAACCCAGCAATTGATTTGAAGCTCTAACTATCGAACAATATACTGCAAAAATAGCACTAACGAAAATCCACTTACTTTATTTCCTACACAGTCTCTATTGGTACACATGTGGCTTCCAAATCATCATTATACTTTGTAAATAAGTACCGATTTCTGTATTGTGTAATCCAGGTTCGTATTGTGTTTATATGTATCAATGGGATAGATAGAGAAATAATCCTCCTTAAGGCCCTCTAAGTAGTTTTACATTATAGCATATATGTACATACACAATAATTATAGCATATATGTACGCACACACTACTTATAGCATATATGTACATACACAATACATTATAGCATATATGTACACACACACTAAGTGTAGCATATATGTACATATACAATAATTATAGCATATATGTACATACACAATAAGTGTAGCATATATGTACACACACAATAATTATAGCATATATGTACACACACAATACATTATAGCATATATGTACATGCACAATACATTATAGCATATATGTACATACACAATAATTATAGCATATATGTACATATACAATAAGTGTAGCATATATGTACATACACAATAATTATAGCATATATGTACATACACAATAAGTGTAGCATATATGTACACACACAATAATTATAGCATATATGTACATACCCAATAGGTGTAGCATATATGTACATACACAATTATTATAGCATATATGTACATACACAATACATTATAGCATATATGTACGCACACAATAATCATAGCATATATGTACACACACAATACATTATAGCATATATGTACATGCACAATACATTATAGCATATATGTACATACACAATAATTATAGCATATATGTACATACACAATACATTATAGCATATATGTACGCACACAATAATTATAGCATATATGTACACACACAATACATTATAGCATATATGTACGCACACAATAATTATAGCATATATGTACATACACAATACATTATAGCATATATGTACATACACAATAATTATAGCATATATGTACATACACAATAATTATAGCATATATGTACATATACAATAATTATAGCATATATGTACATACACAATACATTATAGCATATATGTACATATACAATAATTATAGCATATATGTACAAACACAACAATTACAGCATATATGTAGATACACAATGATTATTGCATATATGTACGCACACAATAATTATAGCATATATGTACATACACAATAATTATAGCATATATGTACATGCACAATACATTATAGCATATATGTACGCACACAATAATTATAGCATATATGTACACACACACACAATACATTATAGCATATATGTACATGCACAATACATTATATCATATATGTACATACACAATACATTATATCATATATGTACATACACAATAATTATAGCATATATGTACATACACAATACATTATAGCATATATGTACATACACAATACATTATAGCATATATGTACATACACAATACATTATAGCATATATGTACGCACACAATAATTATAGCATATATGTGCATACACAATACATTATAGCATATATGTACATACACAATAATTATAGCATATATGTACATACACAATAATTATAGCATATATGTACATATACAATAATTATAGCATATATGTACATACACAATACATTATAGCATATATGTACGCACACAATACTTATATCATATATGTACACATACAATACATTATAGCATATATGTACACACATAATAATTATAGCATATATGTACATACACAATAATTATAGCATATATGTACGCACACAATAATTATAGCATATATGTACATATACAACACTTATAGCATATATGTACATACACAATAATTATAGCATATATGTACATATACAATAATTATAGCATATATGTACATACACAACAATTACAGCATATATGTAGATACACAATGATTATTGCATATATGTACGCACACAATAATTATAGCATATATGTACATACACAATAATTATAGCATATATGTACATGCACAATACATTATAGCATATATGTACATACACAATAAGTGTAGCATATATGTACATATACAATAATTATAGCATATATGTACATACACAATACTTATAGCATATATGTACATACACAATTATTATAGCATATATGTACGTACACAATTATTATAGCATATATGTACATACACACTACTTATAGCATATATGTATATACACAATACTTATAGCATATATGTACATACACAATAATTGTAAACACTGTACATAGTTATGGGAATTAATATACATGTATAATAGTGTACACTATAGCTTAAAGAACACCATAGACCAATCAGGTACTTTGATGCAATACAAAACGACACAAGCATATTCAATTACAATCATTATATAGCAGCCTACCGATTAAACATGTGTTGCATCCATACTTTACATTTTGTCTTGAAAATAGTCCAAATGGGCATCTTGGATCTTCATCAACCAATAACAACTGGATAGTCGCCATATGACTTACGATGTTGGTGCGACGTTCAACCCTCTCTCCTAATAAAACATCAAACTAACTACCATTTTCTGAGAGTCATTATTCTCTTGTAGACAATAATTCAGTGTATGTTGAACAAGACTGTCATTCCATTTGGGCTGTTATTGTTTTGTAGAACATTCGTCTCTACTGTTTTGAAGACCTCCATTTCCGAGTGGCTAATGTCGCTTTGAAATACGCTGCCACTCATCGCTGTACGATCAAATCCCATTGGATGATTGCATTTGAGTGTGTGTGTGTTTTACGTTTATTTATCATCGCTATCGGTTGCCCATGAGAGCGACGCATCCTGAAGAGATTAGTCATTTTAGATCTTTGGATGATAGTGCAATGGTACAGATCCCGTTCCAGAATCTCCTGGTTTCCTTTAGGTTCACTGTGTAAAGCACCGACATCAGACCTTGGTTTAAAGTCCCATCTGAAAGACTGCTAATTTTATTAGGGTCAGACGAGGGATCGAACCTGCATTTGAGCATACAATCCAGCTGACGTGCAGAAGGTCTGTGCTTATATCTGAGTACCCGTCCGTGATTGCAGTACTGCTAGATAGACGCCATGTGACCTACCGATGCTATATATGCGACTTACAACCCATCAAAACACAAACAAGATATGTTAGCATTCCAGTTGGGTCATTATCATCATATTGTAACAGTACTTCATTCCATTTGGATCATTAGTGTTTTGTCGACAAAACTTCATTCGATTTGGGTCGTCATTGTCTAGTAGACAATAGTTCATTCTATTTGGGTCATTATATATTTGTCTCTTAGAGTTACCAATCCATACATTAAAGTTTCTCCACTATAACAAGAGACAATTGCAATAATGGAATATACATTGCGTTTCAATGGAGAGGCACTTAGACACAACATCAATGTCGCTAGGGAATGGCAAGGTGCCCTTTTGGTGTGACTGCGCCTAATGACGTAGGGTATATTGAAATACATCAAACACGGCTGAACGCATTCATTGCAGAAAGCGGAGGTAACCTGATGTTGGCCGAACTATATCACGACCGCCTGCTGCATCCCTGCCTTTATTAGCGGTTGTATTGAATTATATTCTCAGCCAAATTAAATTCATTCGTCTTCGTTGGCTTCGGTGTTTTTTTTATTAAAAATGACACTCAGTACGAACTTGTATCTATTTAGTTTATACACATTTATCTTAGTTCGATTGAGAAACAAGTTCTTACAACGAATATTAATCACTACCGAGATCTCATTGCTGATGGGATCCATTGCTACGAGGGAGAGAGAAGAGGAAATGTGGGCTTTAATTGCCTTGCCTAATGGCATACTCATAACGGCTCCAGCTGCATCGAACTCCGAATTATCCCCCTTAAATGTAATAAAAAAATTAGTATCTTAATTGTAGTGCTCTTATACTATATTCAGTCTCTTTGTTAATTATAATCTGTACGGGCCGAAACTAATGTTGTTAAAACTTGTACCCCCAACCCTTTTGCTTCTCCATATATATATATATACATAATGAAAATGTGTGTACCATAATATTATTATATCGTATTTAATTCATCGTAACATGTTTGTACATTTGAGTTGTATTGTACATTGAATATAAAGAATGCAATAAAATATGATTAAACTAACTCCGGGCCTTTCGAACCTGAAGCGAACGCACCACAACTGCGACTTCCACATCCGCAATTAAAACAACAGAAGGAATAAAGTCCGCTACAGAAGGAACACCAGCGAACAAACGCATTTATTTGAGCCTGTTAGGGCATACTGCCCTTATGTGTGTAATGCGTTCATCCGGGAACTCTGAATTTACCGGATATCTTGAAGTAAACCACATTAATTACTCGGAACATTTAACTTCCTCACCTGTGCCACATCAAGTTACCTCACCCAATAAAAATGTAATACCTTTTGCTGGATATAGCTGTGTGTTTTACGTTTATTTATCGTCGCTACCTGTTGCCCATATGAGCGACTCCTCCTGAAGAGATTAGTCATTTTAGATGTTGGAGGATAGTGCAATGATACAGACAGAGTCCCATTCCAGAGTATAATCTGGTTCTTTTACGTGCACGGTGTAAAGCACCGACACGAGACCTCGGTTTAACGTCCCATCTGAAAGACTGTTAATTTTATTAGGGTCGAACCTGCGATCCCTGGATTACCATTGTGCGTAGGAATTAACCACGGTGTGGAGTTCTTGTGCGTAGGGATTAACCACGGTGTGGAGTTCTTGTGTGTAGGAATTAACCACGGTGTGGAGTTCTTGTGTGTAGGAATTAACCACGGTGTGGAGTTCTTGTGCGTAGGAATTAACCACGGTGTGGAGTTCTTGTGCGTAGGGATTAACCACGGTGTGGAGTTCTTGTGCGTAGGAATAACTACGGTGTGGAGTTCTTGTGGTAGGGATTAATACGGTGTGGAGTTCTTGTGTGTATGAATTAACCACGGTGTGGAGTTCTTGTGGTAGGTAGGGATTACCACGGTGTGGAGTTCTTGTGCGTAGGAATTAACCACGGTGTGGAGTTCTTGTGCGTAGGGATTAACCACGGTGTGGAGTTCTTGTGTGTAGGGATTAACCACGGTGTGGAGTTCTTGTGTGTAGGGATTAACCACGGTGTGGAGTTCTTGTGCGTAGGAATTAACCACGGTGTGGAGTTCTTGTGCGTAGGGATTAACCACG
>CM026400.1:29083562-29247309 GCA_014843695.1 Archivesica marissinica | reverse complement strand
TGTGCGTAGGAATTAACCACGGTGTGGAGTTCTTGTGCGTAGGGATTAACCACGGTGTGGAGTTCTTGTGTGTAGGAATTAACCACGGTGTGGAGTTCTTGTGTGTAGGAATTAACCACGGTGTGGAGTTCTTGTGCGTAGGAATTAACCACGGTGTGGAGTTCTTGTGCGTAGGGATTAACCACGGTGTGGAGTTCTTGTGCGTAGGAATTAACCACGGTGTGGAGTTCCTGTGCGTAGGGATTAACCACGGTGTGGAGTTCTTGTGTGTAGGTATTAACCACGGTGTGGAGTTCTTGTGCGTAGGTATTAACCACGGTGAGGAGTTCTTGTGCGTAGGGATTAACCACGGTGTGGAGTTCTTGTGCGTAGGGATTAACCACGGTGTGGAGTTCTTGTGCGTAGGTATTAACCACGGTGTGGAGTTCTTGTGCGTAGGGATTAACCACGGTGTGGAGTTCCTGTGCGTAGGAATTAACCACGCAGGCCGCATATGATTTCCATTCAAATGGTCCCGTTACACGTGAACGTTCTGGTCAGCGTTCTATGAACGTTATATGAACATTTATTTAAATCGTTCAATGTTCGAGTATTCTCGGCCGATCTGGACACATCTTGCGCACGAGTAACGCATGCTTAACGCATGAGGAACCTGTTTCAGCGATAGAGTAACGCATAAGGAAAACTATCCAATTTGATAAAGGGTGTGCTGACGTGTCTAACTGGCGCGCGACGAACGATTAGTCAGCGTTAGACCAGAGTCAAAGGAGCGTGTTCAGTGTGCTTCCATAAGCAACAATAGCTGGAGTGTCGCCGTATGACCTAAGCGGTTTATGTGACTTTAACCCTCCACCCAAACCACATACAAGTTGTTATGGGTCTCATAGTAGATTGACTGAAATGAAATATCGCGTTAAATAAAATATTTAAAGACATTTCAAGATTCTCAATCCTTCCAGGTTGCATAGCACGTGTGCACATATAAGACAATATGTGATGGCTGTATGAACAGGAATACAAGCTATATTATAAATTTGTATTCACAACTGCCTTTGAGTTGTCTATACACTGTAGCTTGTTTATTTTTTATCACATGTTCAAAACTTGTTACTTTAGCGCCCCAGAAACCATATAACAACATCGTCAAACACATAATTGTCTCCTACGAAGTCAAAATAAAAGGCCAGAAGCGATCTCAGCACCGTTAGTTAGATTAATTTCAAAGTTACTTTTCTATAACTCTGTTTTGCAGGCGGATTGTCTGTTCCCGAGAGACAGTACTTAATTACGTTTGTATTTTAGTGACTCTCAACTACTCATTTATTGTCGCTTAGCGAGTTTGAGATTCTATGGAAACAATTTGGAAGTGGCTACAATCCAGAAATCAATCTTTTGAAATGATTGCCTGCTGCAAGGATGCACTGAATTCGTGGCCTAATTGGTCACTGTTATGGTTCAGATTCCTAGAAAGATTTCAATTAAGATATTCGATTTGATAGTAATTGGCATTAACGGACGTACTCATTATACTTTGGATGCATTTGTGCAAAGATAATAAACCAAGCACAACTTAATAACAAAGCAGAATGAGGAAGCAATCAAGCTTGATTGTGGAATGTCGATTGTTCTGCATGGGTGCCCGTCCGTGCCTGCAATATTGATTGAATGGGTACCCGGGTCTGTAGTCCAGTGGTAACACGCTGGTCTCGTAATCCAGGGATCACAGGTTCGATCCCTCGTCTGACTAATCATATTACCAGTCTTTCAGATGGGGCTTTAAACCGAGGTCTTGTGTCGGTGCTGTACACCGGGTACGTAAAAGAAACAGAGGAGACTCTGGAATGGGTCTCTGTCTGTATCATTGCACTATCCTCCAAAAATCTAAATGAATAATCTCTTCAGGAGGCATCGCTCACATGGGCAACCGATAGCGACGATAAATAAACGTAAAACACACACCCGGGGTCTTGGTGTGTCTTTACCCCCCCCCCAAGAAATAAAACAATAGCACATTGATATATAGGATCTTACATGAGTGGTGAGTTCATGCCATATTTTATGAAACGAGTGTTGGAATGTGGCGAGCTTAAAAACAAAATTCCAAAACTTGTTTAATAAAATAGTGTGTGAAATGACAATACCTAATATGAAAATAGCCACGTACTAACCGTTTTATTACTTTGATGCGATTTGAACATTTAATAATCGAAACCATGCTCTTCGTTATCCATTTATCAACAATAAATCACAATTACCCAATTAGATACACGAACACGATTGAAATATTACCATGAAACTACAAACATCTGTCAAAATTATTAACTACAGGAAGTAAACAAACTAGCACCGAGTGCGCATGCGTTATTTTCTCAGGAACTATTTATGATACGGTTATTTTCTGGTTTGATACGGTCTGTGGTAGACAGTATTGTAGTATGATAATAACTGCACACAATAGGCTAACCTTCATATCTAAGTAATACGTTCCTTTGACGACAACTCAGGGAAGTGATTGCGTTCTAAATTACACTGATCCCCTGAAACCTTGTGTATATTAAGATTAAACCGATGTCTCGTGTCGGTGCTGTACACCGGGTACGTAAAAGAACCAGTGGAAGTCGTGATAGCGCAGTGGATGCGCGTTCGCTTCAGGTGCGACAGGTCCGGAGTTCGAGCCCCACTGGAGCCATTACGATTGTGCCCTTAGGCAAGGCATTTAAATTCCACGTTGCCTCTTCTCTCTCCCTCGTGGCGATGGATTCCATCAGGAATGAGGTCTCGAGAGTGATTGATATAAGTTGAAATAACTTGTTTCGCAATCGAGCTTAAATAAATGTGTATAAACTATTAAGATTAACCTGTGTCCAATGGAAACCTAAGGTGTATTCTAATTACCAGGGTCCCTCCGAACCACACACATCTAATTTATAAATGTCAATATTTCTGTAACATATGGCTGTAGCTTTATGAATACTAGTAACATATGCATATGTGATTAAAAGAATAAACTATGACATTATATGAGGTATCACAGTGTCTCCGCGAAGGGTATAGTTACTGAGTGATACTGACATTTAAATATTTATATGTGTGACATTAAAAAAAAAACGTAGCTGGACGCAAGTGTGAAATATTGATATGTGAGACATTCAGAAGTGAAAGCAGATATATGTATTTGTGACATGTAATTATTATATGTGAGAGATTAAGAAAGCATACGCAGCTTGTTGGAATTGTGACATGTAAATATTTATATGTGGGACATTTCAGAAAAAAACGTAGCTGGACGCAATTGTGAAATATTGATATGTGGGACATTCAGAAGTGAAAGTAGCTATATGTATATGTGACATGTAATTATTATATGTCAGAGATTAAGAAAACATACGCAACTTGTTGGAATTGTGACATGTAAATATTTATATGTGGGACATTCAGAATTGAAAGCAGCTATATGTATTTGTGGCATGTAATTATTATATGTAAAACATTCAGAAAACATACCTCAGCTTGACAGAAAGGTGCAAAACATGTCATCTGCACGACATAACAATGATATACGAACTACTGCGGGTTTCTACTTCCATTGTTAAGGTATTTGTTATAGCTTCTATTTGATTTCATGTGATTTTTTCCCGTTTTATTATTATATATAATTATATTCCATTTGCAGATATTGCATCAATTCTAAATTTGAGAATCAAGAATGTATTTCTGTTGTAATCCTATATGAACATCACGTTTGATTTGGAGGGTGGGGGGGGGGGAAGCTCCGTGGCAGAGTTGTTACGATCGTTAACTTCCGGTTCTAGCCGTTACAATTCCACACTGCCTCTTCTCTCTCCCTAGTGGCGATGGATTGTGCGATTAAACTACTAAGTTGTAAGAACTTGTTTCGCAATCGAGCTAAACTAAATTTGTATAAGCTAAACTAAGTAGCTTACCCTCACCTCAGGTTAGAATCCCACTGAGTGTGTCAAATTATGTCCTGTTTAATAGCTATCCAGCTGGCTTATGGAAGGTCGCTTGTTCTACCAGGTTACTCGTGATATACTGCTCGAATGGGAACCCGGGGTCTTCCTCCACCAATAATAGCGGGAAAGTCGCAATGTGGCCTAAGCTGTTGGGGCGACCTTAAACCTAAAAAACCACGCGAAACTAATTTGAAAATCGACTCTATTTAAGAGAAAATCGATACCTTTATGCAAAGAAGTGGAAATTCAAAAAAATTGTTCTGAAAGTGAAACTTATTTATTACGTCAAGTCAAGTCAAATCACATTTTATTCTCTCATTTCTTCACATGCATACATGGAAGAATGAGGCTTACGATAACAAATATTTACGAGGCTCGAGGCAACGGATGTTGTGAATATTGGTTAAAAAACGAGTTTTTGTTTACAAACAGAAAAACAAACAGACAAACATACAAGTAAAGAAAAAATTCTTGTTCTTTTAGTATTGTCAGAATTGTAAAGTGGACAATCAAGCATGTGCTTAGTCCGCTGAATTTGGTGTAAAGACATTTCATAACAACTAATAGTTTACAAATTACCAAACAAGTTGTCTTTATGATTCGTCAAAAAGTAGTCCACTATGAATATTAATGAGAATAGATTAATTTTGCAATTCATTGTGTTTATGAAAGGCACGAGCACATGGACTGAATCAGCCAATCAGAATCACGATATTGTCATATACACTATGAAGAGTGCTGCAATCACGGATGTAGACTATACAGACGGATCTGTAGTCCAGTGGTAACACGCTGGACTGGTAATCCAGGGATCGCAGGTTCGATCCCCCGTCTGACCCTAATAAAATTAACAGTCTTTCAGATGGGACGTTAAACCGAGATCTCGTGTCGGTGCTGTGTGCCGTGCACGTACAAGAACCAGAGGCGACTCTGGAATGGGTCTCGGTCTGTATCATTGCACTATCCTCCAAAAATCTAAAATGACTAATCTCTTCAGGAGGCGTCGCTCATATGGGCAACCGGTAACGACGATAAATACAATGTATACGTAAAACACACACACAATTACTGAAGATGATGTGGATGGTGACTTTATTGTGTAACGTGATGTTATGTATAATTGCCAACTATAAGTGCCAATTTCTAACCTAGACTATGCTATAATAACGTCACGTGCATCATGTCACGCAATTATACATTAATTGTGACAATAGTGCATACACGGTACAAGTGTTTATGAACATAGAATCGCTCGTCCACATGGGTCGCCGGCGACGAGGGTAAATGAGCTCAAGAGACGCCACAGAGTGTGATTAATATGCATTATTAAAAGTTTATTAAAGAAGTTATTCTGATCTGTGTTCTTTCTGGCTTTGGTAGTGCGTTCGCTGCAGCAGATGTGAAATTCCCGGAGTTCGCGGCCAGCTGTAGCCGTGCGATTGAGCCCGTGTGCGAGATTGTTAAATTCAACATTGCCATCAGGCATGAGGTATCGATATCGATTAATCTATTGTGGTAAATATTATTTTCGCAATCGAGCTCAACTAACTTTGTGCACACTAAGCTCCCCAGGTGGCGGCGCTCATACGGGAAACAGGTAGTGACGATATTGATAAATAAATGTAGCAACGACACACATTTCCTTTAGAAGTACCATAGACACATTGCATACGGTTGTTGGTATATGCAGCAAATATTTGTTGGTATATGCAGCAAAGGTTGTTGGTATATGCAGCGTAAGGTTGTTGGTATATGCAGCATAAGGTTGTTGGTATATGCAGCATAATGTTGTTGGTATATGCAGCATAAGGTTGTTGTTATATGTAGCATAAGGTTGTTGGTATATGCAGCATAAGGTTGTTGGTGTATGCAGCGTAAGATTGTTGGTGTATGCAGCATAAGGTTGTTGGTATATGTAGCATTAGGTTGTTGGTGTATGCAGCATTAGGTTGTTGGTGTATGCAGCGTAAGGTTGTTGGTATATGCAGCATAAGGTAGTTGGTATATGCAGCATAAGGTTGGTGGTATATGCAGCATAAGGTTGTTGGTATATGCAGCATAAGGTTGTTGGTATATGCAGCATTAGGTTGTTGCTATATGCAGGATAAGGTTGTTGGTATATGCAGCATAAGGTTGTTGGTATATGCAGCATTAGGTTGTTGGTATATGCAGCATAAGGTTGTTGGTATATGCAGCATAAGGTTGTTGGTATATGCAGCATAAGGTTGTTGGTATATGTAGCATAAGGTTGTTGATATATGCAGCATACGGTTGTTGGTTGGTATATGCAGCATAAGTTTGTTGGTATATGCAGCATTAGGTTGTTGGTATATGCAGCATTAGGTTGTTGGTATATGCAGCATAAGGTTGATGGTATATGTAGCATAAGGTTGTTGGTGTATGCAGCATTAGGTTGTTGGTGTATGCAGCGTAAGGGTGTTGGTATATGCAGCATGAGGTTGTTGGTATATGCAGCATAAGGTTGTTGGTATATGCAGCATTAGGTTGTTGGTGTATGCAGCATAAGGTTGTTGGTATATGCAGCATAAAGTTGTTGGTATATGTAGCATAAGGTTGTTGGTATATGCAGCATAAGGTTGTTGGTATATGCAGCATAAGGTTGTTGGTATATGCAGCATAAGGTTGTTGGTATATGCAGCATAAGGTTGTTGGTATATGCAGCATTAGGTTGTTGGTATATGCAGCATTACGTTGTTGGTATATGCAGCATTAGGTTGTTGGTATATGCAGCATAAGTTTGTTAGTATATGCAGCATTAGGTTGTTGGTATATGCAGCATAAGGTTGTTGGTATATGCAGCATAAGGTTGTTGGTATATGCAGCATTAGGTTGTTGGTATATGCAGCATAATGTTGTTGGTATATGCAGCGTACGGTTGTTGGTATATGCAGCGTAAGGTTGTTGGTATATGCAGCATAAGGTTGTTGGTATATGCAGCGTAACGCTACACGTCGGACGTATTAATATTGTAACGGCGATTAACCGCAACTGATGCACAGACGGATCTGTTGTCCAGTGGTTAACACTTTGGACTGGTAATTTAGTGATCGCAGGTACGATCCACCGTCTGACCCCAATAAAATTAACAGTCTTTCAGATGGGACTTTCAACCGAGATCTCGTGTCGGTGCTTTACACCGTGCATGTAAAAGAAGCAGATGAGACTCTGTAATTATCATTGCACTATCCTCCAAACATCTAAAATGACTTATCTCTTTAGGAGGCGTCGCTCATATGGGCAACCGGTAGCGACGATAAATAAACGTAAAACACACAAACAACGATGCATCTATATTTTCTCTATATGCGTATGTGAGTTGTATTATTTATCGGCTGCCAACACTGTTCATTCTTACTCGTGTATTTCAGTACAGTCTAGCCTGTTTTAAACAGTCAACCAAGGTAATCACAGATAATCTAAGTGGCTGCTTAGCACAGGTGGCTGTTTAATAACTGTCACATTTATAATAAAACAACATATTGGGAATCTGGAAATTAACTGCTTAATACATAATGCATGTGACCACTAACACATGTTTGACTGTAGTCATTATTGCCCACCTTTGCAACACCATCAGTAACGGTAATGCCCAAAGCATTCCGACTACTGCATATATCCAAACTAAGCATTTTTATTATTAAGCTATTGTTAGCATGCGCTTTGTATCGTATGTCGTCTGCCGCAGACAATTTTATTACGAAAAGAGTTCCCCCAAATATTGCCTAAAAGCATGTTTGAAAAGGCACGAGGCATAATGGACCTCTGTCAAATCCAATTTGTTCAGAGAATTTCAGAATAATAAATAAATCATGATTTCGTCTACGTTATTGAATTTGAATTGCAGTTGCATCTCGGGAATACTAAACATACTGTCATTATTCTAGCTTTCAGCGTATTTGATTTACAACCTTTTCTGCTTGATCAAAAAAGGACAATACTCCAGAGATAATCATGGACTGAAATGTAAGCAATTGTGCTATCGGTGAACATATGAACCAGTTTCAACCGGCGGCAATATTAATTTTCGTAAATAATCACTGAGGTCGTCACTAACCGAAAATGCTCAATATCAACAGTGTAATACAGAACCGGGACCATTGCATTTACCTACCGTAGACTAGTGCCTTCCTGATCGTAAGATGTGACTAATCGTATTTTGTTTTGTTGCATATACAGCCTAACCTGTGTTAGTGGCCACCTCCATAAATACTGGCTGTCCGATTAGCGCAGTGGTTAGCGTGCTCGCTTCTCACCAATGCAAGTATGTGAGATGGTACGGTGGTCTCCAGATCGGAAAGGTGGGTTTCTCCGGGTAATCAGGTTTTTCTCCCACACGAATGACCACATTTACGCTTTCATCCTCGCCAACGAGAATAATTAATATAAGTTGTTAGAACTTGCTACTGAATCGTTGTAATATAAATAAGGTTTAAAAAACCCAAAAACAAACAAAAAACAATACGTTACGTTATTAGTTATACGTTACAGTGCTGGACACTAGTACTAACACGGCAAATGCCTTTTTAAGGTCGGCCCTGCTAACCCTTATTGAGTGGGCTTCCGGTGCAGAGGGGTTACTGTCGTTATTTCAAACCACTTATTCGTCACCGTCGTATGTACTAATCACACCATTGGAGTATAAATAGTGTCCGTACTTGGAATTCTCTCACGTGAGGAAGCTATTCAGTTGGCTAACGGAAGATCGGTTGTTCTATCCTTGTGTACCCACGTGTTTAACCCTTTCAACACCACATACCTCTAAATAGGCTTACAAAAAGTGTAGATCCAGATGAGCCGGCTCGTGACGAGCCGTCTCATCAGGATCTGCACTTTTTGCCAGTGATATGACTATTTTTAGACATAATTACCCATTTTGATAAATGAACTTGTCCAAATGTGATTTTCTGATTCATTTATTGGTTTATGAATATCATGGACCAGTCCATGTGAGTTACTTGGTGTTGAATGGGTTAAAGTACTGCTAGGAGAGGAGCCACTGTTACCTTCAACAAACACAAACACATTTGTCCGTAATGAAATTGATGAAATTGATGAAACAAAAAAAACAACAACAATAAATTAAGCTCACTGTATGTCAAAAGATATACAAGCAGGTCTATAGCCAACTCTTTTATGGGGGAGGGTCGCTTTGAGGTCCAGAAGGGACTTTTGGGTTCCGAAAGGACCGATGCCACTAGGGGGTCCATTTCCTGCATTGTACATAGTTAAAAAGCGACAGCATATAGAGAAAGTTCAGAGAAAGCCTCTTATAAACTATTCCCAGGTGTTGCTTGTATCGATAGTATTATAGTAACTGTGTAAACATTCTGATAGCGTGCATGAAAAAGTGGACCTCGGGGAATTATGGGGGGGGGGGGCGGGGAGTCAGACCGCTCCAATCCCCTAGCTACGGGTCTGCTAAGTAGCCACGCTATTCTACAACATGTTTTAATTATCGAACTAGAAAAACTTGATTAGTTGGCTAAGAGCCCATGCTTTATTCCCGTGGGCAGAGCAAAAATAATTAACAAATTCAGCAAGAGATAAGCCTGTATAGTTCACTATGTGGACTATCCAGTGCATTAAGGCAGTGCATTTATCGTCTCTACCGGTTGCCCATATGAGCATCGCCTCATGAAGAGATTTGGAGGATAGTACAATGATACAGACAGAGACCCATTCCAGAATCTCCTCTGGTTCTTTTACGTGCACGGTGCACGGTGCACAACACCGACACGAGACCTCGGCTTAGCGTTCCATCTGAAAGACTGTTAATTTTATTGGGATCAGACCGATGGATCGAACCTGCGATCCCTGGATTACCAGTCCAGCGTGTTAACCACTGGACTACAAATCCGTCTGTAAAAGGAGAAATGTACTGCATTAGGTCCTTTCCAATAGTTAAAGCGGTTCTCAAACAGGAACATCACATTGACCAATGTACCGTTGGCAATGATCATTCATTATATCTTTGAGTTAGCTATGGTTAGCTATGTTAATATAGCGACCTTTTTCACACAAGGTAAACGATTTAGCACAACCACATAAGCGGCCGTAGTTGCTATGTTGTGAAATGCCACACTGTTTAAACTAGATATATAGCTGCACCAAAGGACTGTTGTCTGTAGTCCCGTTGTTACCAAGCTGGACTGGTAAAACAGGGATCGCAGGATCGATCCCCCGTCTGACCCTAATACAAGTGAAACCAC
Organism: Archivesica marissinica; assembly: GCA_014843695.1. Lineage (NCBI taxonomy): Eukaryota > Metazoa > Mollusca > Bivalvia > Venerida > Vesicomyidae > Archivesica > Archivesica marissinica. Next base: position 29,237,105 of record CM026400.1, on the reverse strand, counting down.
GAAAATGGTTTAACATAAACTCATAAGCGGCCCACGTTGCTATATCAGTTGTGTGAAATTCGACACAGTTTCGGGTGTGTGTGTGTGTGTGTGTGTGTGTGTGTGTGTGTGCGCCATTAATGTAAACCCCTTGCGGGGACCTAGACATGTTTTCCTGGGCATGTTTAGCCGACCATAGCGGTTAACCAGTACTAAGCAATGTGTGTGTGGTGCCTTGCTGAATGACATTACATACGTGACCTGACTGAGTATCGAACCCGGACCGTTCGATTCCAAATCCGACGCTCTACCATTGGACCACGGACGCCACTATTTAGCTCCACATAATGCGGCCTATATGACACATACGCAGCCTACGTTGCTATATCAGTTTTGTGAAAGTCCACAGTATTTCGATTGTGTATATAGCTCTACACAAGGCAAGTGATTTAACACCACTACATAATTATGCAGCATACGTTTTTATATCAGAGTTTGTGAGTATTCAATTTAAAGAGACAAGATAGCTCATTTGTGTGCCAAATGAATAAATTGCTTCCGTGTTGTAAGAGATATGTTCGTGAATTATTTTAACAGATTCACTTAAAAAGTGCATGTGAATGTCCAATTATGCATCTTATATAGAGGAGATGTCTAACGCGGTGTCAAATAATTATAGTACAGTGTGCGTTTATCATACCGGAAGTGTATGGACGTCAATATTATACAAGAATTCAGTGACAAGTTGTGGTTATCATACGGGGAGTGTACCAATGTACGTCAATATTATACAATAATTCGGTGACAAGTTGTGGTTATCATACGGGGAGTGTACCAATGTACGTCAATATTATACAATAATTCGGTAACAAGTTGTGTTTATCATACCGGAAGTGTATGGACGTCAATATTACACAAGAATTCAGTAACATATTTTGTGTTTGTCATACGACGAGTATATGGAAGTAATACATTATACAAGAAAGTAACATACGGGTTGCCATAATAGAATGCGAATGAGACTCGTTTTCATTCCATTTCCGGCGAGAATTGGTTGGTATAATTCTCAATGGTAAGCATCAGTATATACTCACACGAAAAAGAATGTGTGCACTTGGTTAGAGGGAAAATGATGTACTTATATTCACACGTAAAACAGTGTTCTTATAATTATCAAATTTCAATTAAATGTACAACATCGTGTAGCCAATACATTTTTACGCATTTTGATACTAAATTTGTCTATTTATTGCTTTTATATATAAGTATATAATTTTCCCTCTAACCATGTGTACACTTTCTTTTTCATGTGAGTATAGACCTTACCAATTTGCTTCGGTGCTAAGCGTAATATTGTGAATTGCTGATTGTCGCTCGATATTCCCAGGTACACGTACCCTTCCTTACCGGAAATGATTTATTGTTCCTTTATACTTCCTTTTAATTAATGTCTTCCCATTCTTTGTCTGGTGACGGACCGATGAACAGAGTTGATCTCATGGACTGTAGAATTGCGTCTAGCTATACAAGTTAGCTATTCGCTAGTGAGTGTGTGTGTGTGTGTTTACGTGTATGTATCGTCGCTACCGATTGCCCATGTGATCGGCGCCTCCTGAAGAGATTAGTCATTTTAGATGTTCAGAGGATAATGCAATGATACATGACAGAGACCCATATGAGCTACCGGTAGCGACGATAAATAAACGTAAACACACACACTTGTATAGCTAGACGCAATTCTACAGTCCATGAGATCAACTCTGTTCATCGGTCCGTCACCAGACAAAGAATGGGAAGACATTAATTAAAAGGAAGTATAAAGGAACAATAAATCATTTCCGGTAAGGAAGGGTACGTGTACCTGGGAATATCGAGCGACAATCAGCAATTCACAATATTACGCTTAGCACCGAAGCAAATTGGTAAGGTCTATACCATTTTTAATTCACAAAGCAAGCACAGCTACACGTATATCGACGACAAACCTCCGTATTTGCAATATTATCCTTCATATAAACTTGTACCAATTTGTCAATAAGAAGCGAAACTATATTCGTGGAATAGCACAGAACAGTCGTATTAATTCCTTAGAATCTTAAAACACTGTGCTGTCTATCATTACTGCAGAAATTAGTAAAGAAATGAGGTTTTTCTCGGAAAGATTAGACACTGTCGATGCTTTGTCAAGATCAGAAGCTTACTCTAATGCGCGGAACATTTGCAATGTATGTATCAAATGTACTTCTAACATACCATCTATTGCTTGCGATTCGTTCGGATGCCATAATGATATGGAAAATGCGTTGATTGAGCACATTTCATATCGTATTTCATATCATTTGCTGTTAGAGCCGGATCAACTCTTATTTGTACAATCCGACTGCCACTAGGGAAATACGGAATTTGCTAAACGTATAAAGGCCTATATTAGTTGCGGTGTGCACTTGAATATGTTCAGCCTAATCATGGCGAGACATAAGACTACAGCCTTTGAGGGTCCTCCGCGGCCGAGTGGTTACGGTCGTTGACTACAAATATACTGCCCCTCCTCACTGCTGCTGGTTCGAATCACACTATGGGTGTCGACTTATTCAAGTCTGCTAGTGGTATGTCGGCGCGGTTCAACCTTGTTATCCGCACGTGCGTGGAATATTGCTCGATTGGTACCCGGTGGCTTCATCCACAAATACTAGCTGTTGGTGCGACTTTAAACCCCAAAACAAACAACTAGAAACACACACATTGGCATTTCTATACAAATGACTATCTGACCATACAAACTACAGGCACAACAATAATATTATGATTGTTTGTTATGGATGGAAAGAGTTGGTTTTGTCATAGAAAATATGTCTTTAAATTATATCTACATGTATGTGGCATTGACAATTTGTTGAGGGTGTCACGGTAGATTGAGTTAAATGTTCAAATGAGCTGTATCGTTAAATAAAGTCTTTATTAATAATAATATTATTATTAACGGGCACCCAGCAGGTCTATGCTTCAACTCGTATCTCACCGAGTCGTTTGGATTGAGCCACAATCCATACATACACGGTCTTCGTTATGCATACCAAATGTCAAATTGGATACATGTATTGTAAAAATGTTCGGAATATCCAATATGAAGTCTTTTTGTGTTTTTTTAAAAAAGCTTTATTTATTTTACCACTATTGCTATGCAACTTAATATTAATCACTCGCTGGCGCGGATGAAAGCGTAAATGAGGAAACCCGGAGTACCCGGTAAATCACACCTGTCCGATATGGCGACAACCTACCATCTCACATACTTCCCGGTCCGAGGATCGATCAATATCATGCTTAATGTTAAAATTTCATGATCAATGTCAAATGTGGTATCGGAGATTTATGGTCAGTTTATACTTGGGTGGTTCGATGGTAGAGTTCCATGGTCCTCCCATTTTCTCGCTAGTCAAACTATTTAGTTTTTAATATACATGTATATCTGCTTATCCAAATGTAATTAGAGACATTAGTCAGTTACTGCCCCTGAATACTCAAAAAGTAGATTAGTCCTTTAATATGAATTGTGTTTTACGTTTATTTCTCGTCGATACCGGTTACCCATATGAGCGACGCCTCCTGAATAGATTAGTATTTTTAGATTTTTGGAGGATAATACAATGATACAGACAGAGACCCATCCCAGAGTCTCCTCTGCTTCTTTTACGTACACGATATAAAGCACCGACACGAGACCTCGTTTAAAGTCCAATTTAAAAGACTGTTAAATTTTATTAGGGTCAGACGGGTCCATTAAATTTGTTTCCTCTGTTTTTATCATTGTTTCCATTGCACGGCATGCTATTCATTTTAATCCGTTTCCTCATCTTATAATTATAGCATATCCAATGGATACTTTACTGGAAGAATGTGTTATCAATTAATTGCACAATTCGGTAATTTAATGCTATCGTATTTATAGACTAGCTTAATGTTCTGCAATGCCGCATACATCATCACTCGTATCACGAAAGTTCGACAATCAGCTGCTGCAGCATTACAAATAGCACTACGAAGCTAATGCACGCTGCTACGAAATCCACAATCAATATTAGTTGTATACTACATATACTCTATATAGATGCACCATTTACGACTTACGACTTTAACATAGCTAGTATGTAACATATATAGCACGGTCGTGACGTCATACCTAAAGGCCAGAGTATTATACTAAATACTAAGCGTGCATGCAGGAAATTAACAATTTTAATTAGTATGATCTTCTAAAATAAGTGTGTGTTTTAATTAAGATATAAGCCTCAAACTGATCCATTATGTATAATATTTGGTACGCGCCTCATACAGTCCAATATTTTACATATTGAATCGATTTCGGCTAATATCTTTTATTTTAAGTGGACTATCAATTTGTTTTGGCGATATCCATTGTAAAATGTTTTTGCCAATACGATATCTTGAATATTGATGCATTGTAATGTAGCAGACGGCGATGTATATTGATTTCCTTAATTGATGCATTGATTAGTTTTAATTGTTGATATTATCGTGTTCATTGCATATGTGGATTTGCACTTGGTGACTTAGAGGACTAAATTCTGGTCGATTTAGTTAGTACATAGTACACGTGTATTGCACCTTAAATATACTTAGTATGGATGGTTTCCACAATATATATAGTTTCCACAATATATATATATATCACAATGTTAGTGGAAGTCGTGATAGCGCGTTCGCTTCATGTGCGAATGGTCAGGAGTTCGCGCCGCGCTGGAGCCGTTACGATTGTGCCATTTATTGCCATGTGCAAGGCATGTAAAGTCCATGTTGCCATTTTTCTCTCCCCTGTGGCGATGGATACAACCAGGAATGAAGTTTCGAAAGTGATTCACTTTATTTCCCAATTGAGCTAAAAATAATATTTTATAAACTAAGGTTAGTGTGTTGTGCAATTACACGATATATTATCTAAACTGATAATCAAACCGTTAGAACTAAATATTACAGTTAAATGTCAAAGGTTACAGGTCAGCAGATAGCGTGATTAATATCTGATATTTTGCGTCCAGTTACAATTAGCCTAGTGAATTCTGGATCGATCTTCCGCTAGCCAGCTTCATCACACGAATTAATTCGACACCTCTGTGGGACTCGAACATTAAGTGACGAGGGTCAACGACCGTAGCCACTATACAACGGGTACCAGACTAATAAATAATGCATTGGATTCCCACTTTGATAGAATGACACATTTCCTATGTTTTACTACATCAAATTGTTGGTCAGTACACCACAATTCATTGCCCACGCGATACTTTCACCATAAAATCACGAACAATCTGGGAGACTCGAAATGGAATTCACTATTCCCAAAGCTATGCTATCAAACGGATGAAGATTGATGCGATTAAGGGCATCTGAGAAATATGAAATGTGATACTTTTATCCAATCGCTTTTGATGTAGTTATCAAGGGAGTTGTTTGTCTCCATTTCTTGGAATGGAAGCAATGCACACACACACTCCATATATTCCAAGAAATCGTGTTTATACACAACAGTATAATGTAACAGACACTAGTTGTTTGTGATGTGTCTGCCCAATACACACTGTCGTCGATGAGGAATCCAGTAATGCACTTCCTTCTGGTGCCAGACCTTACTCCATACGCCAAATTACACACTGGCTGAAGCTTCAGTTTTTAAGGCCGTATACCTGTTGATGTTTTATTTGTTTTTGGGGTTTAAAGTAGCATCAATATATTACGACTATTGGCGGAGGAAGACCACAGTTGCCCTTCAGAGCAGTATTTAACGAACGGGCGGGCATCTGGGTAGAGCTCCGACCTTGCGCATACAAGCTAGATAGCTACACTTGAAAGAATCCTACACCTGAAGTTGGTTTCGAACATTCAACGCTGAGTTGCAAGTCATTTAAAGTCAACGACATTAACCACTTGGCCCCTATTATGCCTGTTGAGAAAAACGATATTGCTCTGTATTCGAATGCCGGTTTTTTTACGGATGGAATATCCATGAAACTTGTGTTAAATAGTCAATATATCGACACGACATGCAGAACCAATGATCCAAACGAGTCAATCTAATGATAAACAGACGTGTCAATCTAATGATAAACAGACGTGTCAATCTAATGATAAACAGACGTGTCAATCTAATGATAAACAGACGTGTCAATCTAATGATAAACAGACGTGTCAATCTAATGATAAACAGACGTGTCAATCTAATGATAAACAGACGTGTCAATCTAATGATAAACATATTGTCCGATTAGCGCAGTTTGCGCGCTCGCTTCTCACCAATGTAACCCGGGTTCGATCCTCGGATCGGGAAGTATGTGAGATGGTACTGTGTTCGTCAGATCGGACAGGTGGGTTTTCTCCGGGTACTCCGGTTCCCCCCCCCCACACGCATGACCACATTTACGCGTTCATCCGCGCCAACGAGAGTGATTAATATAAGTTGTTAAAACTTGCTTCGCAATCGTTGTAAAATAAATAAAGTTTAAACTTTTTTTATAATGTTTTGACCATGTGCAGAACCAACGGTGCAATTTTTTTTACGTTTATTTATCGTCGCTACCGGTTGCCCATATGAGCGACGCCTCCTGAAGATATTAGTTATTTTAGATTTTGGAGGATAGTGCATGATACAGACAGAGACCCATTCCAGAATCTCCTCTGGTTCTTTTACGTGCACGGTGTAAAGCACCGACACGAGACCTCGGTTTAACGTCCCATCTGAAAGACTGTTAATTTTATTAGGGTCAGACGGGGGATCGAACCTGCGATCCCTGGATTACCAGTCCAGCGTGTTACCACGTGCAATTTTAAATGTCCAAATGTTCTAATATTCCAATATGTGTTCTATTACGTGAATCGCTTGATTGCCCCTTTGCTGTTCATCGTACTGTGAAATACTATAATTGCGCAACCCACTTTATTTCAGCGATTTTCACGAATTTGAACATTTTTAAGTTTTGAATTCGCGCATTCGTGATGTATCGCGATAAATGAAGGTGACTGTTTTGTGTAGATCGCTTAAAAGTATATTGATTTTCAACAGTTTGATCAAATGTATATATTTACTGATATAACTTAGATCGCGAAAATAAGCGAAATATAAAATCTCGCGGAAAAAACAGTACCAAGGCGACGTCGTGCAGAATATACATCTCAGTCTATTGTCGTCGAAACAACTTGTCAAATGTGTGTCACATCTGTACAGCTAACGGGCATACCTTAATGTGTCAGAACAGCTTAATGTTACATCTGACTGCAACTTTGTTAACACTATTACAGTACATTAGAAATGTCAATCGTGTACGGATATAATCATTGCCACGTTGTATGGAAACATGAATAACAAAGAATCATAGCAAATGTGCGAACTGTATCACGTAATATGATCACACACCACCACGTGCCAAGCAAAAGTAAAATAAGGAAACTATAAGTCGCGCAAAAAACTCGGTATGAAATGTATACTTTATATTTTCATTTGAGGAAACACTAAAGCTGGCTTGTGGAATGTCGGGGGTGGGGAAGAGGAGGAGGAGGAGGAGGAGGAGGAGGAGGAGGAGGAGGAGGAGGAGGAGGAGGAGGAGGGAGGAGGAGGAGGAGGAGGAGGAGGAGGAGGAGGAGGAGGAGGAGGAGGAGGAGGAGGAGGAGGAGGAGGAGGAGGAGGAGGAGGAGGAGGGTGTCTTTCATACTGCTTCGAAGAGTCTTCCTCCCACGAATAACAACTCGAATGTTGTCATATATGACCTACGCTGGTTGACGCCACTTTAAAACTTAATGTGAACCTCTTTGTATCGCTAGTCCAGTGGTTAACACATTGGACTGGTAATCGAGGGATCGCAGGTTCGATGCCCCGTCTGACCCTAATAACATTAACAGTCTTTCAGATGGGACGCTAGACCGAGGTCTCGTGTCGGTGCTTTACACCGTGCACGTAAAAGAACCAGAGTAGACTCTGGAATGGGTCTCTGTTTGTATCATTACACTATCCTCCAAAATCTAAAATGACTAATCTCTTCATGAGGCGTCGCTCATATGGACAACCGGTAGCGACGATAAATAAACGTAAAACACACACACATTGTTTAATCATATTGTGTTGCTCTATTCATTTTACATAAATGTTTTTATATATACAGTCAAACCTGTGTTAAGCAGCCAGGTAAGGAATTACAGAAAGTGGATGCTTAGCACATGTGTCTGCTTAATGGAGGTTAAAATGTATAATAAAACAACATATTGGGAATCTAGAAAATAGGCTGCTTAATACAGGTTGGCTGCTTGTGGAAGTCGTGACAGCGCAGTGGATGCGCGTTCGCTTCAGGTGCGAAAGGTCCAGGGTTCGAGCTCCGCTGGAGCCGTTACGAGTGTGCCCTTAGGCAAGGCAAGACCCGGACTCTTCTTGCACAAATAATAGGTGCATTGTCGCTCAGACCTTAACACCGCCCTCCCAAAAAAGAATTAAAAAAACAAACAAACAATAGATGCTGAAATAGCCACGAGCTTAGACATGAGTGCCATTCATTTGCAATCGTGGGCACATTGCCTGCTTACGTCAGGACCGCATATAGTCTGTACCATCGAATTTAGGCTTCAAACTATTCGTTACAAGTACCAAATTCTACTTGTAGCCCCATGACATGCCCTATCTAGTGTCTATACACCGGTTGAATACCAGACACATTTCCGCAAAAGTCGAGACCGACAAAACTCAATACGTGTTCCTGGAATTTTCAATTTAGGCCTGTCACACAAGCAAGAATGAAACTGTTTCATTAAACCATTATTGTTTGAAATTTATGCGTGCAAGTGTTCAAACCAACAATTTACGACTCGCCTCACGTTAATGAACTTTTCTTAGCTTAAAGTCACAATTCCAACTTCCTTGTCGTTGTTTTAGGTAACGTCTCTCTGAGAGGTTAGGTTATATTGTGGCTCTCCAGCATTTACACTTTCACTGGCGCGGATTAAAACCACAGGTCCCCACTCATGGAATCAGTTTAAGCTGGTGCTTGCACCTAGGTAGAAGCACCGACCTCATACAAGCAAGCTGGATAGCTTCCTAGCATGACACAAATGGACCCCAAGTGGGATTTGAGCTTACAGTGGCGAGGAGTAAGCATGCACTATATCTGCCATCAACGACCTTAACCAGTCGGCTATGAGGTGGATAGGGGGGGGGGCTTTCATGCCCATGCTCATGTTATAAATGTTCAGACTCCTCATCACGCAAGTCTATCCGATTGAGTCCTTGGCGAAATAGATATATCCTTCACTAAATACATTAGATGTGGACATGCTAGAAATGTCAATCAATTCCTCTGATAAGAGATTGCGCTTTAAGTCGGCAGATATTGGGCCTGATTTAGCTTTAAATCGATAAGGTGTGGAAATCGTCACTGCGTAGTAATAATATGTCATTACGGCAATCGAGCTAACGTTGTCAGTTTATGGAGTTTTATGCTATACTACTATATATATATATATAACATGTAGATGTGATACTGTGGCCCAGTGGTAACACGCTGGACTGGTTATCCAGGGATCGCAGGTTCGATCCCCCGTCTGACCCTAATAAAATTAACAGTCTTTCAGATGGGGCATTAAACCGAGGTCTCGTGTCGGTGCTTTACACCGTGCACGTAAAAGAACCAGAGGAGACCCTGGAATGGGCCTCTGTCTGTATCATTGCATTATCCTCCAAAATCTAAAATGACTAATCTCTTCAGGAGGCGTCGCTCATATGGGTAACCGGTAGCGAAGATAAATAAACGTAACACACACGATACTGTGGCCCACCACGGGTCACAGGGCCTTCGTCCGGTGCCGAGTGTCCGGTGCCGAGTGTCCGGTGCCGAGTGTCCGGTGCCGAGTGGTTACGGTCGTTGACTTCAGTTAAGTTTGAATGCCACTAGAGGTGTTGATTTCTGTCAAGTGAATAACGGAAGGTCGGTGGTTGTATCCGGGTGGTTGTCCGTGCCGAAATTATGGCTTGGGGCGGGGGCCACACGTGGTATCCCCGCACAACTACTAGCTGGAGAGTCGCTATATGACAAGCTGTTGGTGCGTCTTTAAACCCCAACAGCAAACAAACAAATATATGCCGTACATCAGCTCTAAAAGGCAAGCTGCAGACGATCTTTACTATGGCTATGTCGGTTAGGTCGATAACTTCACTTATTGGGTTCGAAACCCACTTGCGATGATGAATTCTATCATATGAGGAAGATATCCATGTTGGCTTGTGGAATACCATAATCGGGTATGGATATATCCAGTTGGTTTTCGTTTGCGGGAACTCTGTGGTTATATAATATTGTTACCCGTCCGTTCCTGAACGGCAGCTCGGAATGGCTCCTGTGATCGTTCTCCACCAACACTAGTTGACCTAAGCTGTACGGCTTTCTACCCCACACACAGAAATTACCCAACTACTCGGTGGGACAATGAGATGGAATATTTCTGTTATGCTTTCCAAGGAATGATTGAGTTTTCTCAATGAATGAAAATGCTATCTTTCACTGTGGAATATGGCATTTGCATTCCACAGCATGTGATTCGTATTCCTTTCTGCGGTTGAATGCACTTTTGTCTTTTAGCTATGATCTGACAAATCCCAAACTGTTAATTCCATAAATAAAATAATAACTTCTAGATGAATTTGTTTTGCTTGTTGTTTTCAATTTTGATATGTAGTAGACAGAAATCAATTTGAAAATTATGTTTTATTGCGAACGTTCACGCAAAGGTTGTGAGGCAGTGTCTTGTAATGAAATGAGGCTCCCGACAGGGGCAGTAAAAATTAATAAAAGTTGATGAAAATTTATTAAGCCAAAAATCATTGGTACCCATTAATGTTAAACGAAGATTTGTGTTTATTCGTGTGTTTTACGTTTATTTATCGTCGCTACCGGTTGCCCATATGAGCGACGCCTCCTGAAGAGATTAGTCATTTTAGATTTTGGAGGATAGTGCAATGATACAGACAGAGACCCATTCCAGAGTCTCCTCTGGTTCTTTTACGTGTACGGTATAAAGCACCGACACGAGACCTCGGTTTACCGTCCCATCTGAAAGACTGTTAATTTTATTAGGGTCAGACGGGGGATCGAACCTGCAATCCCTGGATTACCAGTCCAGCGTGTTACCACTGTACTACATATCCGTCTGTAAGTTTATTCGTATTAGATTTTAGGATTTTATATCATCGCGTGATCATCGAAATAATGTTAATACAAATTTCGAAGATCACTCGATGAAATAAATTCCAATTTTACAATATAAAACAAAAAAATACCCTATATATGCATTAAAATCAATATTGTGGTTTATTTATTCTTATACAAGTAAGATAGTGAATTCTACACGCACAGTATTTACAAGTTTACTATAGGCATTTCGAGTGACATCTGTTACAAAGAACGCGTTATTATTAAGCATTTATTTTTCTTCTTCTCCAACTCAACTCCGGGTCGACGCCTCCATACGTATATTACTAGCTTTATTTTCTGGGGAATATAGTGTAGTGTCCAGACGACGCCCCAATAACAGGGTCTTTTACATTGTAGGTGGATATCGTCGATAAATGGGACATCTGTTTATAGTCCCATCATGGTGTGGGCCGTTGTCTCTGGTGCGGGCCGTTGTCTAATGTTGTTAAATGTGGCCCAATGTCCGCCCCTGTGGTCGAGTGGTTAAGGTCGCTGACTTGTATAGCACTGTAACCTATCATCACTGATGGTCACGGGTTCGAACCCCGCTCAGACCGTGTCTCATTTATATGAACAAGTTGGCAGTTTCTTACGGAGGTTGGTGCACCCAAGTACTGGTTAACCGCTGGAGCCTGCTCAGGAAAGGTGTTGTTAAGTAAACTGCCCGCCGGCGATATAGCCTAAAATGGTGCTGATGCAGGAGTAAAACCCGAAATATAACATAACATAAATGTGGCCCAAACCATTTGTATTTCCATGCTATGTATTGTATGTGTATGTGTATGACATATGTACTATTGATTTGCAATAAAATATGGTTAAATAAATAGTCCCACCACACGGTTAATATTATTAAGAGTGGAACTGGGATTCGAACTCACGATCCTGCATTCGCATTCCAACATGTTGCAGTAAGCACATGACCACTGATTCGCCACCCAACTCGGGAAGGGCCTGACTAATGTTGCTAGAACCTGTAACCAGACCCGTTTGCTTTTCTGTGATTGTCATGAGTATATATATATACATACACGGATACCCGTTCGTTGAGGGGGGGGGGATCTAGTTTCATCATATATGTTATTTCTTTGTTCATTTCCCATATATTATATATTGGGAATAATATATGGGAAATGAACCAAGATATAACATATATGATGAAACTAGATTCACCCCCAACGAACGGGTATCCGTGTGTTTGTGTTTATAAGTGTATTTCTCGAGCATTACCCTACTCGCCAAAAACACAACAGTTGCATCTTGTAAACATTTCCAAATCAGTTAATTATCATTTAAAATAATGACAAGAAAACAATGTGATCGTAGTCAGGCACGGTCCTTGCAAAATCGAGTTAAAAACAATTTGCGTTCCATGTTGAGACGATAACGTGTTAGATTCTACGCTGATAGTAGGTTAATTGGTTCCAGTTAATCTCATTCCAAGAAGACGGATAGCAATGGATGAATAGTTTGTTATGTACGATCGTACACTTGTTTGTTATCGCACCTCAGGATGAATTACGCACCTCAGCATTAACTATGCACCTTAGGATGAAGTATGCAGGTCAGAATGAAGCATGTACATCAGGGTGAAGCTTAGGATGAAGTATGTACGTCAGGATGAAGTATGCACGTCAGGATGAAGTATGTACGTCCGGATGAAGTATGTACGTCAGGATGAGGTATGTACGTCAGGATGAAGTATGTACGTCAGGATGAAGTATGTACGTCAGGATGAAGTATGTACGTCAGGATGAGGTATGTACGTCATGATGAAGTATGTATGTCAGGATGAAGTATGTACGTTATGATGAAGTATGTACGTCAGGATGAAGTATGCACGTCAGGATGAAATATGTACGTCAGGATGAAGTATGTAAGTCAGGATGAAGTATGTACATCAGGATGAAATATGTACGTCCGGATGAAATATGTACCCCAGGGTGAAGTATGTACGTCAGGATGAAATATGTACGTCAGTATGAAGTATATACATCAGGATGAAGTATGCACGTCAGGATGAAGTATGTACGTCCGGATGAAGTATGTATATCAGGATGAAGTATGTACATCAGGATGAGGTATGTACGTCCGGATGAAATATGTACGTCAGGATGAAGTATGCACGTCAGGATGAAGTTTGCACGTCAGGATGAAGTATGCACGTCAGGATGAAGTATGCACGTCAGGATGAAGTATGTACGTCAGGGTGAAGTATGCACGTCAGGATGAAGTATGTACGTCAGGATGAAGTATGCACGTCATGATGAAGTATGTACGTCAGGATGAAGTATGCACGTCCGGGTGAAGTATGTACGTCAGGATGAAGTATGTACGTCAGGATGAAATATGTACGTCAGTATGAAGTATATACATCAGGATGAAGTATGCACGTCAGGATGAAGTATGTACGTCCGGATGAAGTATGTATATCAGGATGAAGTATGTACATCAGGATGAGGTATGTACGTCCGGATGAAATATGTACGTCAGGATGAAGTATGCACGCCAGGATGAAGTATGCACGTCAGGATGAAGTATGCACGTCAGGATGAAGTATGCACGTCAGGATGATGTATGTACGTCAGGGTGAAGTATGCACGTCAGGATGAAGTATGTACGTCAGGATGAAGTATGTACGTCCGGATGAAGTATGTACGTCAGGATGAAGTATGTACGTCAGTATGAAGTATGCACGTCATGATGAAGTATGCACGTCAGTATGAAGTATGTACGTCCGGGTGAAGTATGTACGTCAGGATGAAGTATGCACGTCCGGATGAGTTATGTACGTCAGGATGTGAAGTATGTACGTCAGGATGAAGTATGCACGTCAGGATGAAGTATGTACGTCAGGGTGAAGTATGCACGTCAGGATGAAGTATGTACGTCAGGATGAAGTATGTACGTCAGGATGAAGTATGTACGTCAGGATGAAGTATGCACGTCAGTATGAAGTATGTACGTCAGGATGAAGTATGTACGTCAGGATGAAGTATGTACGTCTGGATGAAGTATGCACGTCAGGATGAAGTATGCACGTCAGGATGAAGTATGTACCCCAGGGTGAAGTATGTACGTCATGATGAAGTATGCACGTCAGGATGAAGTATGTACGTCAGGATGTGAAGTATGTACGTCAGTATGAAGTATGCACGTCAGGATGAAGTATGCACGTCAGTATGAAGTATGTACCCCAGGATGAAGTATGTACCCCAGGATGAAGTATGTATGTCAGGATGAAGTATGCACGTCAGGATGAAGTATGTACCCCAGGATGAATTATGTACGTCAGGATGAAGTATGCACGTCCGGGTGAAGTATGTACGTCAGGATGTGAAGTATGTACTTCAGGATGAAGTATGCACGTCAGGATGAAGTATGTACCCCAGGATGAAGTATGTACCCCAGGATGAAGTATGCACGTCAGGATGAAGTATGTACTTCAGGATGAAGTATGCACGTCAGGATGAAGTATGTACTTCAGGATGAAGTATGCACGTCAGGATGAAGTATGTACCCCAGGATGAAGTATGTACCCCAGGATGAAGTATGTACCCCAGGATGAAGTATGCACGTCAGGATGAAGTATGTACCCCAGGATGAAGTATGTACCCCAGGATGAAGTATGCACGTCAGGATGAAGTATGTACGTCAGGATGAAGTATGTACCCCAGGATGAAGTATTACCCCAGGATGAAGTATGTACGTCAGGATGAAGTATGTACCCCAGGATGAAGTATGTACCCCAGGATGAAGTATGTACCCCAGGATGAAGTATATACCCCAGGATGAAGTATGCGCGTCAGTATGAAGTATGCACGTCAGGATGAAGTATGTACGTCAGGATGAAGTATGTACGTCAGGATGAAGTATGTACGTCAGGATGAAGTATTAACGTAAGCCACAATGAGTGTGCATAACAGTCGCTAGTAGATCCGCATAATTCTGTAATCACCATGTCCGAGTCGTTACGGTCCTTAACTTCAAATCACTTGCTCTTCACCGCTGTATGTTCGAATCCCACTTCTGGGTGTCGAATTATTTCATGCGAGCACGAAACCTTAGCTGACTTGCGGAAGGTCTGTGTTTCTCCCCTGGCGTTCGTCGGTGTCTGGAATATTACTCCGATGGGGGTCCCTATGTATAGACCTCCCGACTAATAACAACTGGAGCGTCGCCATATGACCCAAGCTGTTGGTACGGCTTTCGTTTATACAAAATTATTTGAGCTCGATTGCGAAACAAGTTCTCACATATTGCTCTCGAGGTATTTGTAATACATATTTCGGCATAAATTCCAAATTAACGCTAACAGACACAATCCATTTCTTGGTTCATTCTCATATATGGACACTACGTTGTCTTTAAAATTTAATTTATCTCAATTGCAAAACAAGTTCTCACAACTTATATTAATCATTCTCGAGACATCATTCCTGATGGAATCCATCGCAACAAGGGAGAGTGAAGAGGCAATGTGGAATTTAAATGCCTTGCCTAAGGGTACAATCGTAACGTCTCCAGCGGGGCTCGAAATCCGGGCCTTTCGCACATGAGGCGAACGCACTACCACTGTGCCTTCGTGACTTCCACGTATTCTCGCTAATTCGTACGGCTTTAAACCATTTATTTCTGGGATACCGAGTATTTTCCACAAGCAGTCGAGATTTGCACTTCCGCGTTCGTCAACGTAACCATATGGTGCTAGCTTACTACTAAAGGCCGACAGGTTGCAAAAGCCCCTGCCATTCCTTGTAAGCATTCATATAAGCTGGGCTCAAGAAATTGATTAGGTTTGTTGGGCTAAATACCCCATACTTTATTCTCGCTAATGGGATCACCTAAGAACATATTGTGGGTGCCACTTACGAGTGACGGGCGCAATTAGCAAGCGTCGGTAGGCGACGGAGATTGCCGGTGCATCACAGAGAGGTCGTTATGGTGAATCGATCTGTATTTCTCCCTGACACGTGATAGACAGCTTATAATGTGCCTTGAATAGCAATAACAACGATAGGATTAAGCCCTGGCCTGGAGGTTATAAATACTTTTCTCCAATCTCAAACTCAGTCTCAAGCTTCTTGATTGGTTGAGCCATGAGCAAATAACTAATCAAATTTCATGAGCTCGAGTTTGAGATCTGAGAAAAGTTTTATAACCTCGGGCTCTAAACATTATAGTTTTGCTGATGTATATGATCTTGCATGATTTCATACCGTATTTTATGAAACGAACGAAATATAATTCAATCATACACTGCAACAAACAAATGTCCTCTAAACCCTTTCTTCATAGAGATTTAGGTTAATATACCAGTATATCTCCATACAAACGACAGTCATTTAGCTACCATGCAGCGGATAAGTAGTGGCCATATCTATCCCACCTCCATAGATATTACTGGGACTACATGAGATTCTGGCATTTATTATGAACATTGGTTTGTCTACTACATTGTCATTGTATGTCGTATTGGTAATGGCGTCAAGAGGTGCTTCTATATGAGGAAAAGGGTTAATATTGTAGTCAGACTATAAACATTTAACATTTCTAGTTACCAGCGTGTACTGTCTGGCACCTTGTTGCGTAACAATATGGAGAAAGGAGAAGTCTCGTAAGACAAAGCTGTCTGGCCTTTTCAATATGGGAGATACACATGGAATATTAAGGAATGAATTGCGGGTTAATAGTTTCCATCGGAGTATAAAATACATTTGGTGTATTTAACGTGTAAGAAACCCTGCCCAACACTGCGAGTGCGCATGTCTGTAACTTCGAGTGCGCATGTCTGTAACTTCGAGTGCGCATGTCAGCGGTATATAATTAAGGAGGAAATGTACACGAAAATAGTTCACCGGAGTCGAGGGTAAATAAGCTCAATCATCATCATCACACGAAAATAGATACTATAACCGTGCATATACGTTCATCGAAGAAAATGCAATAGCGATGCAAATATATAATAAACACACGCTTTCATTTACATTTTTACTGGTAACTTGTGAACATATGTGGAGTCTCATTGAGTCACGCCATCATGTTGATGGATTTCACAATGATCATTAAAACGTATTAAAACAATTATGTCACCATCGAGCTAGAATACATATGCATAGACCTACGTGTGTACGTATTCGAATCTAAATGACTACATTACACATATATATTAACATAATATGGCCGGCGACATTCGAAACGCGGCACTCGGACATAATTAACAAACAATAAGTTGATTTATCAGACACTTTTCTCAGATCAAGTTATTTGATTGGTTGATTCCGAATGTTACTGTCAGCTGAACGAATCAGAAGTTTAATACTGAGTTTGAGATTGTAGAAAATTGTTATAACCTCCATGCCTGGCATCGAAGTTATAAAACATTTCTGAGATCTCAAGCGCAACTCAAGTTCTGTGCTCAACTCCAGTCGAACTCAAACAAAGATTATAGCTGAATTTGAGTTTGATCTCAGGTTGAGCTTGAGAAAGATCGTCGCTACCGGTTGCCCATATGAGCGACGCCTCCTGAAGAGATTAGTCATTTTAGATGTGTGGAGGATAGTGCAATGATACAGACAGCGACCCATTCCAGAGTCCCATCTTGTTCGTTTACGGTGTAAAGCAGACACACGGGACCTCGGTTTAACGTCCCATCTGAAATTGTTCATCAACCACAACTTTATCATGAGTTGACCATATAGCCTGTAATTATTTTGTTATAGCCTGCACTTATTTTGTTCTAACAAAGTGATGGGCTTGGAAACAGTGTTCCTATGGCAACAGTTGCCAAAGTTGCTATAGACATTCAAAGGGAATAACTTTAACTGATAATCCCTTGACATTATACAATAATGTAACAAGGTGGGGAACAATGTGTATACTTTTAGTCTAATTTAACCCATTCAACCCCAAGTAACTGACATGGACTGGTGCATGATATATAACCCATTCAACACCAAGTAACTGACATGGACTGGTGCATGATATTTAACCCATTCAACACCAGGTAACTGACATGGACTGGTGCATGATATTTAACCCATTCAACACCAGGTAACTGACATGGACTGGTGCATGATATTTAACCCATTCAACACCAAGTAACTGACATGGACTGGTGCATGATATTTAACCCATTCAACACCAAGTAACTGACATGGACTGGTGCATGATATTTAACCCATTCAACACCAAGTAACTGACATGGACTGGTGCGTGATATTTAACCCATTCAACCCCAAGTAACTGACATGGACTGATGCGTGATATTTAACCCATTCAACACCAAGTAACTGACATGGACTGGTGCGTGATATTTAACCCATTCAACACCAAGTAACTGACATGGACTGGTGCGTGATATTTAACCCATTCAACACCAAGTAACTGACATGGACTGGTGCGTGATATTTAACCCATTCAACACCAAGTAACTGACATGGACTGGGCGTGATATTAACCCATTCAACACCAAGTAACTGACATGGACTGGTGCATGATGTTAACCCATTCAACACCAAGTAACTGACATGGACTGGTGCATGATATTTACCCATTCAACACCAAGTAACTGACATGGACTGGTGCATGATGTTAACCCATTCAACACCAAGTAACTGACATGGACTGGTGCATGATATTTAACCCATTCAACACCAAGTAACTGACATGGACTGATGCGTGATATTTAACCCATTCAACACCAAGTAACTGACATGGACTGATGCATGATATTTAACCCATTCAACACCAAGTAACTGACATGGACTGATGCATGATATTTAACCCATTCAACACCAAGTAACTGACATGGACTGATGCATGATATTAACCCATTCAACACCAAGTAACTGACATGGACTGGTGCATGATATTTAACCCATTCAACACCAAGTAACTGACATGGACTGGTGCATGATATTTAACCCATTCAACACCAAGTAACTGACATGGACTGATGCATGATATTTAACCCATTCAACACCAAGTAACTGACATGGACTGATGCATGATATTTAACCCATTCAACACCAAGTAACTGACATGGACTGATGCATGATATTTAACCCATTCAACACCAAGTAACTGACATGGACTGATGCATGATATTTAACCCATTCAACACCAAGTAACTGACATGGACTGATGCATGATATTTAACCCATTCAACACCAAGTAACTGACATGGACTGATGCGTGATATTAACCCATTCAACACCAAGTAACTGACATGGACTGAGCATGATATTTAACCCATTCAACACCAAGTAACTGACATGGACTGATGCATGATATTAACCCATTCAACACCAAGTAACTGACATGGACTGATGCATGATATTAACCCATTCAACACCAAGTAACTGACATGGACTGATGCATGATATTAACCCATTCAACACCAAGTAACTGACATGGACTGATGCATGATATTAACCCATTCAACACCAAGTAACTGACATGGACTGATGCATGATATTAACCCATTCAACACCAAGTAACTGACATGGACTGGTGCATGATATATAACCCATTCAACCCCAAGTAACTGACATGGACTGGTGCATGATATTAACCCATTCAACACCAAGTAACTGACATGGACTGGTGCATGATATTTAACCCATTCAACACCAAGTAACTGACATGGACTGGTGCATGATATATAACCCATTCAACACCAAGTAACTGACATGGACTGATGCGTGATATTTTCAGACCAATAAATTAATAAGAAAATTACCTTTGGACCAGTTCATTAAATTTTTTTATCAAAATGGGTAATTTTATCTAAAAATAGTAATAATTATTACTGGCAAAAAAGTGCAGATCCTGATGAGACGGCTCGTCACGAGCCGGCTCATCTGGATCTACACTTTTCATAAGCCCATTTAGAGGCCTGTGGGGTTGAAAGGGTTAAACAAAGTCTTCTCACTTTTCTGACGTGCGAGTGCCTACATCGGCATGACTCCGGCCATTATACAAGTGATGAGATATACTATTAACCACGTGGTATGAAGGAGGGAGGGGGTGTACTGATTTCGGCTGCGTCTGTGTACAAGATAACTCTAAACGTTGTTGATGGATATTGATGAATTGTTTGTAGATATATAGCGGTTTGGTCTAACTCTTGTGAAATATGTCATTTTCTTTTTCCACTGTTTTTCCAGAACAACTTTTGTGTTCTTTTACTAGAAGGAGTAAGCATAGTTTACCCTTTAATTAAAATAGAACATTCAATGACTTTCAAACGTGTATCCATTTAATTGGTTATCACGATAAATCCATACACATATTAGTTGATTCTGCATTTCACTCCTGTTTAAGAAAAAAGAAAATTACTTTCATTCATGACTCATTGACTGAACATATCCTCTGTATTTTTCATTGCCTTTCTTTTCCGCAGAGATTGCAGGTTGCTTGTATTTTCCCTATGCTCATAAACAGTTATAATAAATGTGTCGTATTAAAGCATTTGATTTGTCTGGTTTGTCTGAGTTTGGACAGCATGCACAACTTGGGAATTATAGAGGAACATTATTTTGTAGTCAACATTCACACTAATGTAAGTGGTTGTGCGCTTGTGTATTGTAATGAAAATGAGGCTCACTGACAGGGGAACGAAAAACAAATTAATAAAAACTAGCATATATATATATCAATAAGGCTCCACATATGCATGGCTCTTTGACACTTTGCTAGGGAAACTTGTAAAGGGGGGCGTTTGGCGTTTGCTTATTATATATTTACATAGCTCGTGCATTGATTTCGATGCATGCATATTTAGAGAACATTTGTATCTATAGGATCTTACATGAGTTGTGGCCATATATTTTATGAAATGAGTTTTGGAATTATTTTGCTATTAAGCCTTTTTGCGAGTGTAAGAACCTTTTTCTCACATTGCCATATTGGGTTTCAATAATATTTTCGCCCAAAATAACGCTGCTACCTTTCATTTTGGCGCCACAATGTCAGCGCACATTGTCATGACGTCACTAACTTACCATGACGTCACTACGCAAGGGAGCATTAATTATATTTATGTTTTAAACAGCATATACCAATTGCTTCAAGACTTCTTTTAAATCGTAACGTGTCTTGCCATTATGTACCAATTGAAATAATAATATGCATACTTGTTTTACAAACTATAAGGATTATTCTCTCAACCAATCAGAATCCTTCCATGTGTTATTACACGTGTGTACATGCATGCAATTATGATATGACTGTATATCACTGGATACAAGCAAAGTTATGTGATAAATGAATGAATTTCATTTCGTGATCACCGAAACGAAACATATTGCTCTCGAGGTATTTGTAATACATATTTCGGCATAAATTCCAAATTAACGCTAACAGACACAATCCATTTCTTGGTTCATTCTCATATATGGACACTACATTGTCTTTAAAATTTAATTTAACTCAATTGCGAAACAAGTTCTTACAACTTATATTAATCACTCTCGAGACCTCATTCCTGATGGAATCCATACAACGAGGGAGAGAGAAGAGGCAATGTGGAATTTAAATGTTTTGCCTAAGGGCATAATCATAACGGCTCCAGCGGGGTTCGAACTCCGGGCCTTTCGCACCTGAGGCTAACGCGGTACCACTACGCTATCACGACGTCCATTTGCAACATAGACAATTAATTAAAGCGATTGTTCGTAGAAAATATTTTCACACGGTACCAGCTGTCATTGCCGTGACTGTTAGAACCAATAATTAGCAAATGTTGTTAAGTTGTAACTGGAATAGAATCTAGGGAACACTGACTGAACCAGTCGATATTACATAAATATTACATTCCTGAGTAAACAACATGAAAAATATCAACTCGCGAGAACTTTAATATTAACCGAGGCGTCAGCCCACTGAGGAATGCAATATTTATTTGATTATACCGAACTCAGGTGTACACTTATTTGGACAAGAAAAAACTGATTCCAGTTAACTTGTCTCAGGAAATTATTTCGATTCTAACACGACTTACTTCTAATAATTTTAGACTAGAATCAAAGGAGTATTTTCTTCAAACGCGGTGCTACACCGCTGCATTTGGCTTTCGAAATTTCCTCCCGCGTAAGGGGTGATGACGTTATTTTTTATGGAAAATATCAATCTAGTGCATAAATGAACACAAGTTGTAACTGATCAATAATTTTATTTATTTTGTCAAATAAAACTGTATAGAATAGTATCTGAAAAGTTACTTAACAGAAAAACAAGACGGACAAGAGAGTATCTGATTCTAAAAATAGCTCACTTCCGCGAATTCCCACGGTAGTATTTAAAAACATCACGTGACTTTCATTCATACAACTTTAAACGCATTGTATAAATGGAATAGCCAAAGCACGGTGCGCGCGCAGCATAGTTCAAGGTAGGTATATCGCAGAATAACCCGAGGTAGATTTTACTCTACAAGTATGTATGTTATTAGCTGGGTCGTGTTAGAATTTAAAATAATGTACTATTTGCTTTTTATTTCCGACACGTTTGGTTCTGTATATATTTAAATACCATGTAGATATATCACGGTGAGTTATGTACTCTACATATATTTGTTATCGTATGACATATTGTAACAAATCAGCTTCCCGAGAATATGAATAATAAACTGTAATTTATTTATATAATCTGTAAGTATCTGTAACCGTTTTGTCTGTAGTATATCTAATGATGAGGCAATAGAATATGCTTACAGAAGAAGCTTATATGAATGTATTTCATAGTCAATAAGCGTATTTCACAACTCAACTGAGTCATCGACATATTACACATATGAATGGAGATATATCATATGCTATATTTACTAGGAATAACTTGCTTTGATACTGCAGAGAAAATGATATATTCAATATATAACTTGTTTAATCTCACTGGCCAGTTACTAATGTTGATAGAACTTGTGGCCCAACCCATTTGCATCCACTTGTGTGTCAATCTTTGTATTGTTGTATTTGTGTATATAATGCAATAAAATATTATTAAATTAAATATAAATCTGAGCTTAAATTGCAGGTTTTTCCCCCATCTGTATTTCAGTCTCATCTATGTACATTACAGCAAATATAAACACATATCCAATTAACAACGTACATAGCCATTCCATAAATAGAATTACAAGAGACTTGTTATCAGTTACCGATATCATTGCATGCAATCAAAGCATTATATACATGGTAACACTGAGGAGCAATCGCTAATTGAAAGTTAAAAATGAATTTCAATACAGAACAGAACAGATTGTTTATTAGACTTAAGCATTACATATCTCATCATCATATTAATACATATACAATTTGCATGCAATGAAAAATAATAGTCACACATATATGAAGAGTGTATACCTGATGGTAGAAAGACATGTTGAATAAAATGTTTCCAATGTGAGAGTGGTATGAGAGATACTAGATAGTGCTAAGAAACTGAAGCAAATATGGCCACTAATAATAATAATAAAGACTTTATTTAACGTGAGAACTCATTTGAACAATTAAGTCAATCTACCATGAGGCCCTCAACAAATTAAAACATGAACTAGCATAATGAAACATGTAAACAGTAAGCAGTAAAACGTTCACAGGAAATAAGATATAAGCAGCAAGAACTAATACATTTACTTATATTCAAGTATAATTATAACTAATGCGTAATTAAGAAATGAATTTAGAAAACCAATTATAGATGGGGATTTTATAAATCACAATGAAAATAAAGACACTATAACCTGTTGATGATCTCAAATAGAACATTATAGAAGCGGCCATCTTGGATTAACCAAGTTACATGACCATTATAGAAATCAAATGTTACCAACTGAAACATTTAATTTAACATTTCTACTAAAGGGTGCTTATGCAGCGCTACATAATATGTATTTTCACATGATTACTCATTTATTTTCACAGTCAGGTGCATATATGTTTTCATTAGTTTGGTTAACAGGAAGTCAGGGTGTCATTTCTTATGTAGATATGACGTAATAGCTACCAACAAATATTCAAAATGGAGGCAATTTTGGGAACATAATCAAAGTTTTCAAATTCCTATAACTTATCACCAAAGGTGTTGTGCGACCCTAAACGTGTATTACTGAATTACATAGCTTACAATGTTATACGCCAGATTTATTTAACGTTTATTTATCGTCGCTACCGGTTGTCCATATGAGCGACGCCTCCTGAAGATATTAGTCATTTTAGATTTTGGAGGATAGTGCAATGATACAGACAGAGACCCATTCCAGAGTCTCCTCTGGTTCTTTTACGTGCACGGTGTAAAGCACCGACACGAGACCTCGGTTTAACATCCCATCTGAAAGACTGTTAATTTTATTAGGGTCAGACGGGGGATCGAACCTGCGATCCCTGGATTACCAGTCCAGCGTGTTACCACTGGGCTACAGATCCGTCCAGATTTGTTCGCAAAGGCTTATGTGTAGTGTACTGTTCGATACCCCGACTAATAATATAAACAGTCTTCAGAATGGGACTTTAAGCCGAGGTCTCGTGTCTTTGCTTTACACTGGGTACATATAAGAATCAGAGGATAATCCTACAACACTTAAAATGCTTAATATCTGTATGAGACGAGTTTCTCGAACTACAGACGGGCCAGTGGTCCAGTGATCGCAGGTTCGATCTCCCATCAGTCTTTCAGATGGGACTTTAAACCGAAGTCTCGTGTCGGTGCTTTACACTGTGCACGTAAAAGAACCATATGAGACTCTGGAATGGTTATCTGTCTGTATCATTGCACTATCCTCCAACATCTAAAATGACTAATCTCTTCAGACGTCGCTCATATGGACAGCCGGTAGCGACGATAAATAAACGTAAAACACGCATACACTCGTTGTACAGTGATTAGGTGTAAAGATTACTTACTTACTTTTACCTTAAACACATGAACACATGAACACATAAACAAACAAACAAACAAAGACACAGACGGACAGATGATTCTCGTACGGTTTCAGAATGTCGAGCATGACTAAAGTCAAATCTGTATTAGTGGTCACCTCTATTTAGCAGCCAGTTTCCAGATTCCCAATATGTTGTTTTTATTATACATTTGATCTCTATTAAACAAGCACCTGTGCTAAGCAACCACTCTCTGTAATTCTCTTGGCTGGCTGCTTAACACAGGTTTGACTGTATCACATTCTCGGCTTAACAGAAATGTGCAGACAATGCTCGGCATTTGATGGATTGGCATATGGAGCAATGGGGACATATATGCAACTGGATAATGTATTTCACCTCAAGATGAAATTAACACATTGACGAATGTGTCTGCAAATTTCCATGAACTTCATTATTGTTGCTACTGTTGCAGTTGCCATAGAGCATATTGCTTGAATGACAAATATACGCAGCTATGCATTACCGATGCAACTCGACAACATTGTTTTCTTTCTTTGACTTTAGTATGGCGTCGATAGCTTAGCTTGGCGACTCTCCAGTTGTTATTAGCGGAACAAGGCCCAGGTGACATTCCGAGACATTCCGATACAGCGGACCGTCTTTTGAATTGCGAAAATTATACAGCCTGCCTAATGCGAAAACGGATTGAAGTGAATGATTGTGAGTGATAGTCGTTCCAATCTAATTTTCGTTTCCTTGCATTATCTTTTCATTTTAATCACTGACTTTGGCGCGGATGAAAGCGGATATTGTGTGAGTAACCGGAAACCAATCTGTCCACTGTACCATCTCACTAACTACCCGGTCCTAAGATTGAACCCGGGTTGCCTTGGCG
Source organism: Archivesica marissinica (assembly GCA_014843695.1). Lineage (NCBI taxonomy): Eukaryota > Metazoa > Mollusca > Bivalvia > Venerida > Vesicomyidae > Archivesica > Archivesica marissinica. The sequence continues at coordinate 29,211,108 of CM026400.1, read as the reverse complement.
ATAAGTGAGCGTGCTAACCACTACGTTAATCAGGGCAGATACTGGTTGTAACGTTGTTGTTTTAATTGACAACTTATGATAAATTAGACCCTCCGATAATTGTTTCAGGCATTGATCGGCATCTTTGTAGAACATGTGGGATTCAAAGAGAGGTCTCGTGTCGAGGCTTTACACCGTGCACACAATAGAAGCAGAGGAGACTCCGGAATGGTTCTCTGTCTGTATCATTATAGTATCCTGCACAATCTAAAATGACTAATCACTTCCGGAAGCGTCGCTCAAATGGTCAACCGATACCGACAATAAATAACAGCGATGTGGGGCATATGCTTTGAATTCTAACTTAGTTTTTAAATCTGATTATTCTGATAATATTTGTTCTAAAAGCGTATCCTCACAAACTATTTAGTTAGACGGAATTTATTTCTTAATATAACTATATTTATCACATACACTTTGCTTGTATTCAGTGTAATACAGACACGATATGTTTTCTTATATGTCCACACGTTTAATAGCATCTGAAAGGAATCTGATATGTCGCGGCATGACATTGACAGATTGCAATACACATTCGACATATACATGTTGTTTGTGTTCATGCTTTATTTCTTGAAAAGCAACTGCTTAGATCAATACAATGCTAAGAAGTACTTGTGGCAAACCTTGATTAAAACAATTCGTTGATTATTTGCGTGATGCAATAAAAAAGAATCTTACACTCGTGGTGATTTCATACCATACTTTATGAAACTCGTTTTGGAATTTTGCTATACAGACGGATATGTAGTCCAGTGGTAACACGCTGGACTGGTAATCCAGGGATCGCAGGTTCGATCCCCCGTCTGACCCTAATACAATTAACAGTCTTTCAGATGGGACGTTAAACCGAGGTCTCGTGTCGGTGCTTTACACCGTGCACGTAAAAGAACCAGAGGAGATTCTGGAATGGGTCTCTGTCTGTATCATTGCACTATCCTTCAAAATAACTAATTTCTTTAGGAGGCGTCGCTCATATGGGCAACCGGTAGCGACGATAAATAAACGTAATTTTTGTGTTGCTATTAAGCTCGCCAATTGTCTCAATTAATAGCACAATTCATAACATATTGTATGAAATCACCACGAATGAAAGATCCTATATATATATATACAATTGTTTTTACGTTTATTTATCGTCGCTACCGGTTGCCCATATGAGCGACGCCTCCTGAACAGATTAGTCATTTTAGATTGTTGGAGGATACTGCAGTGATACAGACAGAGACCCATTCCAGAGTCTCCTCTGGTTCTTTTACGTGCACGGTGTAAAGCACCGACACGAGACCTCGGTTTAACGTCCCATCTGAAAGACTGTTAATTGTATTAGGGTCAGGCGGGGATCGAACCTGCGATCCCTGACTTACCAGTCCAGTGTGTTACCACTGGACTACAGATCCGTCTGTTATATATTCAACATTCTTGGTTATGTACATATGTACACGTCAACATACATTTGCGTTTGTTCTGTTCTGTTCTTAATCGCTCTGTCATGGATGCCCCTCATAGACAATATGTTCTGTTTCGGGGTTGCATAGTGTGAGCGTAGTAGGAAACAGCGCGCCGAACAAAAGCACTCAGAAATGCAAACAGTTCTGCAAATATATAATGGAAGTTGTCCACTCCAGCTCGTGTTCTCGCTGCGAAAAGATCGGTATTATAATGTATAATGAGGGACATTACTCGTTTTTCTATTACCTCCCTTGATGGATAATCTCTAAGTGTATATTGGTCCTTTTAGTTTGAATCCTTTGTTTCTACTGTTGTCGTCTAAACAGATGTTGCGTTAGGATAAATGTAATTTGATCAAAATCGTGTTAATTAATTGAACCAATTTTTACAGTAGGGTATCCATTGGACATGCTAAAGGATATATGTCGAGAATTAATAATTTCATAATTATAAGACGCGAATACGGATAACAATGGAACACATGTGGTGCAAAGGAAACAGCGATAAAAACAGAGGAAACCAATTAAGTGTACCAATATACTATTAACAGTATTCAGGGGCAGTAACTGACTAATGTTTCCCATTCCATCACATGGAATACTGCCGGCCTACCGTTATAATGCGAAGAGTACATTCCGGGAGGACTAAACGCTGGAAACGACGACATGTATACAGTCAAACCTGTGGTCACCTCTATTAAGTAGCCAACCTGTATTAAGCAGCCAGTTTCCAGATTACCAATATGCTGTTTTATTATACATTTGACATCAATTAAGCAGCCACCTGTGCTAAGCAGCCACTTTCTGAGATTCCCTTGGCTGACTGCTTAAGACAGGTTTGACTGTACTGTCAAACGTGGTTTATGGAGAAGACTATAAACTGGACACGAGGAAATGTATACTGTCAAACGTGGTTTATGGAGACTAAAAACTGGAAACGAGGAAATGTATACTGTCAAACGTGGTTTATGGAGAAGACTAAAAACTGGAAACGAGGAAATGTATACTGTCAAACGTGGTTTATATGGAGAAGACTAAAAACTGGAAACGAGGGGATAGATACTTTTAAACCTAGGCTAAGGATTATTACCTCATAAAGATGTCTCAGAAGGCCGCCATTGTGACCATGATCAGTGCGTCGTAATCCGCTATGTGAGAACGACTGTCAGATTTTCACTTTGCCATTCTCAGGAGTGATCTTTCTGACAGGTGCGCACCGTCAAATGGCATATCCATACATTTCTCACAGTGTATTGAAAATAATACATGAGTCGCGCTGGGAGGTGATGAACATAATGGACAAGAGAAAAACATGGTTTCTGAACCTGTAATGACAGATTATTAACGTTGGTATCGAACATAGTAAGCAGCTTACGGAGAAGTCTCAAATGGCACTATGAATCAGTTGAATGTGCTATTAATAGAACAGTATACAGGGTATCAAATGATGCTCCGTTTCGTCTATGAGTTGGGCCTAGTGGCCGAGAGGTTAACGCCGTTGGCTTTAGAATTATTTGCCCATCACCGTTATCAGTTCGAATGATGCCAGTCGGGGTGTGCAATTCTTTCAAATGTGGAAGCTAGTCAGGTGACTTGCGGAAGGTCGATGGTTCTACCGGGAACACGCCCGTGACTGATACTGCCACCCCGTGTCATCCAACAATACTTGTGTGTGTTTTACGTTTATTTATCGTCGCTACCGGTTGCCCATATGAGCGACGCCTCCTGAAGAAATTAGTCATTTTAGATATTTGGAGGATAGTGCAATGATACAGACAGAAGACCCATTCCATAGTCTCCTCTGGTTCTTTTACGTGCACGGTGTACTGCACCGACACGAGACCTCGGTTTAAAGTCCCATCTTATTAGGGTCAGACGGGTGATCGAACCTGTGATCCCTGGATTACCAGTCCAGCGTGTTACCACTGGACTACATATCCGTCTGAATATGGCATACATGTACATGCAAACAAACAAACAAACAAACAAACAAACAAACAAACAAAACATGCCCTGTCCTGTCCTGTCTCATTTAGTTAGGCAGTAGGGGCCTAAACCCAAAAATCCAAAATTCCTGGATAAAATTGTTTTCTCTGTTGATTATTTATCTATGGGACATATATAATAATATCCAGGTGGGTGTGAAGTTCTCACATTTGGGCAATTTGAAATATTCAAAATTTTCAAAATGGCCGCCAATCTGAAAATGGTTAGTTTTAAATGTTATAGATGAACATGTTTTAAAGTACTATTTTGATTGTATTAAGGTTGATGTATTGGTGCGCCCGAACGAAGGTTTGGGGCGATGCCTCTAAAAGTAAATTTGTCATTTTATGTTAAAAGGATATACCCCGATTCTACTAGCATACCTTGTTCTTGCATATGTCGCAGGTATAGCACCGATATTTTGTACATCGGTTTTTAGTCCATACTACTCCATTTATACTGGACCATTGTTCACTGCCTGACCGCCCGTCCGAACCCACCCCCGTCATCCGCCCCCCTGTCCATCCGTTCTAACCATTTGAAAAATGGCGTCCAAATCCTGACTAGCATATTTCATTACCGAGAAGCACACATTTGCAAGTGCTTTATTACTCGAAACGAGATAAGAAGATCCACCATGTCACTGGTCTGTTTTGATTAGCTTTCTGTTGACATTCTGGTCATATTTCATGACTGTGGTCCGCAATAACAACACATCAGGGAAATACAAGTGTCATGCGCTAACATTAATCTCTCATAGCGCAGGGCGCTAATTTAGACAGAATATGAAAATTAATAATTGATAGTTTTATTGCATAGCTGATGATGTTAATGTATAAACAGTGTCTCAAGGGAGATATGGTTCATTACGCTGGTTCCGAGAGTTGTGCTTGGTTCCGAGTGTCCTGTGCTTTCATTAGAAACCTTTGTCAGACCAGTTTTCCTTGCATTGCTGTGCGTCTAATGTACTCAGATACAAACATATTGCAATCGTGTAATGTTTGTTTGTTTTGGGGGGAGTGATGGGGTTGGGACAGCAAGGCCATTACAAATAGAGTGCGGGCCCTCCGTGGCCGAGTTGTTATGGTCGTTGACGTCAAAGCACCTGTCCATCACCGCTGTATGTTCGGATCCCATGCGAGGAAGCTACCCAGCTGACTTGCGGAAGGTCGGTGGTTCTACCTGGGTACCCGTCCCTGTCTGTATTACTGCTCGGAGTGGCACTAGGCCGGGTCTACCTTCACCAATCACAGCTAGATAGTCGTACTATGACCTAATCTGTTGTAGTGACTTTAAAACAGACAACATACTTGTTTGATCACGTTACGTTGTTTTTAATCCTTAACCTGCCCAATAAATTGGACGGAATGTGCAGACAGCATAGATTCAGATCAGCAGCGGCTTAGCGTCAGTGTTTTAGACAAGTGTTTAGCACCACTGTCCGAAAAGCAAACAGCAAATACTCTGATCAGTCGGCACTTTCTGTGCCGTCTGATCTGGCTGTGTGCTGTTTGTAAATGCGACTTTAGTCGTGATTGGCAGGTTATGGGTCACGGCGTCATTTAGAATGGCAACAACAGTGTGTGTTTTACGTTTATTTATCGTCGCTACTGGTAGTTTATTTTGATTATTATTATTGATTCATAATTCATATGATCGTCGCCTCCTGAAGAGATTAGTCATTTTAGATTGTTGGAGGATAGTGCAATGATATAGACAGAGACCCATTCCAGAGTCTCCTCTGGTTCATTTACGTTCACGGTGTAAAGCTCCGACACAAGACCTCGGTTTAAAGTCCCATCTGAAAGACTATTAATGTTATTAGAGTCAGACTGGGGATCAACAGTTAAACAGTTACGGTTATGTAGCCAAATGACATGCGGAGCAACTGTGGTTCTACCGGGCTCACGCCCATGCATGTAAGGGCACATGTGTTCACTCTCCGAATAAAGAGCTGTAAAGTAAATGCTTAGCCTTAGTTGTTGGTGCGAAGTTAAATAATAATATAACAAACCTGCACAAACAGCCTTGCTCTCCCATAAATGTAAAGTGTACAGTAAAGTAATATGCTTGTTTATTATAGCGTCACACCTGTTGAAAAGGGTCCAGCCATTTCTGACTTATGATACACCTTTTTTTATGAACATCAGTACTTCCCGAATCCTATCCTTGTATGACAGGCGCCAAGCTGATAGGCAAACAATAATTGATTATTTAATTAGCTGGCGCATCACCAACCGGACATATCGGCACTAACCCTTGACGAGGTTCGAACCATCTTAATTAATTAGCTGGCGCATCACCAACCGGACATATCAGAACTAACCCTTGACATGGTTCGAACCATCTTAATTAATTAGCTGGCGCATCACCAACCGGACATATCAGAACTAACCCGTGACATGGTTCGAACCATCTTAATTAATTAGCTGGCGCATCACCAACCGGACATATCGGCACTAACCCTTGACGAGGTTCGAACCATCTTAATTAATTAGCTGGCGCATCACCAACCGGACATATCAGAACTAACCCATGACATGGTTCGAACCATCTTAATTAATTAGCTGGCGCATCACCAACCGGACATATCGGAACTAACCCTTGACATGGTTCGAACCATCTTAATTAATTAGCTGGCGCATCACCAACCGGACATATCAGAACTAACCCTTGACGAGGTTCGAACCATCTTAATTAATTAGCTGGCGCATCACCAATCGGACATATCAGAACTAACCCTTGACAAGGTTCGAACCATCTTAATTAATATTTTAATATTTTAAAATTTTGTGAGGCCCCTATCGGGTAACCTCCTTTATTTTGATACATAGATAACATACATACATTCATACATACATATTATACATGCATTACATCTATATATACATTGATATCACATATTGTTAAGCATTACATGTATTATTAGTTATTTAACATGTATATATATAATATATAATATAAAATAAGTGATCGTTTCCATTTGACAATATTAATGTACTATCTTTTTTAACTCTGGGTTCAGTGCATGATTTAAGAAAAAAGAGACCATTTCCGATTGTGTTGCTCTAATTTGTTTCTTTCCAGTGCTATAGCCTTTTCTAGATTAATTCTTATATCTAAGTATCTTTTAAAATGCTCGAAATGGGGAATAGTTTTCATATACTTCATTCTAAAAATAAAAAATGTACACAAAATAATAATGTAATTTATACATCTGTATGATTTAGAATTTTGTGTTCTACCAAAACATATTTCTGCTAGGTTGAACACAACAGTAATATTCTTAGATATTAAAAATTGAGATAGGTTATTCCATAATTGTTGGATGTATGCACATTCCCAAAACATATGTTCGATACTTTCGACATGCATATTACAAAAATCACATATATTAGTTGGCGTCAATTTACATCTAAATAAGTATGTATTTGTTGGGATAAGCTGCATTAGAAAGCGATATTGAAAACTTCTTAATGTAGTATCTATTGTAGCTTCAAATGTTAGTGAATAAATATGTTTCCAATTCAGGATGTGTTTTGGAAACATAGTATTCCACTTCTGTTCTGAGGTTATAGATTCTTCACTTGCTGCTTGTATTTGTATATGATATAGAAGTTGATTTGGATTTCTAGATTTTACCAATTTGTCTAACAATGTTTCTTTTCTGGCATGTGTTAAGATTTCTGGGTTTAAGATGGTTAAATATTTCCTTGGGATACTTTTAGTCAGTTTTAAGTAATTTAGAAATTGGTCTTCATTTATATCAAATATTGTTTTAGCTTCATTAAATGAAAATAATTTATTGTTTCGAAAGTCGTATAATTGCTCTATATAATTCATTCCTTTATCAAACCAATTTTTTATAAATAATGTCTTTCCTTCTGTTTTAATATCCGAGTTGTTCCATATGATATGTTTTCTTACAGTATCATTGGTTTTGTCGAAATCGGAGATTACTTTAAACCATGCATACAAAACGTCTTTCAGAAAATTGTTTTTAAAACATATGTTATTAATATCTGCTAATGACATGTTGCATTCGAAGATAAAAACTTCTCCAAATTTTTGAAGAGGTGATTCAAAGAAACATTTCCATAACCCTTTATTATCTTTATTTAAAAATCTTTTCACCCAACATGCTTTAATTGAGTAAAGAAAAGCTTGAATGTCAGTTACCTTTAAACCTCATTTTTCATACTGTTGCTTCAACACATTTCGTTCAATTTTGTCCGGTTTACCATCCCATAGAAAACTATATATGGATTTATTGATGTCTTTCATGATATTTACAGAAGGGTTAGATACAACGGTAAATGGATATACTAATTTTGGTAACGCAAAGGTCTTGATTACAGTTACTTTGCCTAGAAGTGTTAATTTGCGGTGTTGCCATTGCTTCAAACAGTTTTTAAATTCTTGTAGTTTTGGTTCTAGATTTAACTTAATGTTCAGTTCTTTATTTGTGCTGAAAACCATTCACAGAGTGTTTGCATTTTGATTTGTCCAGGTACATTTGATATCATCGCGATATCTTATGTTGGCATCTTTTAATGAACCTATTCTGAGAACTGTTGACTTGAAAGTGTTAAGATTAAGACCTGAAATCGTTCCAAATTCGGTTATGACCTATTAAACGTTCAAATGACTTCTGTTCACCATTATTGATATATGTGGCATCATCTGCGAAAAGCGTTTGTTTTATTTCTCTATTTTTGATGGTAATTCCTTTAATATCTATATCTTTTGCAATTACGCTGGAAAGTACTTCCATACATATAATAAAAAGAGAAGATGACAGAGGACAACCTTGTCTTACACCTCTTTTAATCTGAAACGATTCCGACATATGGCCGTTATTTATTATTACAATGTTTACATTATTGTAGAATAGCTTTACCCATTTAATAAGATTCTCTCCAAAGTTAAAATGTTGCAGACATTTAAATATGAAATCGTGGCTGAGACTGTCGAATGCTTTTTCGTAGTCTGAGAAGAATAGGATGCCGGGAAGGTTTTTATCTTCAAGATATTCAATTATTTCAAATATTAAACGGACATTTTCACCGATATAACGACCTTTCATAAAACCAGTTTGTTCAGGACTAATAATGTGTGGTAAAGCACTTTTCAGTCTGTTGGCTACTGTTTTGGTAGCAATCTTATAATCAATATTAAGAAGACTGATTGGACGCCAATTTGATAGTGATGTATGATCTTTTCCTGATTTTGGTAGTAATGTTATTATGCCTTGTTTTTGGAGGTCTGTTAACTCACCAGTACAAAAAGAACAGTTTAGCGAATTGACGTAATATTGTTTTAAATCATTCCAGAATATTTTGTAGAATTCAGTTGTTAATCCATCCGAACCAGGACTTTTATTATTTTTCATTTCAAGTAATGAATTCGAGCACTCGTATTCATTTAATAGACCTTCACAATTTACGCTATAATTATGTGACAATTTATTTACTGACTGATTGAAGAAATTTATCTTTGATGCTGCTATATCACGTTTTTTGTAGAGACTCTTATAGAAGTCACTTCTTCATTTAAGATGTTTTTGGGACCTACTATTTCGTGTTCATTTACATATAATTTTGTAATAGTTTTCTTTTCCGCATGTCGTTTCTCAAGGTTTGCAAAATATTTTGTGTTCTTTTCATTTCCTTCAATATGTAAGGCCTTTGATCTTATCATCATACCATTGACTCGTTGATCGTATAAGTTATTGAGTTCTTGTTGTTTATGTATTAGATCTTCTTTATTTTGATCTACATTTATATTTGATGTTATTAGTTTATTTTCAAGTTCTTCTATTTCATTAGTTAGTCTGGCTTCCTCTTTTATGTCAAGTTTTTTCTTACGTGTAGCATATTTTATAGTTGCATTCCTTATATTTCCTTTAATCAATTCCCATAAAACATTTGGACTAGCAGCATGATTGAATTGAACTGTTTCCTTTATACTATTCTTTATTATACTTTGGTACTCATTGATAAGCAATAGACTATTGTTTACTTTGAAGTAGCCAGGTCCCCTTTCTTGGTTAATAAAACTTATATTAATTAAAACTATGGAATGATCAGTCTTGTATCCTGGTTTAATATTGCATGCCTTTGTAATGTTGCAAAAATGTTCAGACACTAAAAAGAAATCTAACCTGCTAAATATCGGAGATTTTGTGTTAGAGTGCCATGTATATTGTAGCGACGATTTATTGAGATGTCTCCAAATATCTGTTAAGTTAAAGTGCTGCATTATATTGTTTAATTTGTTTCTACATTTGGTATGGGTGTCCTTTCGGCCATTCTTTTTGTCCAGATGAATATTTAATATCGTATTATGAAATTTTTATCGTCGTTTGTATGTAAAAAATCTTCTAGTTCCATAAATATATTGATATCATCATTGTTTGGTCCATATATATTTATTATTGTAATTTCTTGATCATTTATTTTAAGTTCTAGTGCAATTAGTCTGCCTTTTATTATTTCTGTAAAATTGTGGACGGTATAGGACCCAGCTATGTTTAGAAGTATCGCTACACCTTCACTATTAGACTTTGTACCACTAAAATAAGCATCACCCTTCCAGTCTGACTTCCATTTCTTAACAATATCATTTGTTGAGTGCGTCTCTTGCAAAAGACAAATAGAAACATCTTTACTTTTTAGCCAAGGGAACACTTCTAATCGTTTTCGTGTATTTCTGAATCCCCTCACATTAAGAGTACATATTAAGGACTCCATAATACACTGTACAAGAGAGATTTAAGCGACATAAAGGAAACGATCAAATAATGTTTTTTTAAAAACACTTCATATTCGCAGATAATTCGGTCGTGGGCAAGTATAAATTGACAATAGCCTGAAACGAAATTTTGTTACAAGTGGATGTTGCATCACATGACCACTGTAAGAATACAAATAAATCATATCTTCCAGAAAAAAAGGTCAGAGAAAAGCGTACTCGTTACATGAAAGTGTATGGGATAGGTCGCGTATACATTACAGCAAATAGATAGATCAGTATATATTGCAGATACATCGTATACACGTACAAGTACACATATATCAACGAATCAATGAAGCTGATATATATCCTAAGACAAATCGGTAGAGACAAAAAAACAACAACAACAAAACGAAAAAAAGTTATTGCTTATTGTCAATTGACTGGACAGAAACATGTGTCATATCTATATACAAAAAAAACAAAAACAACACACACTCATGCACACACACACACACACGCACGCACGCACGCACGCACGCACGCACGCACGCACGCACGCACGCACGCACGCACGCACACGCACACGCACCATCACACACCAGCACGCACAAAAGCGTGTGTATGCCCACATACAGGTTGTGTATTTATGACACACTATCCATGTGTATGTGTGGCTACCACACCCAAACTTCCATAAATCAATAATTACTAACATAATAAACATGGTATGCATACAGACATATATATCGTGACTCTATGATACATATATAGTTTGATAAAGTTGACTTGCCCTTTCATGGTTACAAAAGAATATTTCATAAGGATTATAATATATTGCTGAAGAACATGTAATAGTTTAGTCACGATAATTTCTGTGACATTTGTCATACTTCTGTTATATCAGTTCATTATCTATAATAGTAGGTATATGTAACACAGATAGTGGACCCAACGCTAACTGTACTAATATCTAGTTCCACACCTGTAAACAACAACGACAACAGCGACAACAACAACATCAAAAACACCTTAATGCCTAGACTTGTCATAGCAAAGAACACTCCCGGTCCATGTCCCTGATAATCTATTAGTGTATCAACTGCCCCTCACTCAATGAGCTTGGACCGTATGTATGAGCAGACGAACGAAAGCACACTTAGATATACATCGGCATACTGGCGGACAAGGTAAGGGAATAATCCGCGTTACAACATCTGGTCGTTGCGCTATGTTCCTATGCAAAACACTTTAGCACGTTTACTGTTGTGTAATATTTGATATCGCTATATATGCTCATAATACCATCTGTTTATGCACATACATATAGATAAAGCAAATATGATGTTACACAATGTTATTTATCAAGAAATTACATACATGGATTTCATCAAAACGCACCGGAATTGCTAACCTCACATCGTATTATTATTTGAATAGTCATGTGAATATACCGTCCCAATAAAGTATTTCTTCCTGTAAGAAGAAAAACATTTGGGATGTGTATTGTAAAGCGTTTATCAACACAATATTAATGCTTGCTCGAAACGAAATACAAGCATGATATTATTTAGATTATTGAAGAATAGACACCTGATTGGACACATTATTGGCATGCATTAATAATAAATATGTCTAAACGGAGCAAAGCGCCAAAGGTCAGAGCCAAATTAGACGATCCCAGGTACGCAAAGATTCTTACATAATATGTAGTAGTAGTAATCTTTATTTACATCTCATCATTGTACGTACAATATTTACAATAATATTACATGTATAGTTTACATAATAAAAGTACAATGCCACTCCAACATGGAGTTATAGGAGATGAACAAAATTATACATACTCATATTTATCACAGTATGTTAGGGATAAAGCTGCAATATCCCTGCTAATCGGATATTAAAAACTGCTCTAAGACAATTATAAAACACTGAAATACAAAATAGGTACTATTGCACACTGATTAAGAATTGGTCATATGAAATCTAACTTCGCTTTGATCAGATCATAGCGAATATGATTAGCAATGATATTACAGACGAACTAAAAAATGCAGTTAGAGATACAAGTAATAATGACATTATTCACAAATTAAAAAATTATTTACATAATAAAAACTGACGCCTCTGTAGAATAATAAAACAGGTTTTGGCACAATTACGAATCATCTCTTGGTTTGAAAACAGGAAACAATATTTATCATAATCAGACATTGAGTAAAAATTGATATTACACGCATATGACTTTGATAATAATTCTTGTCTTAAATCATTGTAAACTGGACACTTCAATATTACATGCATCTCATTTTCAATAGTAGCAGTATCACAAAACGGACAAATCCTAGATTCCTCTGGCAAACCTTCATACCGACCAGTCTCTATCCTAATGGGGGCAATCCCCAGTCGAAATTTGCAAAAAGCAGAACGATGTCTGGGTGGTAATACAATTTTGCAATATTGCTCTGCAATATAGTCAGTTTTAAACAAATTATATACTCTCAATTTATTCCGCCCGCGTCCAGAAGGACCTATGACATTGTTTATCTTGGTTGACCAAGAGTTTATATACTTATCATATGCTTTGACCTCTATACTATGTGTGAAAGAACGAGATATGGGATTAGCAAAGCTAGTGTACGTAGGAAAATCATTAGCCTCATAATAGCTCTTAACCTTAAAATGCCAATTTCTACATGAACGACTAGCTTTACTATATGCCCAGAGTGCCACTCGCTTATTGATCCTTGCGGTATCCATACCTGAAAGTCTCGACCAATAAAGCGAGATATCTTTCCATTGTCGGACTATTGGGGGTTTCCAACCCATATCTCCTGAAATACCATTGTTTGGTGAATATTTGCCGACACCCAGAAAATACCGTAATGCCCTATTATGGACGGCTTCGAGACACGAATATGATCGAAACCCCCACAAAGGAGCACTATAACTGATTACAGGCCAAACTACCGAATCGTATAACTTTGTAAAAACATCATAGGGCACACCACCCATTAATTTACATTTTGCAATAAGTAAGCCCAATGCGCGACTGGCACTCTGAGAAACAGATTTAACTGTAATATTATTATCTAAATGTTCATGCAAAACAACACCTAAGTAAGTATATCTGTCAACAATATTAATCTGATATATTCCACACGTGAACCTAAACTGTGTGCTTAATTCTGACTTGGGACGAAAGTGCACAACATTACTTTTAGACGCATTTACAGTCATATCATTTAGAGCACACCAATCATTTAAAGCATTCAGTAGCACTTGTAAATCATCAACAGACTCCGCTATTAACACAATATCATCAGCATAGAGCATTATACAAACATTCTCATCCCCAATTGTGATACCAATACCAAATGTCTTAAGATATAGAGACAAGTCATTTATGTATAAATTAAACAAAAGAGGTGAAAGTATACAACCCTGACGCAAACCGCACTTGACATCAAACCATTCTGTCTTAAATTGATTAACCCTTACACATGACTTTACAGATGCATATAATGACTGCAATGCGCCAAACATTTTACCAGATATTCCTATATCAGATAAACGTTTCCATAAAATATTTCTATTAATAGTATCATAGGCCTTCTTAAAATCTATAAATGCACAGAACGTGGATTTGCGTAACTTTTGTCTTGACTCGATTATATTATTTACCCCAAGTATCTGGTCCGTTGTACTTCGACCTCTTCTAAAACCATTCTGATCATCTGATACTTTATCATTTGCCTCGGACCAAGTACTTAATCTACTGTTCAAAATGGAACAATATACTTTATACATAGCAGGGGCAAGTGAAATACCTCTGTATGATAACGGGTCCCTTCTGTCCAATGTAGAAGATTTTGGTATGGGATTAATTATACATTTACTCCAAACTGATGGTACAATGCCATTATCAAAGCATATATTAAATAAAATGTGAAGAAACGTCGTTATTAAGTACTTCTACAGGGATACAGTCTATGCCACATGCTTTGCCTTTATTGACAGAATTAATAGCTTTATGGACTTCTAACACCGATACATGATTATTAAGATTAGCATCATTATCAGATATATTGCTGGTAGCATTAGTACCAGTAACATTATGTGCGGTTTTGAACAGAGAGCTAAAGTCATTTTTCCATCGTGATAAAACAATATCGATATCATTAGAAACAGACCCATCCTCTAAAACATCTTCCATTGGAATTCTGTTATTTTTCTTACAGTTTACTCCAATTTTACCAATTGATTTCCAAAACTTAGTAGTATCAACAACGCATTCATTTAATAGTTGAGATTGTAATGAGTACCAATGGAAACGCTTAGCTCTCTGTCAAACAACTTACGGGTACGGACATACTCAGATTTTAGTGTAAGCCTATTACTCTTATCTGTACATGATAACCAAACCTTTTCAGATTTACAAACGTTATTCCATAAATCAGTCAATCTGTCCGACCACCATGGTTTACCTGGGCGGCGTTTTTTATTATACATACCATATTTAATTTCCTTACAATGTAAATTATCCGACATATTCTGTTGGACAATCCCACACCAATCTTTGTAAACGTCATCAATATCAGATTGAGTTCGAAAACTACATTCCAGTTTTGTAATTGTTTGGTTAACATGAAACAACGATTCTTGACTGAGCATAAAATCAGATGGAACATTAGTAACATCATATTTATAATGGCTATCTTCCTGTTTATTAATATAATGCGGTACTTGATCATGAAGGTAACTATCGATCATAATAGTCCACATAAGTAGCGAATGGTCTGGCAATGTACTAGATGTAATAGAAGAAACATGTTTGGTTTTATTAATAAGATCTGTCACTCTGATAACTTTAAATTGTTAAAATTTAGATAAACAGTCATGACTGACAAAGCAATAATCCACAACAGAACTTCCTTTAGTAGAAATAGAGGTAAAATCATTACCCCCATTACCACGACCATTCAACATACACATATTTACATTGACTAAAAAGTCTAACAATAATTCACCATACTTATTAAGACTAAAATCAATTACTTCCCGGTCAGTTACAACATCGATTCCTTTAATGTAATCATCATCATCTCCACATCTACTGTTAAAGTCACCACATATATACATAGTTCCGCAATCTTTATACAAGTAAATAATAGAGAGCAGCGAATCATAAAAGTTATTGACATCAAATAGCCTAGACGAATTTTCAGGAGGAAGATAACATACACAAGGCAGGATTGTAATATTATCTGACTTGTGACACAATTTAAGCAGTAAAATACCCTCATTAGAATTATCAACTATAGACACATTAAAATGTTCAAGTAAAGTATTTCTAATAAAAAATCCAACACCGCCGGAGCCGATCCTGGCATTTCTATGAATGCGAGTTCTGTTGTGGCCATACCATGTAAAACCCTCCAAACGAAGCACATCGTTGGCAAGTAAATGGCTCTCGGCAATACCTAAAATATCTAAGTCATTTGATAAAACACACGAAGACCTAAGCATGTAATTGTCAGAGTTCTCATCTGCTTTCCAACCTCTCACATTCCAAAACCCGGCACGAATCTACCTACGCCCACGGTTGTAACCACCAGTGCGGCCCCGAGAAAACGAACCTCCAGATCGACCATATCCTCCAACCATGCCACACTGAACACGTTGGACATCCCGGCGTTCGTCAAGAGGAGTATCTCGGTTTTCATTACGGTGTTGATCGTCGTGGGAATCAGGGCGGTTTTCCCGACGGTTCACAGAGTAATTCGGATTGTGGTGTCCAGATGCGTGACTACGATTATCCTTGCTCTCGTAGTTCCTATTAATGATTCGAGATCCCCTCATTTGTAAATTATCAGCATTCAGGGCACCCAAAATAGTGGCAAAGTTCACATTCGCAGCACGATCCGCAGGGGCTTGATCATGATGAATGAACACCTTGGGGAATTGACGGCTATCCCTCAACTGAGGTTTGGCTTTCATGACTGCTTGCTTGTCACTCCTGGTCTTTAACGTTGCAATTATCACACCAGGTTTAGAGTCACTATAAGACTTCTTTCGGTCGGCTTTGCTCACAGTAACGTTGGCAAGTCTTAGTCCATCTTTGATTAGGCCATTAACTTTGGCCTGTGTACTCTCGCTGGCACTCTCTGGCATGTTGCGAATAACAATGTTCAGTGTCCGATCATAAGATGAGTGTTGTCCTGTGGAAGATGTAGAAGAAGTTGGAAGAGATGATATATGATCACGTATATCAGTAAGATCAGCAGTTAGTTCTGCTTTCATAGATTGTTTGAAATATTCAAATTTAGAGTCCATTTTCACGTCCACATCACGTTTGAGTTTACTTATTTCGCTATTTACACGTTTGTCAAGAATTTGAGAAACTTTGTTTGCAATGCGATTCTCTAATGAAGCTTGCAGATCGTCAAAACGTTCATTCAGTGACATATACATCATATTAACATCAGCGGACAGCTTGTCAAACATCTGTTGAAGAGTAGGTGTAGCGCTGACGTGCACTTCTGCTTGTGAAACAACAATATTGCGAGGTGCTGGCTGTGGAGCAACAGGATTGTACAGGTTCCGCTTGGCTCTAACAGGAGTTCGTTCGGTAAGTATGTCCGGTGAAGTACTACTTCTGGCTTTCTTGGACGCAGTATCACAAGTACCTGATACTGAACGATGGCGTTTACGTTTACTAGCCTCAGGAGTGTCCACTCGTGAGATTAACTGCGACGACATAATAGACTGCACATAGTCGGCAGCCTCAGTAGCCTCCAATACAACGCTTGAATGGGTCGATTGCGTAGACATTATACTGAATAGTTAGTTAACTAGCTAAAGCCAATGGGCTCACTGTGCCTTTATGTAATTTCCAGCGCGCACCAACAGACCGCACAATCTATGTGAACGATCAAATTTTACCGCTACATTCACGACCTTTATCAAATATGTCCAGCGATTAAATGTATGCTCCCATGCGTGACGAATTTTTCTCGATATAGGATCTTTACAAACCGAGGGAGCTAATCTGGAATGCTAAAGCATGTACCTGTTACTAAATATAGTAACACTCAATATACACACGGTAAAATGTCACAAAGTCATCTAAAACAAAGTCACTATTCACAATCACAATCACAGAATTTCAAAAGTACCTTTCATCACGTCCTTACAAATATAAAATATATCCAACAATCACTATAAAACTAGTTTCACAACGCAAATACTGATCTCGATAAGAAAGT
Organism: Archivesica marissinica; assembly: GCA_014843695.1. Classification (NCBI taxonomy): domain Eukaryota; kingdom Metazoa; phylum Mollusca; class Bivalvia; order Venerida; family Vesicomyidae; genus Archivesica; species Archivesica marissinica. The sequence goes on along the minus strand of CM026400.1, from coordinate 29,193,626 downwards.
AAACAACTAGACGACATTGACCGGAAGTACCATCTGTGTGTCTACTTATATATAGCGCCAACATCTCTATAACTACCAACCAATGTTACAAACAATTTGTACATAATAATAGCAGGAGCTGTTTTCACAAACAAATGTGAACTAGATCTTTACATCTGAAGCCCGAAAGTGCCAGATTTCTATAAGATGAAGCAAACATACGTTTGAGCACATCATTTTACAACGCAAATATATAACCTAACTTTATATATTAGCATTATTTGTCAGTATTTTTAATTATTCCAGAGAAATTATTGCTGTTGTATAAAGTTAAGATCGTTGATGAAGACAACTTCTGGTACGGTATTTATGTTGTGCGGAGAATGATATTAAATTTAATTTAAATTAGGCGAATATATATTACTGTTCACAGTTGATAACAGTTTGATCACATGATAACGATCGTGTCGATTTCATTCGTACGCTTCAACGCAGTTAAAAAAAATAAAGCTTTTCTTACTAATCTGTCATACAAATGTAGTCATACTAAGTTACAATGATTTAATATCGACGTTGATTATGTTCAGCTTCTTGACGGCATGTTTAACCAGTGGCTATATTCACTACATTGTACATGATGGATACCGCCAGTTCTGTATTTATACATAATACTTCCATTCCGTGACCACACATACTCTATATCACTTGTCATCTTTTTCTTCACACACATTAACACATTTTGATTCATCTTGGTGAGGTCCTCTGATATGAATATAGGTTTCGGAAGTGATTTTTTCCTCCTCATTACAGAATTCCTCACAAGTCTCGATGTAAACTTGACTATGATTTGTCTTGGTTTTAGTGTTTTCCTTCCAAGCCGATGGAACATGTCAATATCCTCTCTCTTGATGTTGAGTCCTGGTAGTTTAGTGTTTTCCTTCCAAGCCGATGGCACATGTCAATATCCTCTCTCTTGATGTTGAGACCTGGTAGTTTAGTGTTTTCCTTCCAAGCCGATGCCACATGTCAATATCCTCTCTCTTGATGTTGAGACCTGGTAGTTTAGTGTTTTCCTTCCAAGCCGATGGCACATGTCAATATCCTCTCTCTTGATGTTGAGACCTGGTAGTTTAGTGTATTCCTTCCAAGCCGATGACACATGTCAATATCCTCTCTCTTGATGTTGAGACCTGGTAGTTTAGTGTTTTCCTTCCAAGCCGATGGAACATGTCAATATCCTCTCTCTTGATGTTGAGACCTGGTAGTTTAGTGTTTTCCTTCCAAGCCGATGACACATGTCAATATCCTCTCTCTTGATGTTGAGACCTGGTAGTTTAGTGTTTTCCTTCCAAGCCGATGGCACATGTCAATATCCTCTCTCTTGATGTTGAGACCTGGTAGTTTAGTGTTTTCCTTCCAAGCCGATGGCACATGTCAATATCCTCTCTCTTGATGTTGAGACCTGGTAGTTTAGTGTTTTCCTTCCAAGCCGATGGCACATGTCAATATCCTCTCTCTTGATGTTGAGACCTGGTAGTTTAGTGTTTTCCTTCCAAGCCGATGGCACATGTCAATATCCTCTCTCTTGATGTTGAGACCTGGTAGTTTAGTGTTTTCCTTCCAAGCCGATGGCACATGTCAATATCCTCTCTCTTGATGTTGAGACCTGGTAGTTTAGTGTTTTCCTTCCAAGCCGATGGCACATGTCAATATCCTCTCTCTTGATGTTGAGACCTGGTAGTTTAGTGTTTTCCTTCCAAGCCGATGGCACATGTCAATATCCTCTCTCTTGATGTTGAGACCTGGTAGTTTAGTGTTTTCCTTCCAAGCCGATGGCACATGTCAATATCCTCTCTCTTGATGTTGAGACCTGGTAGTTTAGTGTTTTCCTTCCAAGCCGATGGCACATGTCAATATCCTCTCTCTTGATGTTGAGACCTGGTAGTTTAGTGTTTTCCTTCCAAGCCGATGGCACATGTCAATATCCTCTCTCTTGATGTTGAGACCTGGTAGTTTAGTGTTTTCCTTCCAAGCCGATGGAACATGTCAATATCCTCTCTCTTGATGTTGAGACCTGGTAGTTTAGTGTTTTCCTTCCAAGCCGATGGCACATGTCAATATCCTCTCTCTTGATGTTGAGACCTGGTAGTTTAGTGTTTTCCTTCCAAGCCGATGGCACATGTCAATATCCTCTCTCTTGATGTTGAGACCTGGTAGTTTAGTGTTTTCCTTCCAAGCCGATGGCACATGTCAATATCCTCTCTCTTGATGTTGAGACCTGGTAGTTTAGTGTTTTCCTTCCAAGCCGATGGCACATGTCAATATCCTCTCTCTTGATGTTGAGACCTGGTAGTTTAGTGTTTTCCTTCCAAGCCGATGGCACATGTCAATATCCTCTCTCTTGATGTTGAGACCTGGTAGTTTAGTGTTTTCCTTCCAAGCCGATGGCACATGTCAATATCCTCTCTCTTGATGTTGAGACCTGGTAGTTTAGTGTTTTCCTTCCAAGCCGATGGAACATGTCAATATCCTCTCTCTTGATGTTGAGACCTGGTAGTTTAGTGTTTTCCTTCCAAGCCGATGGCACATGTCAATATCCTCTCTCTTGATGTTGAGACCTGGTAGTTTAGTGTTTTCCTTCCAAGCCGATGGCACATGTCAATATCCTCTCTCTTGATGTTGAGACCTGGTAGTTTAGTGTTTTCCTTCCAAGCCGATGGCACATGTCAATATCCTCTCTCTTGATGTTGAGACCTGGTAGTTTAGTGTTTTCCTTCCAAGCCGATGGCACATGTCAATATCCTCTCTCTTGATGTTGAGACCTGGTAGTTTAGTGTTTTCCTTCCAAGCCGATGGCACATGTCAATATCCTCTCTCTTGATGTTGAGACCTGGTAGTTTAGTGTTTTCCTTCCAAGCCGATGGCACATGTCAATATCCTCTCTCTTGATGTTGAGACCTGGTAGTTTAGTGTTTTCCTTCCAAGCCGATGGAACATGTCAATATCCTCTCTCTTGATGTTGAGACCTGGTAGTTTAGTGTTTTCCTTCCAAGCCGATGGCACATGTCAATATCCTCTCTCTTGATGTTGAGACCTGGTAGTTTAGTGTTTTCCTTCCAAGCCGATGGCACATGTCAATATCCTCTCTCTTGATGTTGAGACCTGGTAGTTTAGTGTTTTCCTTCCAAGCCGATGGCACATGTCAATATCCTCTCTCTTGATGTTGAGACCTGGTAGTTTAGTGTTTTCCTTCCAAGCCGATGGCACATGTCAATATCCTCTCTCTTGATGTTGAGACCTGGTAGTTTAGTGTTTTCCTTCCAAGCCGATGGCACATGTCAATATCCTCTCTCTTGATGTTGAGACCTGGTAGTTTAGTGTTTTCCTTCCAAGCCGATGGCACATGTCAATATCCTCTCTCTTGATGTTGAGACCTGGTAGTTTAGTGTTTTCCTTCCAAGCCGATGGCACATGTCAATATCCTCTCTCTTGATGTTGAGACCTGGTAGTTTAGTGTTTTCCTTCCAAGCCGATGGCACATGTCAATATCCTCTCTCTTGATGTTGAGACCTGGTAGTTTAGTGTTTTCCTTCCAAGCCGATGGCACATGTCAATATCCTCTCTCTTGATGTTGAGACCTGGTAGTTTAGTGTTTTCCTTCCAAGCCGATGGCACATGTCAATATCCTCTCTCTTGATGTTGAGACCTGGTAGTTTAGTGTTTTCCTTCCAAGCCGATGGCACATGTCAATATCCTCTCTCTTGATGTTGAGACCTGGTAGTTTAGTGTTTTCCTTCCAAGCCGATGGCACATGTCAATATCCTCTCTCTTGATGTTGAGACCTGGTAGTTTAGTGTTTTCCTTCCAAGCCGATGGAACATGTCAATATCCTCTCTCTTGATGTTGAGACCTGGTAGTTTAGTGTTTTCCTTCCAAGCCGATGGCACATGTCAATATCCTCTCTCTTGATGTTGAGACCTGGTAGTTTAGTGTTTTCCTTCCAAGCCGATGGCACATGTCAATATCCTCTCTCTTGATGTTGAGACCTGGTAGTTTAGTGTTTAGCGTCGTAATCACAATGTCAGCCGTTTGATCGGGATTTTCTGGCAGGGTTTTTCTGTGCAGTTGCCGGTACTGCTGTTTTGGAATATAGTTGAGCGGGCATATTTCCAGTTGTAGACTTGTCAATATGTTCCGTAACAGCAGGGGATATATTTTCTTCGATTCCATTTATCCTGATGTTATTAGATCTGGAATATTGTTCGATGTCATTTAGGTACCTGTCTGTTTTTTGCTCACTTTGATGTATTTCATGTTTTAATTTGTCATTTGTATGCGCTTGGTCATCAACTTGGTTCTTGAGTTGGGTTATTGTGATTTTTAGTTTGTCGTTTTCTTGTTCCTTGGAAAACAGATTTGACTCCAGCAAATCAATTCTCTTTTCCACTGATTGAAGAAGATGTTCTTTCAGTTCATTTATCATGTCTTTTATCATTGTTCGTAGAGTGCCATCATCCTTGGTCATAACATTGGAGAGTTTAATGTTAATTTGATTTAATTGGCTCTTACTATCTATGTCGGTTGTCTCCTCCGTCTTCTGTTTTCCTTTGCTCTCCTTAATTGGTTTTGTTTTCTTTGCCGGAGGTGTACTAGCGCTTGTGTCCATTCCAGTGTTACTGCCAGTACTACTCAGTTCACTCCTGGTACGAACTTTTCCACCTTTGTTCTTGTCCGCCATTAGATACAAATTATCCGTATATCACACAGAGTACCTTTAATTTGAATTTTGGTTATTGTCATAAACTATGTCGATCGATGGTAGAAAACCAATATGGCGCAGCCCATAGCGACCTTTGTAAATTGAAAACTATCACATTTTCTACGAAATACTGCGTCTCAACTATGTTTCAGATTGTTATATTAAGATATATGAAATGGTACCATTTTTAAGAAATCCTTTGTCACATTCCAGTTTTAATAGTCCATAAACACACTTAAATATTTAATAAATTCCAGCGTAAACAAATTTATCAACACTCTCAGTCAAGGGACGTCACTCTCTCTCTCAACCGGCCATATCAGAACTAACCCTTGACGAGGTTCGAACCATCTTAATTAATTAGCTGGCGCATCACCAACCGGACATATCAGAACTAACCATTGACGAGGTTCGAACCATCTTAATTAATTAGCTGGCACATCACCAACCGGCCATATCAGAACTAACCCTTGACAAGGTTCGAACCATCTTAATTAATTAGCTGGCGCATCACCAACCGGCCATATCAGAACTAACCCTTGACGAAGTTCGAACCATCTTAATTAATTAGCTGGCGCATCACCAACCGGCCATATCAGAACTAACCCTTGACGAGGTTCGAACCATCTTAATTAATTAGCTGGCGCATCACCAACCGGCCATATCAGAACTAACCCGTGACGAGGTTCGAACCATCTTAATTAATTAGCTGGCGCATCACCAACCGGACATATCAGAACTAACCCATGACATGGTTCGAACCTTCGACTTCCCGCTTCGTATGCGGATGTCGTAACCACTAAACCACGGATACGGTATACTTGGCCCGACAGTATTATGAAATCTAGAAATCAATCAATCAATAAATCACGTGCTGTAATTACAATCACATACAGTGTTTTAATACTCAGAACCCGAGAAACACTCGGATCCGATTGGTAAAATGGTGAATAATTTCTGGTATGAATAATTATTGATTTCAAGTTCTAGTGTTTATTAGAGTGCGGATTTTAAAATAAGCTGACACGAGCGACCGCACTTGAAAAAAGTGATCATCACTGCCGCCAGAATACTGTAATAGCATGACGATTTTTATTGAGCCAGGAGATATGTGATTCGGAAGGAAATACGTTATGACACACACAAACCCCAACATAAATGCAAAACTAGCAATGATGTGTGTTTTACGTATATTTGTCGTCGCTACCTACCGGTTGCCCATATGAGCGACGCCTCATGAAGTTATTAGTCATTTTAGATATCGGAAGGCAATGCAATGATACAGACAGAGACCCATTCCGGAGTCTCTTCTTGTTCTTTTATTTGCATGGTGTAAAGCATCGACACGAGACCCCGGTTTAACTTCTCATTCGAAATACTATGATATCAGTCATAGTGTGGCATCCGTGGTCCAGTGTTGAGCATCGGATTTGGAATCGATCGGTCCCTGGTTCGATACTCGGTCATGCCACGTATGTAGTGTCATTGAGCCAGGCACCTCACACACATCGCTTAGTACTGGTTAACCACTTAGGTCGGCTAAGCTTGCCCAGGAAAACATGTCTACGTCTCCGCAAGGGGTTTGACATTAATATAACATACATACATTTTAGTATGGTATAGCGGGGGGGGGGGGCATCGAACCTGCGACCCTTGAATTACAAGTCCATTGTGTTAACCACCGGACGACTGATCCGCTTCTACTAGCAATGGTTATAATAATAATAATAATAAAGAGAAGAGACTCATTTAACAAAAGTTAATCTACCAAACCAAATGAAGAAACTATATATAATATGCTAATGGAATATTATACTATATGAAATTGTCTAGCAGAGTAGAAAAGTGGGAATGAGACGATTAATGACAATAAATCTATATAACAATGTGCATATATGACTTATAAGGGTATCTTGAAAATAAGTATGAACTCGGCTTCAAGACAGCAATTCACAGAATCTAGTAACTATAGCAATGGTAATACTAACATGTGATTACGACTGTGTACAATACACAATATCATCTGAAGTAATAATAGTAGAAATATGTGATTAGTTTGTATTGTTATTGTACCACCTTAAGTAGAGAAGTTTGAACTGTTGGATAGTTGGAGCATTTACTATGTGATTAGTTTCTATTGTTATTGTACCACCTTAAGTAGAGAATTTTGAACTGTTGGATAGTTCGAGCAGAACATTGTTGACTTAAAATGTTTGATTTTTCTTTTTGTGTGTGTTTAAACTTGATTTATTTTACAACGATTGCGAAGCAAGTTTTAGCAACTTATATTAATAACTTTCGTTGGCGCGGATGAAAACGTAAATGTGGTTAAATATGGGACTTTAAACCGAGGTCTCGGTTCGGTACTGTACACCATGCACGTTCAAAGAACCCGAGGAGACTCTGGAATGGGTCTCTGTCTGTATCATTGCACTATCCTCCAAACATCTGAAATGACTAATCTCTTCAGGAGGCGTGGCTCATGTGGGCAACCGGTAGCGACGATAAATAAACGTAAAACACACAACAATAATAATACTGTATTCAATGGCATATGTCTACGCATTAATAGTTCTGTATCATATCATTCAGACAGGCAGGTAGGTGATCGCAGAACGAATGAACGATACGTCTCGTCCAATCCGAATATGTTTATATCCCTATCTTAGCCAAATAAATAACTTGTAAGAAGCGATCCGCAGTAATCGCTGGTTATAGGAAAATAGCGAATTGTATCGATTATTAGTCGTCTAAAATCGGAATATGACGGGCACAATGCGATTATAGTGATTATGCCGCTAAATCTTCGCAGCTTTGGTGAGGACATAATTAATAACCGCCGTTTCCCCACAAACGCAATGGAGAGACAATGTAATCATTCTTGACGTTTTTATTGTCTGTTCTCTTTTAAAGTGAGTAAGCTGTACACTGTATCTCAAAAGTAAGGATACAGAAGAAGGGGGGGGGGGGTTGGATTGTAGCAAAACTAATAATTTTATCCTCACTAACCTCGTAATTCTTCAGAATATCATGGCCGATATAATAGGCATATTTCTCGAATACAAGATTGTATTTAAAAAACAGAAGAATATGGTATTAAAGACACATTTAGGAGTTGATAAAGCGCATCTTTTGTGTGTGTGTTTTACGTTTATATATCGTCGCTACCGATTTTTGGAGGATAGTGCAACGATACAGACATAGACCCATTCCAGAGTCTCCTCTGGCTCTTTTACGTGTACGGTGTAAAGCACCGACACGAGACCTCAGTTTAATGTCCCATCTGAAAGACTGTTAATTTCATTAGGGTCAGACGGGGATCGAACTTGCGATCCCTGGATTACCAGTCCAGCGCGTTACCACTGGACTACAGATCCGTCTGTGCGCATCTTTTCGCGCAGCTATTTCCTTATAAATTAAAATGTTAGCCAATTAAATATTATAAATGATCTTCGACGATTCTTGCTTTGCATTTATATTATAACGCATATTACATAATGTTGACAACAACTTTTATTATTTTTATTTTGCTTTTATGATTTTCGTTTCCTTTACTATTTTTAACAGATAAAGGGAGATAATTAAATGTATGTTTCAGAACATTTGCATCAGGTATTTATCAATCAATTGCTATACATGTAGCGGAGAGAATTTCAATAAGCTAGTTTAGATAAAGACGGGTCAGTGGTCCAATTGTTAACAAGCAGGACTGCGAATCCAGGGATCACATGTTCGATCACCGGTCTGACCGTAATACTAATAACAATAGTCTTGCTTTTAAACTTTGTTTATTTTACAACGATTGCGAAACAAGCTTTAACAATTTATATTAATCACACTCGTTTGCGCGGATGAAAGCGCATATGTGGTCATTAGTGTGAGAGGAAACCGGAGTACCCGGAGAAAACCTACCTGTCCGATCTGGCGACAACCGTACCATCTCACATACATCCCGGTCCGAGGATCGACTCCGGGTTGCATTGGTGAGAAGCGAGCGCGCTAACCACTGCGCTAATTGGACAGCCAGTTTAGTTTAATCAATACAATATACAATACAATACAATACAATACAATACAATAAGTTTATTGCATAAAACAGTTACACAGTTAAAACTTGCTTCGCAATCGTTGTAAAATAAATAACGTTAATACATTGCAGTGCATCATTACACTGCTCACTGCTCACTTCACCCACATATCTACAGCCTTACACTGCTCACTTCACCCACATAGCTGCAGCCTTACACTGCTCACTTCACCCACATATCTACAGCCTTACACTGCTCACTTCACCCACATAACTACTGCCTTACACTGCTCACTTCACCCACATAACTACAGCCTTACACTGCTCACTGCTCACTTCACCCACATAACTACAGCCTTACACTGCTCACTTCACCCACATATCTACAGCCTCACACTGCTCACTTCACCCACATAACTACAGCCTTACACTGCTCACTTCACCCACATAACTACAGCCTTCACTGCTCACTTCACCCACATAACTACAGCCTTACACTGCTCACTGCTCACTCACCCACATAGCTACAGCCTTACACTGCTCACTTCACCCACATAACTACAGCTTACACTGCTCACTTCACCCACATAACTACAGCTTTACACTGCTCACTTCACCCACATATCTACAGCCTTACACTGCTCACTTCACCCACATAACTACAGCTTACACTGCTCACTTCACCCACATAACTACAGCCTTACACTGCTCACTTCACCCACATAATACAGCTTTACACTGCTCACTTCACCCACATAACTACAGCCTTACACTACACTGCTCACTTCACCCACATAACTACAGCCTTACACTGCTCACTTCACCCACATATCTACAGCCTTACACTGCTCACTTCACCCACATAACTACAGCCTTACACTGCTCACTTCACCCACATAACTACAGCCTTACACTGCTCACTTCACCCACATATCTACAGCCTTACACTACTCACTTCACCCACATAACTACAGCCTTACACTGCTCACTTCACCCACATAACTACAGCCTTACACTGCTCACTTCACCCACATAACTACAGCCTTACACTGCTCACTTCACCCACATAGCTGCAGCCTTACACTGCTCACTTCACCCACATAACTACAGCCTTACACTACTCACTTCACCCACATATCTACAGCCTTACATTGCTCACTTCACCCACATATCTACAGCCTTACACTGCTCACTGCTCACTTCACCCACATACCTACAGCCTTACACTGCTCATTTCACCCACATAACTATAGCCTTACACTTCTCACTTCACCCACATAAAGAAATGACATTCTCATACAATGTTCCGTATTTGTACAGCATTGATGTTGTTTGTAAAGTTGAAGGTTTCTGTACGTCATCATTAAAAACTGAAACTCCCTGGATGTATAGCCAATCTAACCAAGCACTCATAACAACCATTTTAATCTTAATTTGACAGCCATCTGCCCGGTGGACAATGGAACACGACTAAAAAATACGGACAAACATTACTGGTTTTGTCAGTGGCTGGCAATTAATCAATACTTTATGAAAATTATTGCTTAGCGTTATGATGCAGTATTTTCTCTCATTAACCAATTTTCTTATCACATTTCCATAAATTGTTGATCTTGTGTGATTGGCAAGCATTCGTCTGTGATATAGTGATATTATAAGTACCGTAAGTACACCTTTATACCTTGTTTGTTTTGGGGTTTGGGGTCTCCAAAAAATTGATATTGATACGGAATACCCAACGGTATTTCGTTAATAATAGTTTTGCAATTTGATTGATTTGTAATTAATTTCTTATATTCTTGCATGATGTTGTGTCGTGAGTACATCTCTTATGAGTCTTCTGTAGAATCAGTCCACGTGAGGACGCTATGCGTCTTCTGTAGAATTAGTCCACGTGAGGACACTATGCGTATTCTGTAGAATTATTCCAGTTGAGGACACTATGCGTATTCTGTAGAATTATTCCACGTGAGGACACTATGCGTCTTCTGTAGAATTAGTCCACGTGAGGACACTATGCGTCTTCTGTAGAATTAGTCCACATGAGGACGCTATGCGTCTTCTGTAGAATTAGTCCACGTGAGGACACTGTGCGTCTTCTGTAGAATTAGTCCACGTGAGGACACTATGCGTCTTCTGTAGATATAGTCCACGTGAGGACGCTATGCGTCTTCTGTAGATATAGTCCACGTGAGGACGCTATGCGTCTTCTGTTGAATTAGTCCACGTGAGGACGCTATGCGTCTTCTGTAGAATTAGTCCACATGAGGACGCTATGCGTCTTCTGTAGAATTAGTCCGCGTGAGGACGCTATGCGTCTTCTGTAGAATTAGTACACCTGAGGACGCTATGCGTCTTCTGTAGAATTAGTCCACGTGAGGACGCTATGCGTCTTCTGTAGAATTAGTCCACGTGAGGACACTATGCGTCTTCTGTAGAATTAGTCCACGTGAGGACGCTATGCGTCTTCTGTAGATATAGTCCACGTGAGGACGCTATGCGTCTTCTGTAGAATTAGTCCATGTGAGGACGCTATGCAGCTTGCACGCGGAAGGTCGGTTTTTCTATGCGGGTGACAGTCCTAGTCGTAAATATTTCTCATGGGGACGGGTGGCACTAGGGGTCTGCCTACACCAATAACACCAGGAGAGTCGCCGTACGGTGCGACGTTAAGCCCATAATAACAAACAAGCAAACTTATACCAACAAGTCTGTTTTTTTATTTTACTGGCTATAGTGAAGAAAAAATATTAAATGTCTAGCATTTAAGGAGAGGACAACCGTAAGCTGTATAGCTTTATGTCCAATTCTTTAATATAAGTGTTGTAAATAATCATGTATATAATAGAAAATAAATATGTTGAAGCTAAATGTCTAGCGCGAATATTCGAAAAAAAAGTGATTACATTCACCAACGTCGCCGCAAGCGGTTTTTGTTCAACTTACATGTGATTTTAAGCAACTAGATATAATATCCTCTCGTTAAATAATAATAATAATATATAATAAATAAATAATAAATAATAATAATATAATAATAATATATAATACTATATAATAATAATAATAATAATATATAATAATAATAATATAAATTAATAATATATTGTTATATATTATATATAATGAATAATAATAATAATAATAATAAATAATAATAGTAATAATATTATTATTATATATTATATAAATAAATAATATATTATTAATATTATTATTATTATTATCCACATGGAATCAAAGCATGAGAGAGAGGGGGTTGGGTGTACTGTGGATTTAAATTCATCCTGTTTAAAAATACGAAATTATTATTATTATACCAGATTTCTTGAGCGCCCTTTTCATGTAAAAATACACGTTCAAGGGCGCTTTACATAATAACATATGACATACCACAGATATGTAAACATAATAACAATGATAAAACATAGTATATGCAAACAAAACATGTGTTAAGGTGATAATATATCTTAAATTTAAATTAAATTAATTTAAATTTCATTGTATACTAGTGTCCAAATTGCTATGTTAGCCCCTTTAGTAAAACATAGCTCGAAGCGAATGTCAACACCTTTAATAAAACATAGCTCGAAGTGATGTACGCACATTCATTTCATTGCTGTTATGATTGGTTACGGAAACCCGGAGTTCGAAGGGATCCGAATGAAAGAAGACTAACCTAGTAAAAATAAGAGTATATATTTTATCAACACTGTTCAAGTACAGTCTACATCCGCTATGTCGAATTCCGTCGGACCGAGCAAAATACTTCGACATAACCGAAGTTTGACTAAAAACGAAATTCGATACAAACGGAACCAGTTATATGTAAAATGATAGTGTCTGAAACGGGACCTTGATCCGACATCGAGATAATCGGATAATTCTACATAACCGACTTTGACATAACGGATGTAGACTGTACATTTAAAATGTTGAAAACGGATAGGTTTCATTACTGCAAATGTTGAGCAACATTAGTTTTGTAAGGAATACAATTGTATGATAGCAATTTGTTTTTGAAAAATTGGGACAATCAGTTTTTGAGGTCACCACCACAATGGGTCCGACAGAGCTCGAGTTCACACCCACTCGGTTACGATGAGCAAACGTTACCCATTACACCAGAGACCGGAGAAGATCCACAAACCATGATGTATGTTTTTTAATGACCTTAATATTCTATCATGATTCACCATATTAATGTAAAGTAAGCAGATTTCGAGACCTCTTTAAGAAAACATGTTGTATAAGATTGTGTCGGAAGTCCCCGGATAATTGCCAAATTCATTACGACTCTTGTTAAAATTCTCGTATCAGTGACTACGCTTAGATTCTTTAATTAGTGGGAAATGTGATGGTTAACGTCCGAGTATTTCTAAGAAATCTGTCATGGTCTAGACTGTCTGAACTCTCTTTAGTTTGATGAATTGATCAGTTACATGTTCTTGAAAATATCAACAGATATTTAGATAATGTATATGACTGTCATGTCAGAACACCGATGTATCGATTTGTTTTGTTGTTAATCATTGTATTTATCAACCATCCCCAGTTGGTTAATCTGGTCTCCGGACATGGATGCATTATTTATGTTTTTGGTAAATAGGGCAATCTACAGAAGAGGCTCCAATTTCCGAAGCATTACCTTCCCGATGTATAGTACCGATACATGATACCACGGTCTCATGGTTCCCTCTGTCTGAATGTCTGTCTGCGCCACTTCTGTCGCCAATTAAAAAAGCTTGGAACCAACTAAGAGCCATATAGTTGACAAAATAAATATAAGCTATGTATTTGACAAAACATGTACCCAAAAAAAACAAATTAAAAAAAAAACAGTTGCGCTAATAAGTTTCGCAAATTCACAAAATTTAGCGCCAATATTTGTTGTTATTTTCTCGCAATTGGCGTCATTGGCAGTGGGAATTCTGAGTCAGTTTATGGTTCATTCGGAAATACTTTAAATATTTACACTTTACACACATTGGCGTGTGAGTCATTTTCCAAGCATATCATATATCCCCACTTGTAAATATTTTGTTAATCACTCTACATTTATATTATTATTATTATTATATACCAAACTTATATAGCGCTCTTTTCATCTAAAAATAAAACGTTCAAAAGCGCTTTACAGCCTAAATATCACAAATATTGATAAGAACTCCCACATACAATGTGATGAAACAAGACAAAATAACAAACACAATTACAATGGATTCTAAATATGCTATAAAATATTCGGATCTAAAATTATAACAAATTAAAATATAGGTAATAATTAAATAAAATGTGTTCATTTGTAGTCTTAATCCTGATTGAGCACAGACAAAGTTCGATATTTATGTTCCATATGAACATTTAAAAAGGTGAGTCTTCAAAGCCTTTTTGAAAGAACACAATGTTGTTGCACTTCTAAGATTTGATGGAAGAGAATTCCAAAGTTTTGGGGCAGCAGTCATGAAACTTCTATCTCCGTATGTGACAGTCCGACTTCTTGGCAACACAAGCGTAGCTGCTTCATTTTTAGACCATAAGTCTCTGTTTATGTCCATTATCAGGAACCTTCGAAACCCGGATTCACAGTCCAACGTGACCACTGGCCATATTCGAGATAAATCTGTTAACACTAGCACGATGTCAGAAATTGAAATTGAAGTTCGAAAATGAACTATCCCCCACACATCTAATATGACTAATCTCTTCAGGAGGCGTCGCTCATATGGGCAACCGGTAGCGACGATAGATAAACGTAAAACACACACACACACACACATTGGTTGTTGTTTCTACATGATACACACGTATACGTTTAGGCCTACCAGCAATCTAAATACGAAGGAAACATTCCCTTGTTTTAAATTCTACACACATTGTCAATAACAGCTGTGTTTAGGTATGGACCAACTATTTCCGGTCGTCCGAGAGAATAGAAACACATGTGTTGTTGACCCGTAATATCTATTTAAAATATTACCTTGAGCTGTCCATTGCTTTAGAAACTCAGCTTGTCGCTAAAATGTTTCTTTCTTTGGGGTGTATTCTGTATTCTATATTTTCTGATCAACAAATCCGTCGCACGTATTGTTCAGTTCAGTGTTAAATAAATCTGACGTTGTGTCGGAACCTGGAAACGACGTATCTTCCGTTTCCGATGGACGCCAGCGACGTTATAATCAAATGACGTCAGTGACGTACATCAATGACGTCAGTTAATGAAAGACCACCAGAAGGACACATGTATACGTTTACAGAAATTGAAATTGAAGTTCGAAAATGAAATAATGTGTTTCTTTGCGATATATGTATTGTCACCACCAGTGTTGCGCACATGAATAGCTCTCGTATAACCTCCCGCCATAAAAACGTGTATACATGTATGTACAATTATTGTAGAAAACCGTGAGCGAAGTGCGTTGGATTACTAATTCATATAAAATCATATAAATTCAATTTCTACGAGTTTCTCGAACTACAGACGGGCCGGGCCGGTAGTCCAGTGATCGCAGGTTCGACCCCCCATCAGTCTTTCAGATGGAACTTTAAACCGAGGTCTCGTATCGGTGCTTTACACTGTGTACGTAACCGAACCATACGAGACTCTGGAATGGATATCTGTCTGGATCATTGCACTATCCTCCAACATCTAAAATGACTAATCTCTTCAGGAGACGTCGCTCATATGGACAACCGGTAGCGACGATAAATAAACGTAAAACACGCACACACTCGAACTAGAAGTAATAAGTAGTTTCACGATAATTGGGCGATACAACAATGCTTTCCACCATATGCCATTCCTTGTAAGACATCCGGAAAATAAATGTATTTCCAGTAGCTATGTTGACCTTTCAGTTCACTCTATAATCGAAATAAATGGATACACTTGGTATGCCGTTATGCCTTAGGTAGTCTTTTCTGCAAATTGGAAAGTCTGAAACTAGATAAGATTTAATCGACTGTGTACATATATAAAGTCTGTGTTGTGCGAATGCATAAGCAGCTCTAAACTAGAGGATAGCAATAAGAGAGATTTCAAACCCACACGCTGACAGTTGACACAAGAATAAATGCTTGGTTTTACAGTGGTATCCTATAGCGAATCGGAGTGGACACTGACCGTCCTGACCACAGGCCTTGGCCGATTTCTCCCAAAATCGAAAAACTACCTCCCAGATAACCCATCGATTTATTCACTAAGTTTCATCAAAATGCATCACAACTTCTTGAATTATCATGTGCGTAGATACGCACAGACGCAGCCGAAACAATATGCGCAATTGTGGTTAATTAGACTAACTGTCTTAACGCGACATTACATCAGAAAAAGCTAAACCCAAAGGGGCCAAAACAAACACTGTTTACGGATAGCATTGCTACTACAAATCCTTCCGAAATAATTCGAACAATAACTTTCAATCAATAAACATTATTATCCTGTCACGTGATTAATGGCAAGTGTTGTGAACAATTAGCTCTCGATTATTTCATTAAATACCATGATGTAGACCTATTCATTATGTGCGTGTGTGTTTTACGTTTATTTATCGTCGCTACCGGTTACCCATATGAGCGGCGCCTCCTGAAGAGATTAGTCATTTTAGATTTTGTAGGATAGTGCAATGATACAGACAGAAACCCAGTCCAGAGTCTCATCTGGTTCTTTTACGTGCACGGTGTAAAGCATCGACACGAGACCTCGGGTTAACGTCCCATCTGAAAGACTGTTAATTTTATTAGGGTCAGACGGGGGATCGAACCTGCGATCCCTGGATTACCAGTCCATCCTGTTACCACTGGACTACAGATCCGTCTGTTCATTATGTGGCCAAAATTGGACATTTAATGGCAAAGTGTATAGTGTTGAAATGTTAGTAGTTTATACAAATTTATTTGAGCTCGATTGCGAAACAAGTTATTTCAACTTATATAAATCATCGCCACGAAGGAGAGAGAAGAGGCAATGTGGAATTTAAATGCCTTGCCTAAGGGCACAATCGTAACGGCTCCAGTGAGGCTCGAACTCCAGACCTTTCGCACCTGAAGCGAACGCGCATCCACTGCGCTATCACGACTTCCACTGTTGAAATGTTAGATAGTGATACTACTGATGGATAACTACGGTGGATATTATGATACCTACATATTTCTATGGAAAACAAGGTACATCAATTCAATTCAATTCAATATCAATAACACTAATGACTTTTCACCTGTCTGTCTCATACCGTTACGTTCTTTTGTACTAAATATTATCGAGTGTTACGTCTCGCGCTAAACGGTTCTTCAGTTATACTACACAACTTTACGAACGCATTGGTTGCTCATTGGTCATGGCTACAGTCACGTCTACACCATTCCCCCACAAGAAATCTGAAAAGTGTGATCGTTTATCTCCAGACATTGTTGACAATAAGAAGGGCAAATTCTGTGAAACCCTAGACATGTCTAATATTGAGTCTTCTGTCACCGACTACATAGCTGTACGTCATATCCAGCTGAGCCACGATGCTCTCGTCGTAATATCAAACAAGCTCCACGAAACATTCAGAGCCGACAAGGAAGCTATGGTGAAGTCTGTTGTGCAATCTGTGTTGCCTCAAGTAATCGACGGCGTCAATGCGGCGCTAACAGAAAAGGTCGACCAGCTAACTATTGCACACAAGCGGGTACATGGCGATTTTTTATGCGCAACAGTTACAGACAGATCATACTGAGCAATATAATAAGTGTAAACTGCCTACGCAGCACTGGTTTCCTGAGAGAAAACGGATCGACTTGTCCTGGATATGGCAAATGGACCCGATAATTCGTTGACATCAACATCATCCATCTCTACTTCGAACACTGTATCTGAATGATTGTCATTGAAAAACCACGTTTCTTTTGTTCAATACAAAACCAAAGTTAAATAAACAAAGTGGAGATAGCAGTTGAACATGGCAGTTTCGACCTTTTGGCGTTCTCTTAGACTTGGTTAAGTGATTCGATAGATAACTCTGATGTTGCTCTCCTTAATTTGCAAACCCCAGAACGCATTGATCGTGTTGGTGATAGTCACGGCGGTGTTACTGTTTATGTTAAGAACAACTTCAAGCAGCACTGTTAAGAAAATTGAATCAATATGTGAAGACTTTTAACTTAGTTCAAACAATTGAAGACCACACGCACTTCACCAAACACTCCTCCTCCATAATATATTTAATTTTTGTGATTAATCCTGATAGTGCCGTCCTAACTGGAGTAGGAGAACCGTTTCTTGATCTTCAATATAGATACCATTGTCCAACTGTTGGAATTTTAAAATTTAATGAACCCAAAGTGGCAAGCTTTGATCGGCATATCTGGAATTATAATAGAGCAATTACCAGACATTGTATGCTAATTTTGCCACGGCCAACTTAGAACGTGTAAAAGATGAAGACATAAATATATACACACGAAACTTAACCAGGCTAATTTTATCTACAGCTAAATACTCTATTCCAAATAAAACTGTTAAGGTGAAACCGCTGGATGCCCCATGGAGAAATAATGCCATTAACTTACATATAAGGAAATGTAAACGTGCATATAGGAAGGCTAAGGTAAGCAATTCTGCTTATTACTGGGCTAAATTCAGACTGCTACGCAATGCAATAGTAACTTTCATAAGAACGACAAAAGACAAATATTTCAGATACATTAACATCAGATGAAATGTGCTCCAGAGACTGGTGGAATATTCTAAAATCGTTTATCAATAAACCCACCCAAAAGTACTGCCATACCAGCTTTTATTAATGCAAATAATGATACATTAATTACTGATAATACTGATAAAGCGAATTGCCTGAACAATGTTTTTGCGACAATGATAATAAAGAACCGCTAGTTGTTAACACAAATGTAACAACTACACTAAGTTCCATTAATATCACATCAACTGTAGTACTTGATGTTTTAAAGTTATTATCGACAAGGCCTCTGGTCCTGGTGATTTTAGCAATAGAATACTTGAAGAAGCCTGCCATGAGCTTTCAAAACAGTGATATTTTCAATTTATCTTTAAAGCAGCCCTATATCGTATGAAATAAAATATATTTGAAAAATTCAAATTTTACGTGTGGGTATTATAATTTGTATAATTTGTATAATTATGTTCAATTAGTTAACAGTGTGTAACAGTATTTCTTCAATAAAACAAACTCGAAACCGAAAGTAAAACTTTCCGAGTCAGTCGGTCACGCACTTGTTTACATTCGGAATGCATCTACCACAATTGTCACACGTTGTCTTTTTTAATTGAATTACTTGAGATGTCGATTCACACCTCTGTTATCTAAGTCTTTTATGGACATGTCTACATCCCTGCGAGGGATCGACGACATTAGAGGAAGATAGATAGATAACTGTTCATGCTCAAAATATGTTGACATTCCAACGTGCTTTTCTACATCCGATGTTGTTTCACGCATGCGCGCTGTGCGTGTTTACATTTCATTTGTTGATAAACAATTCGCGTATACGACGGTGTATATTCATTGGACGCATGGCATACAAGCAGAGGATTCGGGAAGTACTGATGTTCACAAAAAGAGGTGTCTCATAAGTCAAAAAGGCTGGCCCTTTAAATAGGGGGACACTATAATAAACAAACACCTTAGGCATCAAACTGGTGCGTTGCATTCAATCCTTCTAAATCAGAAGTTGTAACCTTCTCCAGAGCTCACCAAACACGACACTATTTACCATTGACATTGAACGGCGTCCCAATATTAGAGGTTAGTTCACATACGCACTCATTATTGCTAACTAAGGATTGTACTTGGCATACTCACCTCACTTACGGCAAGTAAAATTGAGGCATGGAAACGAATATACATAATGAGCAAATTAAAATAAAAACTAGATCGTAAATCCTTAGAGATAAGTTATACATCATTCATACTACCTATTTTAGAATATGCAGATGTAGTATGGGGTAATTGACCCGAATTGGTAAACAATGACATAGCACAAATTCAAATCGAGGCTACCAGAATTGCAAAAGGTGCATCTAAACTAGTTTCATTAATGATCTACAAAATGAAGTGGACTGACTGGGAATCATTGCGCATCCGTAGACACAAACATAAACTCATACTGTTTTACAAAATGAAAAACTGTTTGACACCTGAATACTTTATATTATCTGATCTTGTACTTGAAAATGTTGGTTCATTTAGTCGATATAATCTTTGAAATGCTGACGTTATTCGATCAATTGACTGCAGGACAACTTCAATACTACAATTTATTTTTACCATCCTTAATGAGAGACTGGAATGACCTTGACAGTATCGTTAGAAATGCAACAACTCTAAACATCTTTAAAAGTCAAATAAAGAAAGATAAAAGTAAAAATCCTACGTTCTTCTATTATGGTGATCGATACGTACACAAACGAATTAGAGACAAATCAAATGCACTCAACGAGCATCCCGTTTTAAAAAACATAATTCAATCACCACTATTCCGATGTGGATCTTATGAAAACAGCTACCATTTTTACATTGAACGTACAAGCTATACTAATATTCGAATTGATTTTCTTCAAAACTTGCTAAGATTATGCCCTACTGCCAATCTGCAGACTGTCGTACACGGTAGTGAGACTCTTACAGATGACATTAACAACATACTATTTGAACATGTCTATAATGTCATTCGCGATACAAAAAGATTATTTGAGTGAAACCCATGTATATAAGAACCCCGTGTATATAAATGCCGGATTTGTAGTCCAGTAGTAACACGCTGGACTGGTAATCCAAGGATTTCAGGTTCGATCCCCGGTCTGACCGTAATAAAATTAGCAGTCATTCACTTTGGACATTAAACCGAGGTCTCGTGTCGGGGCTGTACACCATGCACGTAAAAGAACCAGAGGAGACTCTGGAATGGGTCTCTGCCTGTATCATTGCACTATCCTCCAAAACTCTAAATTGACTAATCTCTTCAGGATGCGTCGCTCATATAAGCAGCGTTATTTTGTGCAAGAATATGATAAGACCCACTATGGTAATGTGATTGATAGGATCCTACACTCGTGATGATTTCATACAACATTTCATGAAACTCGTTTTGGAATTCTCGCCAAATGACTCGCTTAATAGCAAACTTCTAATACTCGTTTCATAACATATGATATGAAATCAGCACTCATGCAAGATCCTATATATATACGAACGAACGATGTAGTTTTGTTTAAAGTCGCCACCGCATAAATGCATTTGGGCGACTGTACTTTCTAAGTTGTTTAGGTTGATTTCTCTCTAAGTTGTTTATGTTGACGAAGCTGTGAAGGTATCCTCGTTCTTCGCAGGGTGACAAGTCCTGGTTCATCTTTCGAATGGGTCCTTTGTAGGGCCACCCTCCTCACTGTTGGTCACCCCGCAGCAGCATTTATACGGATCTGACAGTTAGACATCTGGTCGTCGGTTGTCACTCAGGGGAGCGTGGATGCCACGACTGTTGCCGCTCCCTCAGGTCCGCCGTCTCGTCTATCCGCCGGAGAAGTAGAAGAATGAAGAGAAAGATCGAAACGAGCCGGCGAAGATAGTGTGACACCCTAAACACCATCAGAAGAGACGGCAGATCTGTCCTGATGTGCCACAGCCGTGGATCCACATACTGGAGAGATTCCCCATTCGCAAGACCGACGACCAGAAGATCCCAGTATCCTACGCTGCTGCTGCGGGATGTGCACCGGTCACGACGTGCACGTCGTGAGGAGATCGACCGGCCCTATATATATATACTATATATATACTATATATATACTATACCTAATAGTTCTGTTTGCTGTGGTATGGATACCTCTCGATGGCAATGTCATCACGTCACGTTTGTGGACGTCGTGATAACGCTGTGGTAGCGGCTTCGCTTCAGCTGCGAAAGCCCCCCCCCCCAAGTTCCCGCCCAGCTGTAGCAGTTACAATTGTGCCCCTGGGAAAGGCATTTAAAATCCGCATGTCCTCTTCTCTCTCCCTCGTGGCGATGGATTACATCATGAATGAGGTATCGAGAGTGATTAATATAAGTTGTGATAACTTGTTTGGCAATTGAGCTGAAATAAATTTGTTGGTTTTAAAACAATGTTGGATTGGATCGAGTTGGTAAGGTGTGATTTTGCGTTTATTTACCGTCGCGACCGGTTGCCCATATGAGCGATGCCTCTTGAAGAGATTAGTCATTCTAGATTTTTGGAGGATAGTGCAATGATACAGAAATATACCCATTCCAGATTCTCCTCCGGTACTTTTACGTGCACGGTGTACAGTACCGACACGAGACCTCGGTTTAAAGTCCAATCTGAAAGACTGTTCATTTTATTAGGGTCAGACGGGGGATCGAACGCAAGCGACGTCTCCTGGCATGGAGGTTATAACACTTTTCTACAATCTCAAACTCAGTCTCAAGCTTCTGATTGGTTCAGCTGACAGTAACACTCAGAATCAACCACCCAATCAAATCACTTGAGCTTGAGATCTGAAAACAGTGTTATAACCTCCGGGCCTGACGAGATCATTCATTACAGTTTACATTACAGTAAATATCGCTGTATAAAGTTCTATCAGAACTATTGTTTATATATTTAGGGCCAGACCGGGGATCGACCCTGCGATCCATGGATTCGCAGTCCAAAACGTGTTAGCCACTGAACTACTGACTCGTCCTATGTTGATGTGTGTGTTTTACGTTTATTTATCGTCGCTACCGGTTGCCCATATGAGCGACGCCTCCTGAAGATATTAGTCGTTTTAGATTTGTGGAGGATAGTGCATGATACAGACAGAGACCCATTCCAGAGTCTCCTCTGGTTCGCTTCCGTGCTCGGTGTAAATCGCCGACACAGGATCTCTGTATAAAGTCCCGTCCGAAAGATTGTAAATAAGATTAGGACCAGACCGGGGATCGAACATGCGACCCCTGGATTCGCAGTCCAACACGTGTAAACCACTGGACTACTGACCCATCCTATGTACAATGTGCTTCATTTATACCCCACTGTGATTTAGAATAGTCAATGAGGGTATCTGAAGTCGACATCTTAAATTCAGTATTAAATATTTAGCTTAGTGTCTCATGAAAACGAATCCGCTAAGTGTGTGTGCGTGGTATAAAAACCTCGATCAATGTTGAATGCGTCGCCACAGTTCCATTTCTCTTATAATTCACATATTGTCGTTTTAAAAATTCCATTATTTAACAGCTGGTAGCCATGGAAGCCAAACTGCGATCCGTCGTTATAATTTCCATATTGGTCTCTTCTCTCGATATATTCGGGATGAGAGAATTATTTCAGTTAAAGCTATCTCCAATTGTCTGCTCGTCAGACCTCTAACAATTGGAGGCTGCTCATTAAACTGGTTGTATCTGTTGGACTTGAACATAACGAATGAGCTATCACGAGTCAAATAAACCTCAGATTAAAGTCAGAACTATTTTCTCTAACAGCTTTGTGTGCCTCCGTTGCTGGGTGGCTGGGTGGTTAAGGTAGTTGACTTCAAATCACTTGCCCTCATCGTAGATTCGAATCCTACAGGGGTGTCAACTTCTTTATGCAGTTATCCAGCTGGCTCGCGGAAGGTCAGTGGTTCTACCCGGGTGACCGTTCGTGCTTGGGGTCTTCCTCCACCAATAATAGCTGGAGAATCGACATTTGACCTAAGCTGCTGGTGCGACTTTGAACCCCAGAACAAAACAAACAAACACGCTTACAATTATTAGTATAATTAATAGAAAGCTTACGATACAATAATGAGTAAATAAGTTTATACAATTTATTTGAGCTCGATTGCGAAACAAGTTCATTCAACTTATATTAATCACTCTCGAGACCTCATTCCTGATGGAATCCATCGCCACGAGGGTGAGACAAGATGCAACGTGGATTTTAAATGCTTTGCTTAAGGGCACAATCGTAACGGCTCCACCGGGGCTCGAACTGCGGATCGTTCGCACCTGAAGCGAACGATCATCCACTGCGCTATCACGACTTCCAAATCTTGTTGGATTTGTTTAAGTTCTTATTTTTCTTGTTGAGTACAATGAGAGACATCGGTCAGTTACTGCCCCTGAATACTCTCTAAACAATGAGAGGCATCGGTCAGTTACTGCCCCTGAATGCTCCCTAAAATTAGATCGGTCCTATTTAGTGTTTTCCTCTGTTTTTATCGTTGTAATGAGTAAATTAACTTACACGAGCATGGATTAAACATATTTATTCCACTATATACATTCACAAACAATACATGTACACGCAATCAAAGAAATAAGTATATAGGAAAGGATTCAAACGGAAGCAGAGCTTATGTAGTTTATCTCCTTGGATAGTGGAGGAACCACAACAGTTTGAGACGAAATGGAATATTTATAATTAATAGATAAAGCAGACGAAAAAAGGAACAAAAGAAATGAATACAGAGCGACGTAGCATAATTATGCACTATTTAAAACACCGTCGTGACGTCATACATTGTTACTTGCAGTCCATTATTATTAATATTGGACTTCTGTCAAAAGGCCAGAGTATTATATTAAATCCTATGCGTATAGGTACGATACTAACAATTTTAATTAGTAGGATCTTGTTGTATAATTGTATAAGTGTGTGTTTAAGTAAGATATAAGCCTCAAACGGATCCAATATGTAACATATTGGTACTGTCTTCGGCGCCACGCGCCACACTCAGTCCAATCATTTGCATATTGGATCGTTTTCGGTTTATATCCTATATATACCATTACATTACATATATACATAGTGCATATATATACATTACATATTATACACATGTACCCGGGGGTGGGGGGCGCTCCGTGGCAGAGTGGTTGTGTTCTTTAACTTCAAATAATTTACCTTACACTTGCTTGTTCGAATCTCAATGGGCGTCTCGGAATTATTTCATGTGAGGAAGCTATCTATAGCTTGCTTACGGAAGGTCGGGGGTCGTCCCCTGCCAATTATAGCTGGGAGATCGCCATATAAACTATGTTGTTAGTGCGACATTAATCACCAAATACAAACAAAACAATACACAGTTTAACTCACCCCTAATGCTCATAATAAAATCGCGTTGACTGGACAGATCTGAACTCAGCCATGTTTTAATCAAGAGAAAGGTCATGGCCACAGTGAAGGGTGTTGTGAAGTGGTGTGTTATAATACTGAGACATGGTATTACGAAGTTTTGCTTTGGTATTAGGGTACTTATGACAGGATAGACTAGACGTTCCAATCTCACCACAGCCACACAGTGGAGATTTAATATACTAGAGGACATAGAAAACGCACACTTCGGATAAGTGTGTTTTTACATGAAAAACAATAGTATAGTAAGTACAGGCAAGTTCTCCAGACTGAGAGGCAAGATAGAGAGACTTGCAGTGAGTGCGTATAAGGAGAGACATCTGTAATTTTCTATTACCTCCCTTGGCAGATAAAGTCTGATTTATTCCAAAATGTGAATGTGTCCTTTTAGTTATAATCCTTTGTTTTTACTGTTGTGTCCTAACCAGATGTTGCGATATGATAAATGTGATTTGATCAAAATCGTGTTAATTAACTGATAACATTGTTATACAAAGAAGTACCCATTGCATATACTGTAATACATAGGTCGATATATAGTAATTTAATAATCATTTGAAGCAGTAGTGGGATAACATTGCTAGCATGTTGTGCAAAGGAAACAGCGATAAAAACAGAGGAAAACACTTAACACGACCTATCTACTTTTAGGGAGATTTTAGGGGCAGTAACCAACCGATGTCTCTCATTATTTTGTAACATTTGAAGATTTCGTACGCCAATAAACTGTATTCCGGTGTACTTAGTATGTTGTTGGCTAAGCGCTGCCAATGTGCTTGCACACTGTGTTTCCTTCGGACAGAGCCTTGCAATATATACTTACTGTAGGAATAAATGAAATATTGTAATTATTGGTAAGCGTGTTTGGACTAAAAAAATATTTTACCTCGATTGCGAAACAAGTTCTTATAACTTATATTAATCTCTCTCGTGACCTCATTCCTGATGGAATCCATCGCCATGAGGGAGAGAAAAGAGGCATGTGGAATTTAAATGCCTTGGCTAAGGGCACAATCGTAATGGCTCCAGCGGGACTCGAACTCCGGGGCTTTCGTACATAAAGCGAACACGCAACCACTTAGCTATCACGACTTTCACTGTGCGTGTTTGAATGAGGTCTCCATTGATTGAGGAGTATCTATGTTCGTTGCCAACAAGCTTAGGAACCCACGCAGAAAGAAGAGAAGTGGTGAATGTGTGGGTCATTTTAAAGAACAGCACACATGACGTGTGTGTGCTTAATCAGATATGTTCATACCGACCGATTGTGTTCATGAGTGTATCTAGTGATGCTAATGTCATTGTTCCAGTCACAATTATTGCTGTAGCTTGTTGGATTTGTTTAAGTTCTTATTTATCTTATTGAATACAATGAGATACATCGGCCCCTTACTGCCCTTGAATACTCCATACAATTAGATCTTAGGTAAACACTGACACTGTCCCACCGCTGGCACCGTATACATGTTATTATAGGTTGTAAAAGAACAAATAAGTTGCCTATACATAGTAAAAAGTAAAAACATAAGGTTTGTTCATTTATATTTCCAATCTTTCATTTCATTTCTTCTGATACAACATCCACTGTGAAGAGGTATTCAAATCAGCCTGAAACACACCAAGCATATTTCATATTTTATGTTTCAAATAGCCAGTGCTCACCTGTGAATAACGTCACTGTGTTTACACACTGTATTCCTCCACCAAATAATACAGTATACCAACCTTCAGTTTATAATGGTCTGAATTCTTATACCACATCTTTTCTACACATCAACTAGTCTGAAGTCTTCTCAAGTCACATCATTTCTCAAAAACACAAAAACTATACACTACCTGTCATGAAAATGCATTTTTAACAAAAATAAAAATTAACTATATTAGTTATTGGGATGCACTTCTGCCTATTTACGTATATACAACCTATAAAGTGTCTTACCTATAGTTACACTTTATCTGTATATGTCTCTGAATGTCTCGTTTGGATTCTGTCGTAAAAGGACGCTGAGCGGGCACCTTCCGATCTTCACAGTCCCTCGATCTCGTTTTGTCTCGCTCATTCCCGTCCCATGCTGTCGTAGTGATATTCCCCGGCCAAAAGCCGTCACGGACCGGAGTTATCACCACACAACATTTTATGAAACTCGAATTGAAAGTTTGCTATTACGCGAGCCTCGGTTAAATATTTGTTATGGTATAAAATCACCACTCATGTAACATCCTATATTTATCAATTTACTCATTTTTCTCCTTTTTTCTGTCAGGCTGAAAATTGTAATTTTCTCACTGCGTTCATCTTTTCCCGTGTCATGGTTTTCGTGTATTCTATGTAGCCCCGCTGGTTACGGTCGCCTACTTGTATACCACTGTAACCTATCATCACTGATGGTCACGGGCTCGAGCCCCGCTCAGACCGTGTCTCATTTATATGAAAAAGTTGGCAGTTTCTTATGGAGGTTGGTGCACCCAAGTACTGGTTAACCGTTGGAGCCTGCCCAGGAAAGGTGTTGTTAGGTAAACTGCCCGCCGGCGATATAGCCCGAAATGGTGCTAATGCAGGCGTAAAACCCGAAATATAACAATGTATTATATATGTGTTGTCCAGCGAACAGCATGCGAACTGAAGACGGCAACATGTTTAGTTTAAACATATTTTATTCAGTTCAGACGATAGTAAACGTTGGAATACATATACATCAAACAAATGAATTTGAATCGGAAAACAAGCAACGAGTATGCTTTTAGACTTTAGAATAGCATACTAGACTATAAGCTATGACTGGATTTTCAACTATAATCAAGCGGCTAGTGTATTATGCAAGGTGACGAGTTTTCGCTTGTAAGTTTTACGTTTATTTATCATCGCTACCGGTTGCCAATATGAGCGACGCCTCCTGAAGAGATTAGTTATTTTAGATTTTGGAGGATAGTGCATGATACAGACAGATACCAATTCCAGAATCTCCTCTGGTTCTTTTACGTGCACGGTGTAAAGCACAGACACGAGACCTCGGTTTAACTTCCCATCTGAACGACTGTTAATTTTATTAGGGTCAGACGGGGGATCGAACCTGCGATCCCTGGATTACCAGTCCAGCGTGTTAACACTGGACTACAGATCCGTCTGTATCGCTTGTATGTCATTTACTGTATCATTTATATAGATTAGAAATGGAGTTGGCCCAATAATGGAACCCTGTTGAACACCAGCTGAACTAGAATTAAATGTACTGTTTAGATTAACTAACTGTACTAGACTGCGTCTGCCAATCATAATCATGACTGATTGTTCAGCAGTAATAAGTTGAAGTTAAAAGCACCTAGCACACATTGCTTAATACTGGTTAACCGCTTTTTTCTAGCTCATATCAACGACCTCCCCGAGTATATCAAGTGTTTAGCTAGACCGTATTCAGGTGACACAGTAATGTACTCACAGTGTGCTGAACTAGAATGAAATGTACCGTTTGGAAGAACGACTCTTTGATTTTCATTGTGTTAATAAGATGTGAACCAATATACTAAGTTGCCAAAGATAACAATGTTTTTCAATTTGAAAACAAGGCCCTTATGCAAAATGCGATCAAATGTAATTACTTACTGTGCCTGAGAGCTATAGTTATTTGGATGACCGAGTTTAAGCATATGAGGGCAATGACATCTTTCCAGGCAGGGGCGTAGCCAGGAGGCACATTATGTGCAGGCCCGGGTAAATAATGTTGAGTGAGCGTAGCGAACGAGATTGCTAGGGGGTCCGGGGGCATGCACCCCCTGAATTGTTTGTTTTTTAGGATGCAATTTCCCGCATTCTGCTGCATTTAAAAGACAAATTCGGACATGTTTTTATAACAAATAAACATGACAATACACTGTTCTGCTTAGCTATACATGTACATCAAAAGCAATAACTATTCTATTTTTTTTTTGTGTGGTCAAAATGATGTGCAGGCCCGGGCCTGTTGGCCTAATGGCAGCTACGCGCCTGCCAGGTGTTGTATATACAGTTCAAAGAATAAGTCACGAATAATGAGATTATTGATGTTATCTAGACCAGCTGCTCTTGCAAACGGAAATGTGTTTATAAAAACAGATATAATTTATTCCGGAGATATAATAGCATCACTTAGAATCGGTTAGTCGATAATCCACATGTGCGGTAGTTGTATATATTGGAGTTGTCATCATTCCTAGTCAGACAGGTTAAGAAATCGTACAGCAAATCGACCCTGCTTGTGATATTCTGTTTAATGAGATCACTAGCAGTATGAGGAGAATTATCTAGACGATGCGTGCTTAATAAATGGCCGGTGACACACGAGAAGGGCACTTGGATGTAATTAACAACAATGTAGCTGATACGTCTCGTCTATACAGCAATGTGTCAAAATCACATCCTGAACAGTTCAACTCAAAATGTTACCAATTGGGAAAGTTGTGACTTGCGAGAAATGTTTTTGAAAGAACGTTTGAAACGTCGCTCCATCATTAATGACATTCTATATATAATCTGTAATTGTGGTCGCTTATGACGTCAGTATTTTTTTTACTATCAATTAAGAGAAGTGAATTAACATTTATAAGATAAACATACGGATCTGTAGTCCAGTGGTTAACACGCTGGACTGGTAATCCAGGGATCGCAGGTTCGATCCCCCGTCTGACCATAATAATATTAACAGTATTTCAGGTGAAACTTTAAACCTAGGTCTCGTGTTGGTGCTTTGCACCGTGCACGTAAAAGAACCAGACTAGATACTGGATGGGTCTCTGTCTTTATCATTGCACTATCCTCTAAAAATCTAAAATGACGAATCTCTTCAAGAGGCGTCGCTCATATGGGCAACCGGTAGCGACGATAAATAAACGTAATACACACACACGCACACGCACACACAAATAAGATAGGAAATTCCTATTATTCGCACGTGGACACGTGGAAGTCGTGATAGCGCAATGGATGCGCCTTCGCTTCAGATGCGAACGGTTCGGAGTTCGAAGCTTGGAGCCGTTACGATTGTGTCCTTAGGCAGCAAGGCATTTAAATTCCATGTTGACTCTTTTCTCTCTCCCTCGAGGCGATGGATTCCATCAGGAATGAGGTCTCGAGAGTGATTAATATAAGTTGTAAGAACTTGTTTCGCAATCGAGCTAAAATAAATTTGTATAAACCTATTGTTCACATCATCATTCCTAATTGTAGTCCACAACTTTAGTCTATATCACGAGACAACCAAATGTCATGCCGTTATAATTTTCTCAAACAAAGTGATGGGCTTGGAAACATTTTTCCTAATGTCAACAGTTTTTTGTTACGCTGTTGTCCGATACTGTGGACGCCAGATCGGACAGCTGGGTTTTCTCCGGGTACTCCGGTTTCCTCCCACACGAATGACCACATTTACGCTTTCGTCCTCGCCAACGAGCGTGATTAATATAAGTTGTTAGAACTTGCTGGGGAGTTGCCATCTATTCAATTCAATTCAAACATTTATCTAGTTTTTATTGTCGGATTTAGAAAGCAAACTGTATGATCTAAAATGTCTGTGTGACTTTAACCCCAACCGTTGCAAAACAAACAAGCAAACTCCAAATGACTGACAAACTTGACTGCCGTGGTAGATATTTGTTCATACGGTTACGTGCTAACATACTTACGTTCGCTTCCTTGTTCCTTATTTCTTTGTATAAGAGATGGCCAAGTGTCTATTTGTGCCGGGGGGGGGGACTCCGTGGATAATGTCGTTCAAATCAATTGCTCCTCACCGCTCTAGGTTCGAAACCCACTTGGGGCACCTGGGGTCTTCCTTCACCAATAATCGCTATATGACCTACTAAGCTGTTTGTGCGACACGAACCCCCCCAAACAAGTAAGGAAATGAAACGAGTTAGAGTCGTACCCACAGCAGTAACATGCTGACCTTCCGTCTGTATTACAGAAGCAAATTGTTGAAATAATCTGCGCAGTTTTACGATAAGATCAGAGTTGTTGAGTAAAAGTAAAGTGTTTGTTTATTATAGTGTCACCCCTATTTAAAGGTCCAGCCATTTCTGACTTATGAGACATCTATTTTTATGAACACTTCCCGAATCCTATGCTTGTATGGCATATATCACCAACCGGCCACATAAGAACGAACCCCTGACGAGGTTCGAACCTTTGACCTCCCGCTCCGTAGGCGAACGGACGCCTTAACAACTAGGCCACGGAGACGATACTTGAGTTGAAGAGACATATACAATTAGCATAGATCGCATGAGCGTTGAGCCTACCATGCAAACATTTGCAGATATTTTTTACGCTATGCTGAAAACAAAATACGTTTGAACGTTATTCATTACAAAGAAAACAAATATGATATAAAATAAGCAGACGACTAAAATACTGTGGTGATGTTTGCTGATTTTCACTCTCGAGACCTACAGACTGCAATGGGAACATATGAAAAGACACTGATTGGAATAAAAGTGCCATGAGGTTGGTTTCTTTTGTAGCAACAGACTGAAAACAAATATGTACTCACATTGCTTAGATTACGTTGTCGTCATTTACAAAAATAATGGCGCATCTTTGATAAGCGTCACATGACTAAGACGGAAGCTACCGAAGTCTGTTCGGAAATGTTCGTGTTTTCTAAGTTCAGGACAGATAGGATAACACATGTATACATGCATGTGCCTGTTGCACGATACGTATATTTACATACTCAATACGTTACGACTGTTAATATGGGATAACATATGTTTTCTTCTCTTGAATAGTATTATATTTCAGCATAACAGATATTTCCGGATTATCAACCATGACCGAGTCGTTAATATATAACGTGCCTGACTTCAACATACATGTCGAATATAGTCGCTGCATAGCTGTAGCCTTACCATGACCGAGTCGCTAATAAATAACGTGCCTGACTTCAACATACATGTCGAATATGGTCGCTGCATAGCCGTAGCCTTACCATGACCGAGTCGCTAATATATAACGTGCCTGACTTCAACATACATGTCGAATATGGTCGCTGCATAGCCGTAGCCTTAAAATAGCCGTAGCCTTAAATGTTGATGCTACTCTAAATGTAAAACACATGTGAGAGACATGTGACAGTTATTGTCCCCTGATTGAGGATGATAGTCTCTGTAATTGGTTTCCTCTGTTTTTATCATGGTTTCCTTTGCACCACATGCTACCACACAGATGGATCTGTAGTCCAGTGGTTATCAGGTTGGACTGGTAATCCAGGGATCGCATGTTCGATCCCCCGTCTGACTTTAAACCGATGTCTCGTGTCGGTACTATTCACCGTGCACGTAAAAGAACCAGAGGGAACTCTGTAATGGGTATCTGTCTGTATCATTGCACTATCCTCCAACTATCTAAAATGATTAATCTCTTCAGGAGGCGTCGCTCATATGGGAAATCGGTAGCGACGATAAATAAACGTAATACATTCAGGAGGCGTCGCTCATATGGGCAACCGGTAGCGACGATAAATAAACGTAATACATCATCATCATCATCATCATCATCATCATCATCATCATCATCATCACATGCTACCAATTTCCATCCGTTTTCTCATCTTATAATTATTAAATTATTAAATCTCATGCAGATCATGGACTGTAACAATTTGTTATCACTTAATTTACATTGTTTTGATAAACTCACATTTATCATACCGCACAAATATTGTTAGGGAACAACAGTAAAAGCAAAGGATTCCAACTGAAATGACGAATATGCATGTCGGGATGAATTGGACTTTATCGGCTAATGGATGTTATAGATAAACCAGCAATGTTGCTCAGTAATAAACCCGAAACTCCTTGGAACGGTAGTGAATTGAGTATATTGATTTGGCGAATATGCCAGTTTGTACCATTACTTACATTTACTTTATTATACTAATGTACACAGGGTAATCGTCAATATGATATATAACATCCCATAGGAGCAGTCGAGCCCACTGACCTTCTCCGATTTAATGACGAATATTATTTGTACGCTTACTCCAGAGTCTGTGGTTGTTTCCTAGCATCGGAAATTTGATTACAAATCGCCAGTATTTCTGAAGTACCAAACTATTGTATGGTAAGTGCATGACAATTTCGTGCGAACATTCTGATTACTTGAGTAAATAGGAAGTCCGCCTTTAATAAATTAAATTGTATATCCGTTTTATTGCGCACACATATATCATAAATATAATATAAGTGGCAGTTCTGTTAATTTAAGGACAGGTTGGCACGCAACTACCAGAGACCTGCTGCCATGGCAGTAGTACATTAAACCATTACGGTGTGTTCACAACGCACATCTATTATACCCCTTTTTACTCCTTTGGTTGTCCGATTAGCGCAGAGGTTAGCACTAGTGATGTGCATCGATTTCAAAATCCAACATCGATTAATCGGATGGGTAGCCCGATTAGAAAATCGATTATTAATCGGGCAAATTGATATCATTGCAAATCATAATCAACCCATCTAATGTGTGAGCTTAGCAATCTATTTAGTACTAAACATTTACTACATCTAACTTAAAATTTACTAGTTTATACAAATTAGTTACAAAAGTTACTACATCTGAGTACTAGCCTTTAAGTTAGTAGACTGTAACTAAGTTAATAGAAGACAGAACGTAGCCTGGGTTCCAGTCTGTCGATTTTTCACTTTTTAGCTTCTGGCAAAATGACACCATGGGGAAATTTGATTTCCGATCGTAGCGCCATCTACTTACACCCTAATTTTTCAGGGTGCAGATTTGAAGAACTACAATTCTTCTCTATAAGATACTATCGCTAAATATAGAAACGAAATTCTATCGGAAATCGCCGAACAGGCACGATTATACACGATAATTTCCGATTATACAGGAATGCTCCCGTATCCTCATTTACATTGCAAACATATAATTTCCCGTTTCTGTGTTATATCGATGAGATGGCGGATTTTAACTATTACGTTTAGGTGGTAAAGTGTCGATTCGGCGTAATTGAACTAAGGACGACTTAAATCTTGAGTAAATATGTCATATCAGACGCACATTGTACGTTTTAACACTATTTATCGTTCCGTTGACCCGTAAACAATGGCGGCCAATTATATAGTTTTATCAACATTGGAATGCCTCGCTTTTGATTCAAGTACGTCATTAATTAAGTCACTTGCTAATAGGCTAATAGGATTAATGTTAATCAATAATTTCACGGAAAACCCGTCGAGTTTCCCCAGGCGCTGATATTATCAGAAACTCAATACGGCCCAATTAATGGTCTCGGGGTTAACATATATTTATTTGACTGACCAGGCATAATATATCGACACAGACGGATCTATAGCCCAGTGGTAACACGCTGGATTGGTAATCCAGGGATCGCAGGTTCGATCCCCCGTCTGACCCTAATACAATTAACAGTCTCTCAGTTCAGATGGGACGTTAAACCGAGGTCTCGTGTCGATGCTTTACACCGTGCACGTAAAAGAACCAGAGGAGACTCTGGAATGGTTCTCTCTCTCTGTGTCATTGCACTATCCTCCACAATCTAAAATGACTAATATCTTCAGGAGGCGTCTCTCATATGGTCAACCGGTAACGACGATAAATACACGTAAAAAACCCAAATGTATCGACGCCTGTTCGCAGGCTAGACAGAACGCTTAGTGATATACAAGTGAACAGTCTAGTACTAGATGCTTTATTGTTGCCATTCTAATAAAATAGTAAATCATGGTTTTATTTATTTTAGCTATAAAACAAACATAAAAGTAAGAGAGAAAAAACACACACAAAAGAAACAAAATAAGAATCGTAGATTATAATCGATTACACATGTTCACAATCGATTATCGCCGATGTCCATGCCGGCGAACGATTGTCGGCGACTTAGCGATAATCGGTTACTAGCACTATCGCGTCTCACCAATACAACACGGGTTTGATCCTCGGGCCGGGAAGTATGTGAGATGGTACAGTGGTCGCCAGATCGGACAAGTAGGTTTTTCTCCGGGTACTTCGGTTTCCTCCTACACGAATGACCACATATACGCTTTCATCCGCGCGAACGAGAGATTAATATAAGTTGTTAAAGCTTGTTTCGAAGTCGTTGTAAAATAAATAAAGTGTTTTTTATAAAGCAACTATTATTAAATTTAGCATAAGTGTATTTTGTTTTCTATCTTACGTATTAAATACAAAAACGAAAATAATAGGTTTGGAAGCAAGTTCTAGCAACATTTTAGTACAATGCCATCCGCAAAAGACTATTAGTAAAGATCTTGATTCAGAACCACACCGAGTTGTCGTACTTGTGCAAGTGAGATATTAAGTCAACGTAAATTAAAGTGTTTGTTTATTATAGTGTCACACCTATTGAACGAGCCAGCCATTTCTGACTTATGAGACACCTCTTATGAACATCAGTACTTCCCGAATCCTATCCTAGTAGACTGACTGACTAATAGCCAATCGGTAGCCATTATTTAACTAGCTGGCGGCTCACCAACCGACCATATCAGAATGAACCCCTCACGAGGTTCGAACTGCGGGAGGTCGAAGGTTCGAACCGTAAGTGGACGCATTAACCACTAGGCCACGGAGACGGTAATATCGGATTCTCCGCTGTGAAATGGAGGTTCTGAGTTGGAACCCATACAGTACTACGGTTGTGGTGTCTAGCCTCGTATCCGGGAGGTTCTGAGTTGGAACCCATACAGTACTACGGTTGTGGTGTCTAACCTCGTAACCGGGAGGTTCTGAGTTGGAACCAGTGTAGTACTACGGTTGTGGTGTCTAACCTCGTATCCGGGAGGTTCTGAGTTGGCACCCATACAGTACTACGGTTGTGGTGTCTAACCTCGTATCCGGGAGGTTCTGAGTTGGAACCCGTGCATTACTACGGTTGTGGTGTCTAACCTCGTATCCGGGAGGTTCTGAGTTGGAACCCGTGCATTACTACGGTTGTGGTGTCTAACCTCGTATCCGGGAGGTTCTGAGTTGGAACCCGTGCATTACTACGGTTGTGGTGTCTAACCTCGTATCCGGGAGGTTCTGAGTTGGAACCCGTGCATTACTACGGTTGTGGTGTCTAACCTCGTATCCGGGAGGTTCTGAGTTGGAACCCGTGCAGTACTACGGTTGTCGTGTCTAACCTCGTATCCGGGAGGTTCTGAGTTGGAACCCGTGCAGTACTACGGTTGTGGTATCTAACCTCGTATCCGGGAGGTTCTGAGTTGGAACGCGTCCAGTACTACGGTTGTGGTGTCTAACCTCGTATCCGGGATGTTCTGAGTTGGAACCCGTGCATTACTACGGTTGTGGTGTCTAACCTCGTATCCGGGAGGTTCTGAGTTGGAACGCGTCCAGTACTACGGTTGTGGTGTCTAACCTCGTAACCGGGATGTTCTGAGTTGGAACCCGTGCAGTACTACCGTTGTGGTGTACATGGGCCGGGTTCTTAAATCCACATAGTCTCCGTGAGGATTCCACGAGGAATTAGGTTTCGAGGACGATTTGGTCATAGTGGTTGTGTCTTTAGACAAGACACTTAAATCCACATTTACTCTTCTCTCTCTCTCTCTCTCTCTCTCTCCTCCCCCTCTCTCTCTCACTCACTCTCTCCCCCTCCCCTCTCTCCCCCTCTCTATCTCCCTCTCCCCTCTCTCCTTCTCTCTCCCGCTCACCCCCCTCTCTCTCGTTCCGCAATCGAGCTAATATAAAAGTGTATGGACTAAAGCTCCAACTGACTTTCAGAAGGTTTGTTGTTCTATCCGGATGTCCGTCCTTGTCTGAAACAATGTTCGATAGTGTACCTGAGTTCCCGACCCCGTCTGCAACAATGCTCGATAGTGTACCTGAGTTCCCGACCCCGTCTGCAACAATGCTCGATAGTGTACCTGAGTTCCCGACCCCGTCTGCAACAATGCTCGATAGTGTACCTGAGTTCCCGACCCCGTCTGCAACAATGCTCGATAGTGTACCTGAGTTCCCGACCCCGTCTGAAACAATGCTCGATAGTGTACCTGAGTTCCCGACCCCGTCTGAAACAATGCTCGATAGTGTACCTGAGTTCCCGACCCCGTCTGAAACAATGCTCGATAGTGTACCTGAGTTCCCGACCCCGTCTGAAACAATGCTCGATAGTGTACCTGAGTTCCCGACCCCGTCTGAAACAATGCTCGATAGTGTACCTGAGTTCCCGACCCCGTCTGCAACAATGCTCGATAGTGTACCTGAGTTCCCGACCCCGTCTGAAACAATGCTCGATAGTGTACCTGAGTTCCCGACCCCGTCTGAAACAATGCTCGATAGTGTACCTGAGTTCCCGACCCCGTCTGAAACAATGCTCGATAGTGTACCTGAGTTCCCGACCCCGTCTGAAACAATGCTCGATAGTGTACCTGAGTTCCCGACCCCGTCTGAAACAATGCTCGATAGTGTACCTGAGTTCCCGACCCCGTCTGCAACAATGCTCGATAGTGTACCTGAGTTCCCGACCCCGTCTGCAACTGGGAACCCATTGCAAAACATATTAATGCGGCTTTCAATCCAAAATAACATACTGATTGATTGAAGTAAGTCGGTGGTTCTCCTGGACCGGAAATACAGTTCACATGCATAGCCGGGATCTTTCACGTAATGTATGGTTTACTTGTCGGAACAAATAGAGAATGGAACAGTTACGGGAATATATTCTGTGAATTTATTCAACATAACAAGTATTACTATTAGTTGCGGGATGGCGGATCTTCGTGGCCTAGTGTTTGAGGACGCTTACTTAAAATCACGTACCACTCAACGCGGTAGGTTCGAGTCTAACTGGGGGTGTGGAGTTCGTTGATGAATTTACCCAGCTCGCTTTGGGAAGGTCGGTGGTGGTCGTGTGCTAGCCCGTGCCTGAAATATCGGGGTCTTCCTCCATAAATAATAACCATATAGTCGCCATTCTCTAATCTATTTGTGCGACGGAAAACTCCTAAGCCCCCCAAAAACAAACACTATTGGATGCGATGATTTAGTTAAGCTTGTAAAGGGACACAACCCAGTGAAATCTACAAATCAAGTAAAGAAATGCAATTTAATCTTACCGATATTTGTGTATCCTGATTATATATATATTATTCTTTAAATTCGCCTTCTCATATAGCCATTCACACATTTCTATACATGGTTAAATGACGTGACCTTGCAGTGACTGTCATACAGGCACGACATTTCGTCTATTGTTGAAATGATAATCTCATATTGGGAACGTTTTTTTGGAGGTTTTTCGTGACTCTACATTTATTTAAATTTTAAAGGCATATTCCTGTGAAATAGCATATTTTCAAAATACATTTTATTTGTCCTCACCGCTATATGTTTGAATTACGCCTGGCATATCTAATTATATCATGTAAGGAAGCTATCCAGTTTGCTAGCGGAAGGTCAATGGTTATACCCCGTCAATGCATGAGCTACTGTCCGGGTGGCAATTGGTGTCTTCCTCTAATAGGCCGTGATAGCGCAGTGATAGGGCGTTAGCTTCAAGTGCGGGAGACCCGGAGTTCGAGCCCAGCTGTAGCCATTACGATTGTGTCCTTAAATTCCACATTGCTTCTTCTCTCTCCTTCGTGGCTATGGATTTCATCAGGAATGAGGTCTCCATAGCGATTTAATTAATAATGTGTGAACCTGTTTCGCAATCGAGCTAAAATATGTATGTATTAACTAACTACCAATGTGACTAGGCTCCCAATACAAAACATAACAAATGAACATTTTCCTACACAATATTGAGATTCGATATAGGACAGAAAACGTTCATTTTATTACTCATATATGTCCGAAAATGACATGGGTAGCCGGAGAAAATATTTATGACCACTGTAAGAACAAAAGTCTTAGTTTCGACTCATTTGCAATTCGTGTTACACGCATATTTAAATCACGTCCATGAAAGTGCGTGATCGTCCCTAATGGGGCTTTAAGAAATATTTGATCATCAGATACACAATAATGCATTGTTTCGACCTATACTCAAGCAATATAGCATTGTGTATACGTACACTCGTCTCTAACAGACGGATCTGTAGTACAGTGGTAACACGCTGGACTGGTAATCCAGGGATCGCAGGTTCGATCGGTAGCGACGATAACTAAACGTAAAACACACACACACACACACACTCATCTCGTCAGACGTAAGCATTGATCATTGAAACAAATAATTATTACATGCGTCTTGAAAGAAACTTGCAAGAAAAACAAACACGTTTAACACACACGCCATTTCCTCTCAATGAATACAAAACATCGACGTTAAAGACATCTCAATCGGAAACCAAAATCACGAACAATTTTAAAATAATTATCAATGTCTTAATACGCAGTTACAATTGAAAACTCCCCTTTACTGTAATTTTCTATCATTTGGAATAATATTTTCTTTCTTTAACTTAAATAAGCTATACAAATTGCATGACAATTTGGAAATATAAAGAGGTTAGTATAGGAATAGCGATTACGGTGTCTCGCGATAACAGATACTACAGTCAAACCTGTGTTAAGCAGCCAGCCAAGGGAATCGCAGACATTCGTTGCTTAGCACAGGTGGTTGCTTAATAGAGATCAACTATATAATAAAACAAATTATTGGGAATCTGGAAACAGGCTGATTGCTTAATACAGGTTCGGTGCTTAATAGAGGTGCCCATACGGACAGGTTTAACTGTAGGCATACGAGTATGTATTTATAAACTGCTCATACCGAAGTAAACTGTAAAGGATTTGAAGAATTAAAAAAACGACACAAAATTATTATTGTAATGAAAGGATGCCGTTTTTCGTTACTATGTTGTGGGGGTTGAGTTATTTGGTACAGGAGTAAACGTGGATAGAGTACAACACACGGGATTGTGGATACTATAGTATTTATGACGTTAAACGATGTTAAGATTTAACAGCTGACCGAAATTGTACATAGATAGATCTATGTAAACATATACAAGTGACATTTCTTATTTTAAGGAAAATTAAATAACGACCGAGTTCTTAAACTTGTCTTTATAAAGGGGATATAAATAACACACTGATGTGGACATTAATTAGACGGCCGTTTTAATTACCGTGGCCTCGAATGTTTGAGGAGATAATAGTGTACACGTGCATTGTGTATCGACGTTTCAAAGATAAATGCAAGATTGGTGACTATTTTCAAATAGAAATTATGATCAATATTTTATGCTCAAAATATACATACAAACTTAAGGTGTATGACAAAAGTGTAATATAGCACACGAACTTTGCCTTCTGGTAATTATACTGTGACATTTCATGGCCGTACGTAGACGTGGACATACCGATCATGTTTTCTGAACCAATTAACTACGTTACATCAGTATTCCGGAGTTTCCTGGGAAGCAATGCTCATAATGACGGCGACAATCATGAGCTCGAAAACCAGTCAAGTGATCGGGCGCTGTCACATAGAACAGATAGTCCACCACGTACATGCCCGACTCGACATAACCATGCATATAGTTTTGATTCTGGCAGAGATTTGCAGGAACTTGACGCTAGTAGACTAAGGGAGACAACGTTTACAATCAGTGAAGAAGATGACGAACAGACTCGTGCCGATATTCGTGAAATGCTTGCAGAGATAACTAGCCGGGAAACGGGATATTCATCCGATAGCGACAGTTTTGAAGATATTTCCATCAACGGCGAGCATGTGAACTACGGAGCACACGGCCATTGCTGGACTGTAGGCGACAACGCCGCCGAAAGAAACAGCGCTGCCGAAAGAAATGTCCTCACTGCTGACGAAATACAAATAGAGTATGACAAATCACGTGACCATTCCAACCAAGAGACGGGTCAGATGCCTGAAAATCATGGCTATGAAAGACACACCATAAATAAGAGGAACAACGGATTTAATTCTCATCAGAACAGTAAAACATTGACCAAGCGAACACGAGCTGTAAAATTTGAGGAACCTTATTCAGATGGAAATCGACAAGCACATGATACTTCAGAAATCCGCGAGCGACGTTTGAGGTCCGGACGAACAAACAATGGTTTTATGCAGGATGAACCCGCGACGATAGAACATGAAGAGTCGGACATTTTCCAACCACTTCCTAACATTTCTTCAGTTTCTGAATCGATTATGAACAGATCGCAAACAAGATATGGACACACTAGTCCTGCAAACGAATACACAGACAGTACATCAACTGAAAACGCGGTAGGTACTGCGCATGTTCAGCAGAAAACAAGATGGAGCACGCTTTCTGAAAATAAGAGTATGTTTAGATCAGAGACTACGAGTGTCCTTAAAACGAATCCAGTAGTGGCAGCACGTCTAACCCAGTCTTATCACAGGGCAAAAGAAAGGATCGCGTCAAAAAAACCATCACTGTTTGGAACAGTACGCAATGTGTACTTGCATGGATTAGCCGCAAAGATGAACAGATTTATCGGTCATAATGCCGAAAACTCATCTGGAATTAAAAAGTATTACATGCACGATTCCTCAAGCGATGAGGATATAGGACCTAGAGACCCATACAGCCCGACATCCAGAAGGAAAAAGTGGTATGAAAAAAAGGCAAAAACCGGGACTCAACGTTTGATGCGAAGTAAATTTTTCGGTAAGATGAACATTTATATTTAGCAATTCTTTCAAAAAGTCTAGTACGTGCCTTTGAGCGTCTTACCAGTAATGGCTGCGACTGAGTGTGTCACCATCACACTGATCAAATAGATTGAATCCCAAATCAGCCATATCTTTTCCAGGAACATGTGTGGCGGAGTGGTTAAGATGATTTGACTTCAACTCTCTTGGCCTGGCTTTCACCGCAGTAGGTTCGAAATACACCGGAGTAGTGTTCAATTATTGTATGTGAGGAAACTAAACAGTTGTTTAGCCGGTTAGGGTGTTCTACCATTAGTTTATGTGAGGAAGTTAACCAACTGTTTAGCCGGTTATATTGTTTTACAGTTAGTTTATGTGAGGAAGTTAACCAGCTGTTTAGCCGGTTAGGGTGTTCTCCCATTAGTTTATGTGAGGAAGATAACCAGCTGTTTAGCCGGTTAGGGTGTTCTACCATTAGTTTATGTGAGGAAGATAACCAGCTGTTTAGCCGGTTAGGGTGTTCTACCATTAGTTTATGTGAGGAAGATAACCAGCTGTTTAGCCGGTTAGGGTGCTCTACCATTAGTTTATGTGAGGAAGTTAACCAGCTGTTTAGCCGGTTAGGGTGTTCTCCCATTAGTTTATGTGAGGAAATTAACCAGCTGTTTAGCCGGTTAGGGTGTTCTCCCATTAGTTTATGTGATGAAGTTAACCAGCTGTTTAGCCGGTTAGGGTGTTCTCCCATTAGTTTATGTGATGAAGTTAACCAGCTGTTTAGCCGGTTAGATTGTTCTACAATTAGTTTATGTGATGAAGTTAACCAGCTGTTTAGCCGGTTAGATTGTTCTACAATTAGTTTATGTGATGAAGTTAACCAGCTGTTTAGCCGGTTAGATTGTTCTACAATTAGTTTATGGGAGGAAGTTAACCAGCTGTTTAGCCGGTTAGGTTGTTTTACCATGGACATCCCTGGTCGATAGGTTAAGATTGTTGATTTGAAACCATGTTCTGCTCACCGCTGTATGTTCAAGTCCCACTTGGGGGGGGGGGGTATCGCATTATCATATGAAAATGCTATCCATCTGGCTTTTGTTCTACCCTGGTGCCCGTCCATGTCTGAAATACTGCAAGGAGGGACCCGTGGAGACTCCTCCCCCCCACCAATTACTGTGTGCTTTACGCTTATTTATCGTCGCTACCGGTTGCCCATATGAGCGACGCCTCCTGAAGAGATTAGTAATTTTAGATTTTTTGGAGGATAGTGCAATGATACAGACGGAACTCATTCCAGAATCTCCTCAGGTTCTTTTACGTGCACGATGTACAGCACCGACACGAGACCTCGGTTTAAAGTCCCAGCTGAAAGACTGTTAATTTTATTATTGTCAGACGGGGGATCGAACCTGCGATCCCTGGATTACCAGTCCAGCGTGTTACCACTGGACTACACATCCGTCTGCATCTGGTCCGACGTTTGTTAGTGTAATACAGCCATCACCTATGCATTTATATGTACACATGTGTACTACAATCTCTTCAGGAGGCGTCGCTCACATGGGCAACCGGTAGCAACGATAAATAAACGTAAAACACACACACATTACACCGAATACAAGCACAGTAAAGTGAAATAATATATTATCCATATCAATGATATATATGTTATAAAAATGACGTCTGAGCGTCTGTGACACTAATTTTAATTAATGTGATTGCAACATACTGTAACATTCTATCTATCTATCTTCCTTTAATGTCGACATTGGAAGGTAGCAACTGGTATATATTATTCATTATCGATAACATTATAGCCATTGTCATTCCGACCTTAGGCAGGACATTTACGTACCACATTACGTCTTCTCTCTCCCTCGTGGCGATGGATTCCATCTGGAATGAGACCTCGAGAGTGATTAATGTAAGTTATAGAAATTTGTTTCGCAATCGAGCTAAAATATAGTTGTATAAACTAACATTATTAATTTTGATGTATAGATAACTTAACTGAGAATTCGGATGAGATTATAATAATAATAAAGACTTTATTTAACGTGAGAACTCATTTGAACAATTAAGTCAATCTACCATGAGGCCCTCAACAAATTAAAACATGAAATAGCATAATGAAACATGTAAACAGTAACCAGTAAAACTTTCATAGGAAATAATATACGAGATGAGATCGATGGTGATGTTATATGAGATTTTATGCATGTTTGGGTTTTAGAAATGCCCCACCTTTATTTAATTAACCGATTGATTTGAAAATATTTTATTGCTCTATATACATGTATATAACAACCGCACTCATTGTACAAATATAAATTTAGCAAACGGGTTGGGCCACAAGTTCTAACAACATTAGTGATTGGCCCCCCCCATAAAATAAATTAAGAACAACAGAATGTAAGTGGCGTAGTTAGTGCTGAAAACATGTACATAATGCATTTTACAAGATTTAATATAGTTAGTCTGTGAATTTTCAAAGAAATGTGCTAGTTTGCTCAATCCACTGTCCGGTTTCCCAAGAATTGCACCCCAGAACCAAAGCCCAAACCCGACTGAAAACGAGAACATATTGGAAAGTTACTAACTCAAATAGCGTAAGTATTTAATAATTTAAAACATGACCTTTACAGACGGATCTGTAGTCCAGTGGTAACACGCTAGACTGGTAATACAGGGATCGCAGGTTCGATCCCCCGTCTGACCCTAATAAAATGACCAGTCTTTCAGATGGGACGTTAACCCGAGGTCTCGTGTCGGTGCTTTACACCGTGCACGTAAAAGAACCAGATGAGACTCTGGACTGGGTCTCTGTCTGTATCATGCATTATCCTCCAACATCTAAAATAACTAATCTCTTCTGTAATACAGCAATCAACGTATGCATTTATATGTACACATGTGTACTACAATCTCTTCAGGAGGCGTCGCTCATATGGGCAACCGGTAGCGACGATAAATAAATGTAAAACACACACACATTCATGACCTTTGTACTTGCAGTCCATTATTAGTAATATTGGATTGCTGTCAAAAGGCCAGAGTAGTATATTAAATCCTACGTGTACATGTACGAAATTAACAATTATAATTAGTAGGATCTTGTTATATAAGTGTGTATTTTAAGTAAGATATAAACCTCAAACAGATCCAATATGTAAAATATTGGTACTGTCAACGGCCCTACGCGCTCATACAGTCCAATAGTTTACATATTGGATCGTTTTCGGCTTATATCCTATACATAAAAGTAATCAGTTAATACGATATGTTTGTTTAATAAATTGCTGTACTGCTGTGAACATTGCTATGTTGTCTGCGTGTTTCAAAGTATCTCTACCGAATAATAGCGTATACATAATAAGAGGATGATAAACGCTTGTTTCCTGGAATTAACCGATTAAACGTATCCAGATAGAGAGAGAGA
The DNA here is from genome assembly GCA_014843695.1 of Archivesica marissinica. Taxonomy (NCBI): domain Eukaryota; kingdom Metazoa; phylum Mollusca; class Bivalvia; order Venerida; family Vesicomyidae; genus Archivesica; species Archivesica marissinica. The sequence continues at coordinate 29,148,686 of CM026400.1, read as the reverse complement.
GAGAGTTGTTAAGTAATTAACTTCAACCACTTATTTTTTATGTAACGCCTCATATTAGTATTATCATTAAGGCCGTAGATTTTCTGTAATGCTTCTTGTAATAAATTCCTATAACCGCTTAGTTTGGTCAGTTTTCAAAACTAGTCAATTTTAAAGCACTTTCCCTAGTTTTCTTTCATTTTGGCACTTGATAACGAACTTCTTTAACATGGACACGGGGATCTCGAGGGCGATTGAACTAAAGTAGTAAGAACTTGTTTCGCAATCGCGCTAAGACTAATGCACACACGCTAATACTACGTATCCTGCGTGCGCATGTAACGTGAGTAATTGTTGTGTCACGTGATACGTACTGGTTTAAAGATATTACTACGTAATTGTGATGATGTGCCGTTATCCAATCACCTCCCACACTATTTCATTTATCGTCTGCGGCAGTTCTTGTTTTGTACAGTAAAACCTGTGGTAATGGTAACCTCTATTAAGCATCAATCTGTATTAAGCAGCCAGGTTTCAGATTCCCAATATGCTGTTTTATTATGCATTTAGCTTCTATTAAGCAGCCACTTGTGCTAAGCAGCCACTTTCTGTGATTCCCATTGCTGGCTGCTTAAGACAGGTTTATGTTGTTGTCGAAGTCTAAGGACTTCATTTATTTTCATATACTTTTTTTTTTTACAACGATACATATAACAAATGCAGACAAAAAGAAAATCGTTTATTTACCCTCGCCGCCGGTAAACCATATGGGCGAGCAATCGTCAAAGTCTTACCATGGGATATATACCCATATAGCAATTGATATTTGCAAATACAGTGTACATCCGCTATGTCGAATTCCGTCGGACCGAGCAAAATACTTCGATATAACCGAAGTTTGACTTAACGAAATTAGATATAAACGGAACCAGTTATATGTAGTAGTGTCTGAAACTGGACTTTGGTCCGACTTCGAGATAACCGGAGAATTTGACATAACAGACTGTTTTTTTGTTTGACAGCAGTTTACCTAACAACACCTTTCCTGGGCAAGCTCCAGCGGTTAACGTACACACACATTATATATTTTAATAGGGATGTAGTGATGCTAATTGTGATCTATGTTGTTGATTAATTGCATTAAAAACTTAAAGCCATTATTGTCCGATATGTTCTTAATATTTATGCAATATATAGAACTGTGTACAGTCAAGCCAGTCTTAAGCAGCCAGCCAAGTGAAATTGGCTTAATTGCTTAACCAAGGTCAACCGTATAATAAGACTACATATTGGTAATCTGAAAGTTGGCTGCTTTGCTGTTGTTGTTGTTTATTTATGTTTATTTAATGTCGCTACATTTGTCGCAGGGCAGCTTACCTAACAACACTTTTCCTGGACAGGCTCCAGTGGTTAACCAGTACTTTGTGCACCAACCCGCGTAAGAAACTGCTAACTTTTTCATATAAAATGATACACGGCCTGAGCGGGTCTCGAATCCGTGACCATCAGTGATGCTAGATTTCAGTGGTATACACGTCAGCGACCGTAATCACTCGATCACGGTGGCGGAACTAGGCTGATTAATAGAGGTGAGAACTAGCACATATTTGAATGTAATCGTAATTGGCATAGCGATATTAGGCCAGGAATAATATACACTGACATGGTTCACTCTGAGTGATTGTTTTACCAGACGGTGTGATAGATCGCTCGCATTTTAAAGTTGCGATATCACCTAAACAGATCCGTTAAAGCGACACTACATTGATGAAAAGAGCTACATGGTATTGTTTTTCAAATTGTTTGTCACAGAATCTAACTAATAAACAATCAACGTATACGACGTTTTTTTTTTTTTTTTTTACGTTTATTTGTCGTCACTACCGGTTGCCTCTTGAAGAGATTAGTCATTTTAGATGTTTGGAGGATAGTGCAATGATACAGCCAGATACCCATTCCAGAGTCTCCTGGTTCTATTACGTGCACGGTGTTTAAAGTCCACCTGAAAGACTGTTAATTTTATTAGGGTCCGACGGGGGATCAAACCTGCGATCCCTGGATTACCAGTCCAGCATGTTAACCACTGTACTACATATCCGTCTGTATCTGGTCATACGTATGTTAGTGTAATACAGTAATCAACGTATGCATTTATATGTACACATGTGTACTACAATCTCTTCAGGAGGCGTCGCTCACATGGGCAACCGGTAGCGACGATACATAAACGTAAATCACACACACATTACACCGAATACAATGAATAACATTATCAATAAAATGTGTTTCCACTAACGTGTATGTTTATTCGGCAAAAATGTACGTCAAAAAGAGATTTCGTAGCATTTTCAATTTGTTTTGAAACATTCTTAAGCGGCGCAATTCGCGTTGAAACGAGCGTTGAAACGAGCGTTCTGATTGGATTATGATTGTTCTTCATTTATAAAAAAACATCTTGTTACATTCTAATAACCCAATCAGAACGCTCGTTTCAACGCTGGTTTCAATGTGAATTGCGCCGCTTTAGAAATTTTCAAAACAAATTGAAAATACTACGAAATCTCTTTTTGACGTACATTTTTGATGAATAAACCTACACGTTAGTGGAAACACATTTTATTGATAATGTTATTCACAGTTAAAACTCTCCCGTCGAAGATTTTTTTTTGTTGCTGACAGAACCCGTGTCCTAGTATGGAAATGTGACCTGCTATGGCCAATGTATGTGGCAATTGTTTGCAAAGTATACATGCATGCAGCTTAAAGTTGTGTTTTATTTGAAGAACAATATAAAGACTCGGGATAGGCGTTATATTTGGACAGCTTTGTACAAAATTGTTTCAGATATGGCCATTTTACTGATCGATGCGAAATCTGACATCCCACAGAGTAGAATCCCTGTACTTAAATATATATACTAGTACCCCCAAACGTGCCGAATCCCTGTGATATCAATGATATATATGTTATAAAAATGACTAGCGTCTGTGACACTAATTTTAATTAATGGATTGCAACATCTGGTCCTACGTTTGTTAACATAGCAAACGATGGAAAATAGGGTCAGCATTCATGCGTAGTATGTATCACGAATAACGAGTTATGGTACAGATTCACTGCTATACCTCACACGTGTGCCTTTGCATATTTATCTTTAGACTAATCTGATTTAGATTTTCTCTCTTAAGTTGCATGCATTTCGTATGTACTCCAGTAATAAACAAAACGCCAGTTCAGGTGCGTGGCTGACAAGTTATGCTATGTGAAATCCTACTGTCACATTTGAGAGTTTGTAGACCACAAATACTGTTTATGGATTGAAAGTTAGTATTCGAATTATTTCGGTAGAATTTGTTGTTGCAATACTATATAATAGCGTAACCGGGACGAATGTGAGATGGTACGATGGTCGCCAGATCGGACAGGTGGGGTTTCTCCGGGTACTCCGGTTTCCTCCCACACGAATGACCACATTTACCCGTTCATCCTCGCCAATGAGAGCGATTAATATAAGTTGTTAAAACTTGCTTCACAATCATTGTAAAATAAATAAAGTTTAACATTTTTTATAGCTAAAATAAGTTTTTTTTGGGGGCCTTTTGCGATGCACTGTCGCTTTAAATTGATTAAAACCCAATCAACAAACATAATAAGCCTCGTAATTGTTCACCCTTCATGTTATTCTAATCTGAATTCTGAACACTCCGTGCATGCGATTTATGGTGACATGTTATCTTTGGAATTGTATTTCATATACAGTAAAACCCGTCTCAAGCAGCCAATCAAGTGAAGTACAGAAAGTGACAGCTTAATATACATGTATGCAAATAAAATGCCAGTAAGGGATCTAAAAACATGCCAGTAAAGGATCTGGCTGCCTACGATATCTTTGCCCCATAGATACGTATCTCTATGCTATTATCGTGTCCACACAGATCAGTTTAAAGTTTTGTTTATTTTACAATGATTGCGAAACATACGTCAACAACGTATATTAATTACGCTCGTTGGTGCGGATGAAAGCGTAAATGTGGTCATTTGTGTGGGAGAAAACCGGAGTACCCGGAGAAAACCCACCTGTCCGAGCTGGCGACCACCGTACCATCTCACATACTAAATACAATTTTGGAATTACTTTTCAACACTGTATCCGGTTTCTTTCTAATTGACTAGACAATACTCCAATTGCATGTTTGCATTCAATCGTTAACAATACTTTACCTAATTGTCATTGTGACTCACAATATAAATTAGCTGTCTGAAATTCGAAGATTGTCAAATTACCCAACCATATGGCCTAGACGACAAATGTCTGTGATTTTACATATTCACATACAACCACATGGCAACGCCATGAAATATTTGAGAGCCATACTGTTTTTTGTGTGAATTGGATATATATAAACAAGTATGGTACTCCAATATTAATAACTCAAATAGATTATCCACAGCATAGTGTATACAAACATGAATTCATACTATGTAAAAATCATAAATATAAATAAATATCGAATTAGTCTAACAAAATTCCTGTTATCTTTGCATAATTTAGCGATAGAAAAGGGCAGGCACGTTAATATTCCCAGAGAAGATCGAAAATGTTTGCAATGTACTATGAATGTAATCGAACATGAATACCATTTCCTACTGTTTTGTCCGAAATACTATAATTTACGTAAACATTTTTAAGCCATATTTTTGTCATTGGTGCCACTACAAAAATTCGATAATCTAATGATCTCTAGAAACCCAAAATTAGTTCATAATCTATCAAAATATTTGCATTTCGCGTCTAAAGAAATAGAACGAACAATTAATTAATTCATATGAAATATTAATAGTTTTTGCTTTAAAGATCATCCTGTACTTTTATTTACAATATATAAATAAGGGAGAACACAATGTTATTTAAACTTCTCTGTACATTGTCTTTGCACTTTACATATTTGTTAATTTTGTTGGCTATATATGTGTTTTGTACTATTTCATGCCTAATAAAATGTATGTTATGTTAGTTAGTTCCAGAGTCAATCGTGTACTATCATTAAAGCAACATTACATTGCAAAATTCCTTGTTTACACATGCATAGCATTGTTACTTCAAATGCTGTGGGTTTTTTTAAATATATAAAGGTCAGCCATTCGTGTTTGTTATTCGAGTATATAGGTCATACTAAGCGTGTGTGGATATAATTTATATAAGATTAGTCTAACAATACATATATACATAGCCACACACATATGAGATTCAACTGTAAATGGGTACCATAACTGTTGTTATTCAGGATACACGCGTTGTATTACCAAATGGATGTTGAGCCTAGTTACATTATTTTGCTATGCCAAGAAACGTCGTATACGACGTTTGTTTATTAGTTACAATACTTAGATTCTGTGGCAATAATTAGAGAAAGCATATATACAATATAATTACATTCTGTAGAAATATGCGTTTTCACCGGTATAGTGTTGCTTTAGCAGTGTAGGCCATAAAAACATCAGCGTCAAATGGCCCCCCCCCCCCACTCGATGGCCTAGATAAATGTCTGTCATTTATATATTCACCTACAAACACATGACAGTGTTTTGAACTGTTTGAGAGACTGTTCTTGTGAATTGAATAAAGCGTTATTAATAAATGTGTACTAGTCACTAATGGCAAAATAATAAGAGGCTGTGTATAAATGATGTGATGCAATGCAAAATACTATCAATACTATTAAAAAGCGACAATATGCATGGCTATTTGACCATGCGAACGAGTATTGCTTACCATAACTTAGTTCACATTCACACATATACACTTACATATACAGTTGAATAGTGTTATAGTTGAATAGTTATCTTATGCAGTGCAGTCCAGTTAGTTAGCCTCCTCTAGCTCGACAAAAGGTTCGTTTAACAGCAACATTACAAACCCATTTCACAAATATAGTTGAAATCACCACTCATGTAAACCTTACATATATGAATGAAATACATCTCTGTGGGTGTCCACTAACATAGGTTGTTCTGTATATAACATACAATACTTTTTTGTACTGTTACAGAACTTGTAATATGCGGTCTATGTTGTCTCCCGAGGTCAGAATACTGAAGAAAGGATAAATAGCCAAGTTAAACGATTTTCAAGAACGGCTGTATCTCATAATAACAGCTTTAAGCAAACTGTTTAAAACACAATGATTGTACTGGCTAATATATTGTATTAATGACGGTTACCACATTATGTACACACACACCAATTGTTGTAGTACTCTCTCTCTCCCTCTCTCTCTCCCTCTCTCTATCTCCCTCTCTCTCCCTCTCTCTCCTCTCTCTATCTCCCTCCCTCTCCCTCTCTATCTCCCTCTCTCTATCTCTCTCTCTCTCCCTCCCTCTATCTCCCTCTTATCTCCCTCTCTCTCCCTCTCTCTCTCCCTCTCTCTCCCTCTCTACCTCCCTCTCTCTCTCCCTCTCTCTATCTCCCTCCCTCTCTCTCTCTTCTCTCTCCCTCCCTCTCTCTCCCTCTCTATCTCTCTCTCCCTCTCTATCTCCCTATCCTCCCTCTCTCTCCTATCTCTCCCTCTCTCTATCTCCCTCTATCTCCCTCTATCTCCCTCTATCTATCTCCCTCTATCTCCCTCTCTCTCCCTCTCTCTCTCCCTCTCTCTCTCTCTCTCCCTCTCTCTCTCTCAGCCGCCCAGAATTATTCAGTTCCAAAAATTAGCTTTATGGTGTATACATATATTATTATATATATCATATCAGTCATATCAGTGTATGTGTGTGTTTTACGTTTATATATCTTCGCTATCGGTTATGAGCGACGCCTCCTGAAGAGATTAGGCATTTTAGATTTTTGGAGGATAGTGCAATGATACAGACATTCCAGAGTCTCCTCTGGTTCTTTTACGTGTACCGTGCACGGTGGACAACACCGACACGAGACCTCGGTTTAAAGTCCCATCTGAAAGACTGTTTAATTTTACTCTTCTATGGCTTGAAAACTAATGCCGTTAAATGTAAATGGCTCAATGACTATAATTGTGATACTTGCATTGTGAATTGACTCGTTTTATTGGGAAAAACATGATATCATTTTGCAAAATGCAACCTTTATTTTAATGAAGTTTATGTACCCTCTCATTGTTTCAATGAGGGCATATGTACATAATGTTAATTTTAATCTAGTTAATGTAAATAATATATCCCATCTCCGACTGGAAATATCCATTAAATATGACATTTTTCTCGGAATGAAATTGGCTAATGTCGATATAGCATTTTCTTGTCTAGCCAGTTTTAGTGTTCTCTTTGTCTAGCATTGACAATTGGAGTTGCATCATACTGTATTATTATGGTATAAAGAGCAAATAAAATAATAATAACCATGCAATAGAGTAGATAGGGTTTCTAATATATATCCGACTATTAGTTAATATCCGGTTACTAGTATATACACTGCTATCCGGCCAGCTTGTGGAAGGTCTGTGTGTCGTAGGTTCTACGCGGGTACCTGCCCAGGTGTGTTCCTAGAAAGCTGGAAGCTTGTAATATTATCGTATGTATAAATAGTTGTTGCTGCAACCCTAACTGCAGAAACTCGTATATATAAATAGTTGTTGGTGTAACTGTAACAGAAACCCGTATATATAAATAGTTGTTGGTGTAACTGTAACTCCAGAAACCCGTATATATAAATAGTTGTTGATGTAACTCTAGCACCAGAAATCCGTATATATAAATAGTTGTTGGTGTAACTCTAGCACCAGAAACCCGTATATATAAATAGTTGTTGATGTAACTGTAACTCCAGAAATCCGTATATATAAATAGTTGTTGGTGTAACTGTAACTCCAGAAACCCGTATATATAAATAGTTGTTGATGCAACCCTAATTCCAGAAACCCGTATATATAAATAGTTGTTGGTGTAACTGTAACTCCAGAAACCCGTATATATAAATAGTTGTTGGTGTAACTGTAACTCCAGAAACCCGTATATATAAATAGTTGTTGATGCAACCCTAACTCTAGAAACCCGTATATATAAATAGTTGTTGGTGTAACTGTAACTCCAGAAATCCGTATATATAAATAGTTGTTGGTGTAACTGTAACTCCAGAAACCCGTATATATAAATAGTTGTTGATATAACTGTAACTCCAGAAACCCGTATATATAAATAGTTGTTGGTGTAACTGTAACTCCAGAAATCCGTATATATAAATAGTTGTTGGTGTAACTGTAACTCCAGAAACCCGTATATATAAATAGATGTTGATGTATCTGTAACTCCAGAAACCCGTATATATAAATAGTTGTTGATGTAACTGTAACTCCAGAAACCCGTATATATAAATAGTTGTTGGTGTAACTGTAACTCCAGAAACCCGTATATATAAATAGTTGTTGATGTAACTGTAACTCCAGAAACCCGTATATATAAATAGTTGTTGGTGTAACTGTAACTCCAGAAACCCGTATATATAAATAGTTGTTGATATAACTGTAACTCCAGAAACCCGTATATATAAATAGTTGTTGGTGTAACTGTAACTCCAGAAACCCGTATATATAAATAGTTGTTGATGTAACTGTAACTCCAGAAACCCGTATATATAAATAGTTGTTGGTGTAACTGTAACTCCAGAAACCCGTATATATAAATAGTTGTTGGTGTAACTGTAACTCCAGAAACCCGTATATATAAATAGTTGTTGGTGTAACTGTAACTCCAGAAACCCGTATATATAAATAGTTGTTGGTGTAACTGTAACTCCAGAAACCCGTATATATAAATAGATGTTGATGTATCTGTAACTCCAGAAACCCGTATATATAAATAGATGTTGATGTATCTGTAACTCCAGAAACCCGTATATATAAATAGTTGTTGGTGTAACTGTAACTCCAGAAACCCGTATATATAAATAGTTGTTGGTGTAACTGTAACTCCAGAAACCCGTATATATAAATAGATGTTGATGTATCTGTAACTCCAGAAACCCGTATATATAAATAGTTGTTGGTGTAACTGTAACTCCAGAAACCCGTATATATAAATAGATGTTGATGTATCTGTAACTCCAGAAACCCGTATATATAAATAGTTGTTGGTGTAACTGTAACTCCAGAAACCCGTATATATAAATAGTTGTTGATATAACTGTAACTCCAGAAACCCGTATATATTAATAGTTGTTGGTGTAACTGTAACTCCAGAAACCCGTATATATAAATAGTTGTTGGTGTAACTGTAACTCCAGAAACCCGTATATATAAATAGTTATATTCCTGTTCAATATAACGCGAGTGCCCCATGTATGCGAGTGTCCCGTGTATGCGAGTGTCCCGTGTATGCGAGTGTCCCGTGTATGCGAGTGTCCCATGTATGCGAGTGTCCCATATATGCGAGTGCCCCGTGTATGCTAGTTTCCATGTATGCTAGTGTCCCATGTATGCGAGTGTCCCGTGTATGCGAGTGTCCCATGTATGCGAGTGTCCCGTGTATGCGAGTGTCCCGTGTATGCGAGTGTCCCGTGTATGCGAGTGTCCCGTGTATGCGAGTGTCCCATGTATGCGAGTGTCCCGTGTAGTATGCGAGTGTCCCATATATGCGAGTGCCCCGTGTATGCGACTGTCCCGTGTATGCGAGTGCCCCGTGTATGCGAATGTCCCGTGTATGCGAGTGCCCATGTATGCGAGTGTCCCATGTATGCGAGTGTCCCGTGTATGCGAGTGTCCTATGTATGCGAGTGTCCCGTGTATGCGAGTGTCCCATGTATGCGAGTGTCCCGTGTATGCGAGTGTCCCGTGTATGCGAGTGTCCCGTGTATGCGAGTGTCCCGTGTATGCGAGTGTCCCGTGTATGCGAGTGTCCCGTGTATGCGAGTGTCCCGTGTATGCGAGTGTCTCGTGTATGCTAGTGTCCCATGTATGCGAGTGTCCCGTGTATGCGAGTGTCCCATGTATGCGAGTGTCCCATGTATGCGAGTGTCCCGTGTATGCGAGTGTCCCGTGTATGCGAGTGTCCCGTGTATGCGAGTGTCCCGTATATGCGAGTGTCCCATGTATGCGAGTGTCCCATGTATGCGAGTGTTCCGTGTATGCGAGTGTCCCGTGTATGCGAGTGTCCCGTGTATCGAGTGTTCCATGTATGCGAGTGTCCCGTGTATGCGAGTGTCCCGTGTATGAGAGTGTCCCGTGTATGCGAGTGGTCCGTGTATGCGAGTGTCCCGTGTATGCGAGTGTCCCGTGTATGCGAGTGTTCCGTGTATGCGAGTGTCTCGTGTATGCCAGTGTCCCGTGTATGCTAGTGTTCCGTGTATGCGAGTGTTCCTTGTATGCGAGTGTCCCGTATATGCGAGTGTCCCGTGTATACGAGTGTCCCTTGTATGCGAGTGTTCTGTGTATGCGAGTGTCCCGTGTATGGGAGTGTCCCGTGTATGCGAATGTTCGGTGTATGCGAGTTGCCCGTGTATGCGAGTGTCCCGTGTATGCGAGTATTCCGTGTATGCGAGTGTCCCGTGTATGCGAGTGACCCGTATATGCTAGTGTTCCATGTATGGGAGTGTCCGTGTATGTGAGTGTCGCGTGTATGCGAGTGTACCGTGTATGCGATTGTCGCGTGTATGCGAGTTTCGCGTGTATGCGAGTGTCCCGTGTTGGTCAGTGTTCCCTGTACGAGAGTGTCCCGTGTATGTGAGTGTCTCGTATATGCGATTGTTTCGTGTATGTTAGTGTTCCTTGCATGCGAGTGCCCCGTTTATGTGAGTGTACTGTGTATGCGTGTGTCCCGTGTATGCGAGTGGCCCGTGTATGAGAGTGTCCCGTGTATGCGAGTGTCCCGTGTATGCGAGTGTCCCGTATATGCGAGTGTCCCTTGTATGCGAGTGTCCCGTGTATGCGAGTGTCCCGTATATGCGAGTGTCCCTTGTATGCGAGTGTCCAGTGTATGCGAGTGTCTCGTGTATGCGAGTGTCCCGTGTATGAGAGTGACTCGTTTATGCGAGTGTCCAGTGTATGCGAGTGTTCCGTGTATGCGAGTGTCCCCGGGTATGCGAGTGTTCCGTGTATGCGAGTGTCCGTGTATGCGAGTGTCGCGTGTGTGCGAGTGTTCCCTATATGCGAGTGTCGCGTATATGCGAGTATATACTAGTGTCCCGTGTATGCCAGTGTTCCGTGTATGAGAGTGTCCCGTGTATGCGAGTGACCCGTATATGCTGGTGTTCCGTGTATACGAGTGCTTGGTATATGCGGGTGTTCCGTGTATGCGAGTGATCCTTGTATGAGAGTGACTAGTTGTATGTGAGTGTCTCGTGTATGCGAGTGTTTCGTATATGCGAGTGTTCCGTGTATGCGAGTGTCTCGTGTATGCGAGTGTTCCCTGTACGAGTGTCCCGTGTATGCGAGTGTTCCGTGTATGCGAGTGTCTCGTGTATGCGAGTAGTCCGTGTATACGAGTGTCCCGTGTATGCGAGTGTATGTCCCGTGTAAGAGAGTGACTCGTTTATGCGAGTGTCCAGTGGATGCGAGTGTTCCGTGTATGCGAGTGTCCCGTGTATGCAAGTGTCCCGTGTATCCGAGTGTTCCATGTATGCGAGTGTCTCGTGTATGCCAGTGTTCCGTGTATGAGAGTGTCCCGTGTATGCTAGTGGTCCGTGTATGCGAGTGTACCGTGTATGCAAGTGTCCCGTGTATCCGAGTGTTCCGTGTATGCGAGTGTCTCGTGTATGCCAGTGTTCCGTGTATGCTAGTGTTCCTTGTATGCGAGTGTTCCTTGTATGCGAGTGTCCCGTATATGCGAGTGTCCCGTGTATACGAGTGTCCCTTGTATGCGAGTGTTCTGTGTATGCGAGTGTCCCGTGTATGGGAGTGTCCCGTGTATGCGAATGTTCGGTGTATGCGAGTTGCCCGTGTATGCGAGTGTCCCGTGTATGCGAGTATTCCGTGTATGCGAGTGTCCCGTGTATGCGAGTGACCCGTGTATGCGAGTGTTCCATGTATGCGAGTGTCCGTGTATGTGAGTGTCCCGTGTATGCGAGTGTCCCGTGTATGCGAGTGTCCCGTGTATGCGAGTTTCGCGTGTATGCGAGTGTCCCGTGTATGTGAGTGTTCCGTGTATGCGAGTGTCCCGTGTATGCGAGTGTCCCGTGTATGCGAGTGTCCCGTGTATGCGAGTGTCCCGTGTATGCGAGTGTCCCGTGTATGCGAGTGTCCCGTGTATGCGAGTGTCCCGTGTATGCGAGTGTCCCGTGTATGCGAGTGTCCCGTGTATGCGAGTGTCCCGTGTATGCGAGTGTCCCGTGTATGCGAGTGTCCCGTGTATGCGAGTGTCCCGTGTATGCGAGTGTCCCGTGTATGCGAGTGTCCCGTGTATGCGAGTGTCCCGTGTATGCGAGTGTCCCGTGTATGCGAGTGTCCCGTGTATGCGAGTGTCCCGTGTATGCGAGTGTCCCGTGTATGCGAGTGTCCCGTGTATGCGAGTGTCCCGTGTATGCGAGTGTCCCGTGTATGCGAGTGCCCGTGTATGCGAGTGTCCCGTGTATGCGAGTGTCCCGTGTATGCGAGTGTCCCGTGTATGCGAGTGTCCCGTGTATGCGAGTGTCCCGTGTATGCGAGTGTCCCGTGTATGCGAGTGTCCTGTGTATGCGAGTGTCCCGTGTAGTATGCGAGTGTCCCGTGTAGTGTGCGAGTGTCCCGTGTATGGGAGTGTCCCGTGTATGCAAGTGCCCCGTTATGCGAATGTCCCGTGTATGCGAGTGTCCCGTGTATGCGAGTGCCCCGTGTATGCGAATTATATGTGAGTGTCCCGTGTATGCGAGTGTCCCGTGTATGCGAGTGTCCCGTGTATGCGAGTCCCCCCTGTCTGTGAGTGTCCCATGTATGCGAGTGTCCCATGTATGCGAGTGTCCCGTGTATGCGAGTGTCCCATGTATGCGAGTGTCCCGTGTATGCGAGTGTCCCGTGTATGCGAGTGTCCCGTGTATGCTAGTGTCCCATGTATGCGAGTGTCCCGTTTTTAATGCCAACAATATTAATAAAACATGCTAAAAGTGATGTACGCATACACTCTGCTAGGCGTCATAATAAAGTCCTGACGTTTAACAGTGTTACACACATACATTAATTGCATTGCTGTTATGATTGCTGAGAATATGGAGCGGTGAAGAGTATAATGAAAAACAGACTAATCTAGTAGAAATAAGATTACATATTTTTCTACACAAGCCAAGTACATTAGAAATGTTAAAATTGGTGGATGTCCTTACTGCAAAACTTACTTTCGTTCCCCCGTCTGACCCTAATAAAATGAACAGTCTTTCAGATGGGACGTTAAACCGAGGTCTCGTGTCGGTGCTTTACACCGTGCACGTAAACGAACCAGAGGAGATTCTGGAATGGGTCTCTGTCTGTATCATGCACTATCTTCCAAAATCTAAAATGACTAATCTCTTCAGGAGGCATCGCTCATATGGGCAACAGGTAGCGACGATAAATAAACGTAAAACACACACTGCAAAACTTGTGTAATGCTGATTTTGTACCGAATACAATTGTAGTATAGCAACGTTTTTAGAAAGTGTAACAATTAATATAGCTTTAATATAAGTTTTACAACATTACCAGTGGAATAGGAAATATTTGATTTTATTGATTTTATAGTTAATTTGTATTTTTAGAGGATTTTTAAAATTTAAAATTTATTTTAGCACGATAGCGATGTTCGTACAACTTATATGTATCGCTCTCGAGACCTTATTCCTGAAGGAATCCATCGCTATGAGGGAGAGACGAGAGGCAATGTGAAATATAAGCGCAATTCTCAAAGATACAATCGTAAACGGGCTATAATTGGACGCGCGCCCTTCGCACCTGAAGGGAACCTTCTACCACTTTGCTATTAAGACTTCCACTTTTGATACAGATACAGATGTCGCTCTAATTCCGGAAGTATCCCTGGCACTGCTGTTTCATGCTCGTTGATAACCTGGGACCTTGGTTTATATAATATATATAGTCTGCGTTTATTTTACGTTTATTTATCGTCGCTACCAGTTGCCCATATGAGCTACGCCTCCTGGAGAGATTAGTTATTTTAGATTTTTGGGAGGATAGTGCAATGATACAGACAGATACCCATTCCAGAATCTCATCTGGTTCTTTTACATGCACGGTGTTCAGCACCGACACGAGACCTCGGTCTCCCATCTGAAAGACTAACGGACCTGCGATCCATGGATTCGCAATCCAACGTGTTAACCTCAAATCACTAGTCCCTCACCGCTGCTGGTTCGAATCGCAATGGGCCGGGGTGTCGAATTATCTGAGGACGCTATCCAGTTGGCTTGCGGAAGGTCGACTGTTCTACCGGGGTGCCCACTGGCGCCTGAAATACTGCTCGAAGGATTACCGGGGATTTCCTCCACCAATATAGCCGGAAACTGGTGCGGCGCTAAAGAAAACAAATAAACCAACCAACATGTTGACCACTGGACCATTGAACCGGCTAAGTATCTGAAAACAAAGCTACTCTTGATTCTCTAGTTTGAGGTTTTGCACAATTATCCTGGAAATACCAATTACCGGTGACATAAGCAATAGCCTGTGTATTTGTGTTTCAAAAAATGGTTGTGCGAATAATGTTCACTCTCAATTAAACATACTATTTATTTTATTGTTTGCAGTATGAGTTAGAAAGAAATTAGTCATAACTGAATCAATAACAATCTGAAAGCAACTGCACCGACCTCCATCTTTTATTTACGCGGGAATACCAATTATCGGCGACAATGTAAATTTCACCTCAGAAGTTTATACCAGTAGCAATACATGGCACATAAGGCAATCATGAGAAGTCACACGAGAGACGAACACGTGTCAAATGCAGCTGATAAAGTAATCGAAATTCGCCTAAATATTGACGAGAGAAATGCAAAAAGAACAGGTTTTGAATAAATCAATTAAAATGTACCTGTAGAAATGACATTATAGCTTGTTTTAGCTATTGAAAATTGTGGAACTCCAACGGAAATAGTAAAATAGCAAACACGAAATACGCACGTGCAGTTCAATCATTATCAGTTTAATAACTTGATAACAATACATTTTCAGACCGGATACACTGTAGGACATATGTCTGGATTTAATAGTTTAATATTTAAATGAAAACGATCAAAAGAAGATTCGTGTTAATTTTGAAAAATTTAGCTCACATAAAATACGGTGAAAGAATATTGAAAATTGCACTGCAAATTCGAAATTATGGTTGTCGGCCATCTTGGATTAGCCCAAGTTATATGAATGGGGGAAAAATAGATCAAATTGTACTCATTTATCAACAAATATATTTAATTTAGCATTTCTTTTAAAAGCTTAAAATGTGTAGCTACATATTTTCTTATCTTTGTGTCAGTTACCAATGATTTCATTATTTTGGTTTACAGGAAGCCCATTTCTATTTAGTTATCTATCACGTCATAACTGTCATGTCATTTTGAACAATATTTCCGATTAGCGCAGTTGCTAGCGCGCTCGCGTCTCACAAATGCAACACGGGTTCGATTATCGAACCGGGACAATGTGAGATGGTACGGTGGTCGCCAGATCGGACAGGTGGGTTTTCTCCGGGTACTCCGGTTTCCTCCCACACGAATAACCACATATACGCTTTCATCTGCGCCAACGAGAGTGATCAATATAAGTTGTTAGAACTTGCTCAGCAATCGTTGTAAAATGTATAAAGATTAAACCTTTTTTTAAAACAATATTTCAAGTTTTTAAGTTCCAATAACGGCTTTATTAGACTAGCGTTTTGCAGAACTGGAACACCTGTATGAGCCGAGCTGTACTTTTTATAATAACGAAATTTGCTTTGAAATGCAAAGAAAAGCCTGTTATCAGGTTGGTTGAAAATTGCTATGGTTGGTTAGTTGTTGCGTTCAGTGTCGCTAGTCTTGTCTACCAATATATTTGGATCAGCAGTGTGAATTGAGATGTATTTTGCATAGTAGCGAAACTTGCTTTGAAGGCGTGTGTGTGTTTTACGTTTATTTATCGTCGCTACCGGTTGCCCATATGAGTGACGCCTCCTGAAGAGATTAGTCATTTTAGATTTGTGGAGGATAGTGCAATGATACAGACAGATACCCATTCCAGAGTTTCCTCTGGTTATTTTAAGTGCACGGTGTACAGCACCTCGAGACCTCGGTTTAAAGTCCCATCTGAAAGACTGTTCATTTTATTAGGGTCAGACGGGGGATCGAACCTGCGGTCCCTGGATTACCAGCCCAGCATGTGTAGTCCAGCGTGTTAACCACTGGACTACAGATCCGTATTGTAGGTCAAACAAACACCACCTTTTATAACGTCGGTCAGAAGCTGTACAAATAAGTTATCAAAGAGGTAACAATACAAGCAGGCTGCTTTCTGCTCAATCCTACATGTATGTACATATTAATTATACTATGTTTATTCAAAGAAATACATATGGTTTAATCTAAAAGCTATATATAGATGGTTTAATCTAAAAGCTATATATAGATGGTTTAATCTAAACGCTATATATAGATGGTTTAATCTAAAAGCTATATATAGATGGTTTAATCTAAAAGCTATATATAGATGGTTTAATCTAAAAGCTATATATAGATGATTTAATCTAAAAGCTATATATAGATGGTTTAATCTAAAAGCTATATATAGCTTATGTTTGTGTAATCATGTTATTTCAAATCGATGGTAAATAAGTTATACACATACAGATACATTACATAACATGACATCACAAATGGTTTGAGCCACACGTTTTAACAACATTAGACAACGGCCCGCACCAGAGTTTATATATCATAGCTTAATATGTTAATTGAATGTGTCATACGAACAATACATATAATTTGATTTGATTTGATAAGGTTGGCATAACATTTGCGCTGGCCACAGACGGATCTGTAGCCCAGTGGTAACACGCTGGATTCAGATGGGACTTTAAACCGAGGTCTCGTGTCGGTGCTGTACACCGTGTACGTAAAAGAACCAGAGGAGACTCTGGAATGGGTCTCTGTCTGTATCATTGCACTATCCTCCAAACATCTAAAATGCCTAATCTCTTTAGGAAGCATCGCTCATATGGGCAACCGGTAGCGACGATGAATAAACGTAACACACACATAAACGTAAACGGTAAAACACAAATGCGCTGGCCATTTGGTTAGATATTATTGCCTTCAATGTTGCTATTATTGTCTAAGAATAAATGTGGACCACTTTAATGAGTTGAGCTGTACTTTGCATGATGTTTTATAAATATAAGGCAAAAAAACCTCTATATCAATATCGTCTGCGGTTACTACACGGTTCTGACAGTTCTCGACAAAACGACACCATTCGCGATTCTGTTTTCATTAATGGATTATTATTCATAGTTTTAAACATACATACCCACATACATAATTACTCCGAGACGTGCTATAATAACGGAACTAGTTGCAATTCAAAATCGTTTAATGCATGCAGATCGATTTTCATTTAGTGATAACTGATTAAAGTTACAAAAAACATAATAAACATGTAAATATAAAAATAACAAACGTTTTCTAAGAAACAATACGATTAGTTTTTAAGGTGTCACGTGATATCGTTATGAACGGGTTTATTTCTAGGAAAGTAATAATTTACGCGTTGTTGTTGGTAACGTTAGAATTAATTGAGTTGGCATTTAGTTCAAGATTGCTGACAATAAAAGTAATCGAGTCGAGTTATTGAACGTTGACATTAGGAAACCGTAGAGTTAAAACTGAAATAAGGGAGAGCGGATGTACAGTTGGAATTAGTGTAGATCCTCAAAGTTAAACCGGATATGGACAAGCTCGTGACGGCTCACATATTGGGAAAATATGAAAATAATGGTTCGTATTTTGATTATAGCTTCTAAATAAAAAATAATTTATATATATACTGACTCCATAAAAACACTTTTATATTTATACAAATTTATTTTAGCTCGATTGCGAAACAAGTTCTTACAACTTATACTAATCACTCTCGAGACCTCATTCCTGATGGAATCCATCGCCACGAGGGAGAGAGAAGAGACAACGTGGAATTTAAATGCCTTGCCTAAGGGCACAATCGTAACGGCACTTTTATATTGAGCGTTACTGTTTCGTTACACATTTTAGAATCATGGATTCTACTATCGTGATTGAAGAAAATAATCCTTCACACATTGCACTAATTTACCCAATATTTCGCACATTTTGATACCAAATGTGCCTTATTTTCTAAAAGGATATATGTTTTACCTCTACGGCAAATGCACAGTTTCCTTTTTGTGTCAGTATAAAAGTAAAGCATTTGTTTATTATAGTGTCACAGACGGATATGTAGTCCAGTGGTAACACGCTGGACTGGTAATCCAGGGATCGCAGGTTCGATCCCCCGTCTGACCCTAATAAAATTAACAGTCTTTCAGATGGGACGTTAAACCGAGGTCTCGTGTCGGTGCTTTACACCGTGCACGTAAAAGAACCAGAGGAGATTCTGGAATGGGTCTCTGTCTGTATCATGCACTATCCTCCAAAATCTAAAATAACTAATCTCTTCAGGAGGCGTCGCTCATATGGGCAACCGGTAGCGACGATAAATAAACGTAAACTAAAAAATATAGTGTCACCCCTATTGAAAGGGCCAGCCATTTCTGACTTATGAGACACCGCTTAGTTTAAACTTGATTTATTTTACAACGATTGCGAAGCAAGTTCTAACAACTTATATTAATCACTCTCGTTGAAAGCGTAAATGTCGTCATTCGTGTGGGAGATAACCGGAGTACCCGGAGAAAACCCACCTGTCCGATCTGGCGACCACCGGAAGGAGACACCGCTGACGGAGGAGATCAGTACTTCCCGAATCCTACCATTGAATGCCAGGCTGATATACAATCGGTACATTATATTTAACTAGCTGGCGACTCACAAATCGGCCATATCAAAACGAAGCCCTGGCGAGGTTTGTACCTTCGAGCAGAACAAATGTACTTGATATTCTTTAAAATAAGTAGAGGATATTTGTTTGTTTTAGTGTATGATATAATTATATTTAACCGAATACGTTTTGAAATGAAACCAAGAATTATAATGACACTAGTAGCCTTCTATGATCACGAGTGAATTATAACTCAATCATTTACTTAGGCGAACAAATTGTCTTTTTATTTAATACTGAAAAAGTGTTTCTGTATGTTGGAAAACGATGCTGCCAGGCGATAAATGGCGATAGAACGGATTACATGCTATAAAGTCACTTGCGGCTTGAGTCCGAAAACGTTCACGTTTCACTGTTTCAAACTGCATCGGTTGGGAACCATAAACGTAAAGCAATGAACATATAATGTGTTATTCCACTGTTTTCATCCAATGGAAAAACACCTTTCATGTCACTAATAAATTACTATTTCATTGAACTAAATTAATTCGTATTGCTAAAAAGTTATATTTCTTTAAAGGAAATCCTATAATATCACATCACAATTTGCATTCAACGCCGTTTGCAAAGTGAACAAAAGAAGGAAATATGTCTTAAACTTTTATTTATTTTACAACGATTGCGAAGCAAGTTTTAACAACTTATATTAATCACTCTCGTTGGCGCGGATGAAAGCGTATATGTGGTCATTCGTGTGGGAGGAAACCGGAGTACCCGGAGAAAAACCACCTGTCCGATCTGGCGACTACCGTACCATCTCATATACAAGGAAATATGTAATGTCCCTGTTAGCAATTGCTGTGTTATTTTTTTTTTTTTTAAATAATATTTTATTGCTTTTATCTTCTAGTTACATTTATACATGCATGCAACAACAACAAATCTATGTAATACTGATATAACACAAATTAGTACACTGCACTAGTTAACGATTAAATGTAAAAAAAGCAAATGGGTCGGGCTACAAGTTATAACAACATTATTAACAGCCCTTCCCATTATGTCAAAATTTCGGATGAAAACCAATGTTGGAAAGCAATAATTTGATATGTAGTATAGAATATGCGTCTATGAGAAATAGAAGAAGTACAAAACAACAAAGAAACACGAAAAGTATCATACGAAAGGTAAGTAAGCACACACACAGACACATACAATATAGAAGAAAGAAAAAGGATAGTAAAATGAGAGAGAAATAATGAAAAAGTAAAAAAAGAAACAAAACAAAACAAAAATGTTCCCTCAGCCACCACCACACTAATTCAGATTTTCAGTTTAAGAAAATACTCTAATGAAGTACGCGCATGACATACGTGAGCATTGTGCCAAGAACAGGACAATTAACTATACATATATGTTACACAAACCGCCGCGTTGTTTTTATATACTTTTGAATATCTTTGAATAATTGAGTGTTCTGTTGGTCTGATAACTGTTCTATTCCATATAGTAATTTTGTTGTGTTTAGCGGATGAAATTCATGAGTTTTTCTAAACAGTTGTATACGTTCATTTCTGTAATTTTTACATCTAAAGAAGTAATGTTCAGGGTCTTCAATGCCATGACCACAAACACAATTTGGACTATCTCTTAAGAAATTGGTATGTAAATGAGCGTTTAAGTTGCTACATACATTACGGATACGCGCATGATGAACACTACTGAAACGTTCGCCTGTAGTAAAATAGATTGGTACTGTTGCACCCTTGTACTTGATTTTAATTTTGGATTTAAAATCCATCAGTGAATAGGCATCTCGAAAAGAGTGATCAAGTTTATTCCACATATCTTGTGATGACGGAATTGTCGATTGGAAATAGATATTTAAACGTCTTGGTAGTGTCACGAAATTATCTCTGTTTCGCAATTGATATGTAACAGTTTGTTCAACAGATTCTGGAATAATTTCTTTTAAATAAGAAGGTAAAGCATTGTGTTTACTACGATACATTAAAATAAGCTTTTGCATTTCTCGTCGTTCAGATAGAGATGTCCAACCAATTTCTTTCAAAAGCCGGTGAATACTAACGGAACGGGTTAGACCAGTGACAATTCTTGCGGCTTCATATTGCAGTTTCTCAAGAGTTTCCTTTTCGTACACAGTACAGTTGTCCCAAACAATAGAGGAATACTCGAGTATTGGCCGCAAGTAAGAAATATATATTTGATTTAATGACGAACGATTTAACTTGAATTTTAACAATTTCATAGACCCCAGTACCTTTGATGCTGATGTTATTATGTTATTAATATGCTGATGCCAACTACCGTTACTAGATAAGGTTAATCATAGGTGCTTGTGATTGTCTACAAAATCTAAAATACTAGTATCAAAGGTAAGTGACGGACAAGTAATATTGCAGAATGAAAAGAACATAACTTCAGTTTTTAACTGGTTAAACGTTACAAGCCATTGTTTGGACCATCTGGAAATCTTATCCAAATCATGATTCAGATTTGTTTCAATTTCGTGAGCAACGTTAGACGAAACTGCTAGTGAACTATCGTCTGCAAAGAGTCTAGTGGTGCTAATTAAGTTGTCGGCGATATCGTTAACATAAATAAGAAATAAAAGTGGTCCAAGTACAGAGCCTTGTGGTACTCCTGCATTAATGTTTCTGGTATTGGAGAATGTCTGTCCAACAAAAACTTTTTGAGATCTTTGCGACAAATAGTGATTTATCCATTGTAGTAAATTTTCATTAATTCCATATTGTGTTAATTTGTAAGTTAAGCCTTTGTGCCATACTCTGTCGAATGCCTTGGATATATCACAGAAGACCATGCATGTAGCTTTTCGTTCATCGAAGGCTTTGCATATTTGGTTGTAAATATCGATTAACTGGAAAACTGTTGAATGTACCGGTAAAAATCCTGATTGTAATTTGTAAATCAAGTTGTTGGCATTTAGGTAATTGTGCATATGTTTGAAAACAACCCTTTCCATAACCTTGCCAACACAGCTTATTAATGAAATAGGTCTGTAATTAGAAGGTAATGACCTGTCACCTTTCTTAAAAAGCGGCATTACATTTGCACATTTCCAACTAGACGGATATATGGATTCTTGAATAGACCTATTAAAAATAATGCATAGAGGATAAGAAGATGTTTTTGCGGTTTTTCTCAACATTCTGTGGCTTATTTCATCAGGACCACTTGCTTTATTAACAACTAGATTAGACAACACATCGATGACGTCTTGTTGTGTTATGTTGATATTGGAAAGAGTAGTATCTGTTTTCAAAGTTAAATCAGGAAGTGATGCATGAGAATCGTCAACAGTTGAAATGGATGCAAAATAGTCATTCAATGCATTTGTCTTTTCTTCGTCTGAAGTACTATATTGATCGTTTTGTGAAATCAGAAGCGGTGGAATAGACACACTATGTTTAATATTATCTTTCACAAGCATATTTACTATTTTCCAATACTGACGAGGGTTCGAGGAACTGATATCATTGATCGTAAATTCCAAATTATTGTAAAACACTTGTTTGGCATATGACTTCATGTTATTCAGTTTTTTCCGAGTAGTTTTATATATATTCCAGTCAGACTGTTTACCGGAAGATAATGCTATATGTCTTTGACGTTCACGTTTACGTAGCATTCGTCTAATATCTGAATTAAACCAGGGTTTATCGTTGGGCCTGATGGTAACACATTTCGATGGGATACAGACCGTAGCGATTTCTAAAAATGTATCTGAAAAGGCTAGAGTTGCATTGTCGATAGTATTGTTATTAAGGAAAGTCCAATCAGTGGTAGTGATAAGGTGATTAAATAATGCGAAATCTGCGCGCTTATAGTTCCATACTCTGCGACAATGTGAGCGGGTATGTTGTATTTGGCTTTTAATATATACGTAATTCCCGAAATGATCGCTTATTTGTATGGGTGTGTCTAAAACTCCTGAATCGAGTGATTCAATTGCATTTGAAATGGCTATAGGATCAAGAGGAGTACTGGATGTATCAGTGACTCGCGTAGGTGTCGTAATAACATTATACATATTAGTGATAGCTAAGATATCTCGAAGTTTATGGTGTGAATCATTTAATTGATCTTCGTTTATATCGCCAAGAACGATAATCTGTGTTATGATGTAGCTATACTAGTATTCAATTGTTTATTGTGTGCCTGTTGCAAGTGTATGGGAAGGAAATATGGGGATTCGTCGTGTACTAAGATCCTGCTCACGTATGAATAGGTACCATATACATATAAAGTAGGTTGCGTGTGTGTGTGTTTTTTACGTTTATTTATCGTCGCAACCGATTGGCCATTTGAGCGACGACTCCTGTAGATATTAGTCATGTTAGATTGTGGTTTGTGGTGTGGATAGTGCAATGATACAGACAGAGACCAATTCCAGATTCTCCTATTGTTCGTTTACGTGCACAGTGTATAGCACCGACACGAGACCGCGGTTTATAATCCCGTCTGAAAGACTGTTAATATTATTAAGGTCAGACAGTGGGTCGAACCTGCGATCTCTGGACACTGTCTATTACATCTTTTATTAAATAGTAAGCATATATACGGTATAACGTGCATATATTGCCGTTGTGTCATTTCAAATGCACATTTTATTTATGCCTTGTCGGTATAATGCGACTTTTATTTGACTGATTTTGTGGTTTGATTTAATTGTGTGTTAGATTAGTGACATTTTGGCAGCAAGTTCATAAGGAAAACTGCATTTACAGACTATTGTCATTGATTTGCACAGAGTGTATTCCAGCATTATGTTGTTGTTCTTGTGTGGCATTAGACTGCACCCGGACGGAAACTCAAAACATATTTCTAAGAAGATTAATAAGATTTGCTTTGGCATGTGACATCTATGAGATATAAGGGAGTATGTCGTTTTGAATGTGTTAGTTCGTAACACAAAACAAATACTTTGAAATTAAACAACAAATTGTCACCACGCTCATTTTTGTAAAACTAAATGTTCAACTACGATGTCTATAAATAGAAACCTGAGTATGTAGAGTTATGGTTAATGAATCTCAAGAACAATACAAGTATGTTTATTTATTGAGATCTGTATCTACCATGTGGAATGAACAGTTTATGTCAAATCGTTTACTGAGTTATGTTATGGGATTCTAAGCGAATATTCGAAATTGATTGTATCTATGGCAACCTTTTTTACCTCCAAAACTGTGTCACTTAATTTCGCGACCAAAACACTCCAAGGCCTGGCACGTTTTGCGTTACTGTGCTCCTTCTGTATAACATATGTACATACAACTCTTAGAAGCTCTTGATATTTACCACTGACCCGTCTAGATATTTCATATAGTTGATGATGATTGAGCTTATTTACCCTTGCCGCCGGCGAATCATGTGGGCGAGTGTACTAAGGCGTTTAAATATAGTTTATTGACGGATTCGTATTTATACATCTCATAGCATATGGGCTATCATAAATATTGTTTTAAACATTGACTATCATCTATGGTGTATTGGCTCTGTTTACAGCGTATGCTTCATGACCAAAAGTGTGTAAAACAAACGCGTAGCATTTTCAGTCTGAATAAAACTCTACAACTACCGTGAACAGAACATTTACAGACGGATATGTAGTCCAGTGGTAACACGCTGGACTGGTAATCCAGGGATCGCAGGTTCGAGCCCCCGTCTGACCCTAATACAATTAACAGTCTTTCAGATGGGACGTTAAACCGAGGTCTCGTGTCGGTGCTTTACACCGTGCACGTAAAAGAACCAGAGGAGATTCTGGAATGGGTCTCTGTCTGTATCACCGCACTATCCTCCAAAAGTCTAAAATGACTAATCTCTTCAGGAGGCGTCGCTCATATGGGCAACCGGTAGCGACGATAAATAAACGTAAAACACACAGAACAGAACATTTGCAAATAGATTGCATACAATATACACAGGACTCTGTATGAGTGGTGATTTCCTACCATATTTTATGAAACGAGGTCTGGAATTGTGCTATTGAGTGAGCCATTTGGTGAGCTTAATGGCAGCATTCTAAATCAAGTTTCATAACATATGGTATGAAATCACCACATTACCACAGTAACCATAAATATGAAAAGGTATTTTTTTTGGTCTGTAGGCCTATACTTTGAGCCTTATTACATCTCAAGAAAACCAGTAAGGTACATTCGTACGCTTTAGTAAATAGTCCCTGATAATAAAAAAACACAACTTCCAGGCGCGTAGCTGCCATTAGGCCAAAAGGCCCGGGCCTGCACATCATTTTGACCAACAAAAAAAAAAGTATATATATAATTGTTATTGCTTTTGATGTACATGTATAGCTAAGCAGAACAGTGTATTGTCATGTTTATTTGTTATAAAAACATGTCCGAATTTGTCTTTTAAATGCAGCTGAATGCTGGAAATTGCATCCTAAAAACCAAAAAAGTTCGGGATGCATGCCCCCGGACCCCCTAGCAACCTCGTTCGCTACGCTCACTCAACATTCTTTACCCTCGCCTGCATATAATGTGCCTCCTGGCTACGCCCCTGACTTCGCGCAAACATCGACACAATGTTCTTAATCATTACTGTATTTCGCTCCTGCATTTTTAACATTTTATTTATTTTCAACAGCAAATTTGCAACTATAATTATGTCAAATGTGTCAAAAGCTATCTGTCAAGCCGTGACCAATCAGAATCCTTCCTGGTCTTATTACAAACGTGTTAGCTTATACACATTTATTTGATCTCGAATGCGAAACAAGTTCTTACAACTTATATTAATCACTCTCGAGACCTACACATGTTTTGATATAGTTTAATACTATTTTATTGCTCGATTCGTTTTACATATACACGTGCATACAAAACATGACATATTAAAGATGTGAATTCAAAATATGACATATTAAAGAAGTGAATATAATAATGACATATTAAAGATGTGAATACAAAACATGACATATTAAAGAAAGGCAAACCGGTCGGACCACACGGTTTAGCAACACTAGTTACAGCCCTTCCCGATGTGTTGATATAGAACAATATGCAATGGCTGTATTATACACTGACCACAAATTATGTGTTAAAACTAGTATTTTGGTTTCATGATGACAAAGGTGTATGCTGTCCACCCCGTTTGGCTTTTCTATTGCATTGTCATGGTTATGTACAGTCTACAACCGTTATGTCAAAATCGGTTATGTCGAAGTATTTTGTTCGGTCCGACAGAATTCGACATAACGGATGTAGACTGTATGTAATGTAAAATGTCAAACAGGAAATACAATATGATTAAACTAAGCTGTATGGATCTGACAGACACTTCTTTTCTTACTCTCTTCACAGTACTACAGTCTATGTCAATTCGGTTATGTCGAATTATCCGGTCAGCTCGCAGTCGGATCAAATCCCGTTTCAGACACTATCATTTTACATATAACTGGCTCCGTTTATATCGAATTTCGTTTCCTCTAGCCCCTCTGAACATCGCTAAGACCCCCGCGGTGAAAACCTCACTAAGACTACCGCGGTGTAACACCGCTGAACACCGCTAAGACTACAGTGGAGCCCTCCATTAAGACTACCGCGGTGGAGCCCCCATTAAGACTACCGCGGTGGTGCCCCCATTAAGACTACCGCGGTGGAAACCCCACTAAGACTACCGCGGTGGAGCCCCCATTAAGACTACCGCGGTGGAGCCCCGCTGAACACCGCTAAGACTACCGCGATGGAAACCCCGTTAAGACTACCGCGGTGGAAACCCCGTTAAGACTACCGAGGTGGAAACCCCACTAAAACTACCGCGGTGTAACACCGCTAAGACTACCGCGGTGTAACCCCACTAAGACTACCGCGGGAACACCGCTAAGACTACCGCGGTGTAACCCCACTAAGACTACCGCGGTGTAACCCCACTAAGACTAGCGGTGTAACACCGCTAAGACTACGCGGGTAACCCCCTAAGACTACCGCGGGTAACCCCACTAAGATACCGCGGTGTAACACCGCTAGACTACCGCGGTGTAACCCCACTAAGACTACCGCGGTGTAACCCCACTAAGACTACCGCGGTGTAAACCCTAAGACTACCGCGGTGTAACCCCACTAAGACTACCCGCGGTGTAACCCCACTAAGACTACCGCGGTGTAAACCCACTAAGACTACCGCGGTGTAACCCCACTAAGATACCGCGGTGTAACACCGCTAAGACTACCGCGGTGTAACCCCACTAAGACTACCGCGGTGTAACCCACTAAGACTACCGCGGTGTAACCCGTAAGACTACCGCGGTGTAACACCGCTAAGACTACCGCGGTGTAAACCGCTAAGACTACCGCGGTGTAACCCCACTAAGACTACCGCGGTGTAACCCCACTAAGACTACCGCGGTGTAACCCCACTGAGACTACCGCGGTGTAACACCGCTAAGACTACCGCGGTGTAACACCGCTAAGACTACCGCGGTGTAACCCCACTAAGACGACCGCGGTGTAACCCCACTAAGACTACCGCGGTGTAACACCACTAAGACTACCGCGGTGTAACACCGCTAAGACTACCGCGGTGTAACACCGCTAAGACTACCGAATGGTACACGATGGTGTAAGACACTTACATCCACATTGCCTCTTCTCTCTTCCTCATAGCGATGGATTCCATCAGAAGTGAGGTCTCTAGAGCGATTAATCTAATGTTGTAAAAACTTGTTTCACAATGAATCTAAAATAAATGTCTATAAGCCACGCAACCAGAGCTTTGAAATTGAGCTTATCTGTTAACTTGATAGCAGCGTATATCTCCCCGGTGTATGTATACATTTTCTAATAACTCGACTTCAAAAGCTTATTTTTAAATAAATTTTGTTTAAGTGACTGTCATTGACAAATTAATATAGACAGCTTAATCGTTTCCATAGTCCCTGTGCAAAAAAAAATCCAGTGAATATTGATTCTTAGGGATAGTTTAGGAGATACAAGTTTTAATTCGAAAATGACGCGTAGCATTTTCACACAGTCTAGTTTATTTCCCTACTATAACAGGGTTGAAGCAACATCATATATACAATTTTGGACACTGTTAGTCTTGCCCGGTGTGAGCAATATTAGTAAGTGTTATTTTGTGTTAGAAGATCGTTCGATATGCCAGTGACTGACATCACAAATAGCATCAACCTTATAACAATAACTACGTTGTGGTTTATTCCAATACAGTGAACCCTTGTGTTTTACGTTTATTTATCGTCGCTACCGGTTACCCATATTTGCGACGCCTTCTGAAGATATTAGTCATTTTAGATATTTGGAGAATAGTGCAATGATACAGACGGAGACCCATTCCAGAGTCTCCTCTGGTTCTTTTACGTGAACGGTGCACAGCACCGACACGAGACCTCGGTTTAACGTCCCATCTGAAAGACTGTTACTTTTATTACGGTCAGACGGGGGGGGGGGGGGTTAACGTGCAATCCCTGGATTACGTTGCAATCTGTGTTAGTTGTCACCTTTATTAAGCAGTCAACCTGTATTAAGCGGCCATTTTCCAGACTCTTAATATGTGATTTAAGATACATTTGGTCTCTAATAAGCGGTCACATGTGCTAAGCAACCACATTCTGTTGTTCCATTGGTTGGCTGCTTAAGACTGGTTTGACTGTACATGTATACATTTATTGTATGCTTTCCGATGGAGTATATAATTGTTGTTCAGTGGGTTAAATAGAGGATTTGTTTGCTTGATTCAGTGTATGATCGAATTATATTTCACCGGATGAACATTTGAAGCATTATTATCACGAGTGACGCTAGCCACAGGTGATAGAAATAGCTTTCTATGTGCATGAGTGTCATCTATTATTGTTTGATCATGCATGCACTTAAGCAAGCACATGTTCTCTTTATTCTATGCTGAAAAAGTGTTTTTTATGATAGAAAATGATGCAACCGTGGCGTTAGACCGTCGAGTTTAGACGGTTATAAATTACGTCCGTCATATATGACGTCACTGAGTCCGCAAAAGTACATACACTGTACGACGGTAGCTATGAAACTTGAGCAAAATCCGAATCTGATCTGAAGAAATATACAACGTTACTAATGTCACGTGCTTCAGGCGATATACTATACATGTCGCATGTATATAGTTGTGACCCTCATTGACACATTATACGGTCCGGTAAATCTGCGCAAAACTATATGCATATTCAATATAAATATAGAACCAAAACAAAGCCACACACATGGTGGAGCCTCGTGGTTTAAAGGAAACTGTGTTCTCCTCGTAATCGACTGTGAGTTCGAACCCGGCAAGAACCGCTGTGGCATGGCGATGCGTACCATCAGGAATGAGGTCTCTAGTCTAGAACGTATACATTAATGTTGTAGGAACTTGTTTCAAAATCGTGCTAAATTATTTCATGTGAGGAAGCGTACACGGTCCGTGGTTTTACCCTAGTGACCACCCCCTTCCCACCCACTCTCCGTGTCTGAAACGATGTTGGGAGGAACATATGTGCACACATTGTCTCCGCCAGTTAAAGACAGACGGATCTGTTGTCCAGTGGTAACACGCTGGGCTGGTAATCCAGGGATCCCCCGTCTGACCATAATAAAATTAACAGTCTTTCAGATGGGACTTTAAACCGAGGTCTCGTGTCGGTGCTGTACACCGTGCACATGAAAGAGCCGGAGGAGACCCTGGAATGGGTCTCTGTCTGTATCATTGCATTATCCTCCAAAAATCTAAAATGACTAATCTCTTCAGGAGGCGTTGCTCATATGAGCAACCGGTAGCGACAATAAATAAACGTAAAAACACACCCAGTTAAAGCCAGACATTCACTACTTAAACATAAATGTTAGCGCGACTCCGCGAATCTGTCTGCCTCCGTGGAGGAGTGGTTACGGTCGCTGACTTGTATACCGCTGTAACCTATCATCACTGAGTGTCATGGATTCGAACCCCACTCAGACCGTGTCTCTATGTGAACATATTTGCAGTTTCTTACGGAGGTTAGTGCACCAAGTACTATAGTTAACCGCACGGGAAAGGTAAACAAACTTACAAAAATAGACTCTACGGCTAAAATATGGGTAACCGGTAGCGACAATCAATAAACTTACAAAAAACAAAGACTCTAAAATCAAAAAGAAAACGAACAGAATGCGTATTCGGATTCTTAATACGATCAATGACAAGCTTAAAGGCAGTGTGTATGGTACGTGTTGTTACTTCTATATGGACGATGGCTGAGTAACACTCATCCGCTCTCCCGTGGGAATTTGCTGATTTACTTTAGTGTATTGTTCCGTAATTGACTGCTAAGTTCACAGATACACGCGAGAATGGTATAATCCGAAGTTAGAAAATAAGACTACAGTCAAACCTGTCCCGCGGAAGTCGTGGTAGCGCAGTGGATACGCGTTCGCGTCATGTGCGAAAGGTCCGCTGGAGCCGTTACGAGTGTGCCCGTATGCAAGGCATTTAAATTCCACGTTGCCTCTTCTCTCTCCCTCGTGGCGATGAATTCCATCAGGAATGAGGTCTCCAGAGTGATTAATATAAGTTGTAAGAACTTGTTTCGCAATCGAGCTAAACTAATATATACTAAACTGTATAAACTAAACCTGTCCTATACAGCCAAGGGACTCACATACAGTGGCTGCTTAACACATGTGGCTGCTTAACACATGTGGCTGCTTAATAGATGTCACGTGTATATTAAACAACATAATTATTGGGAATCTGGAAACCGGCTGCTTAGTACAGGTTGGCTGCTTAATGGAGGTGACCACGTGTTTCACTGTAACCGTTACATACTGAGTACATGTACCGTCTCCGTTGTCTAGTGGTCAAGGCGTCCGCCTACGGAGCGGGAGGTCGATGGTTCGAACCTCGTCATGAATACGTTCTGACATGGCCGTTTGATGAAACGCCAGCTAGTTAAATAATAGTTGCCAAATGTCAGCACAAATTGTCATGACGTCACTACGCAAATAGCATTATAATGGCGTCAATACTTCTTTTAAATCGAAGTTCGTCGTACCATTGACGCTATGTACCACTTCAAGTAGAACATGCATACCGTAAAGTTTAATTTACAAATTACGAGGATTATTCTCTCAACCAATCAGAATCCGTTCATGTGTTATTACACGTGTGCACATATAAGCCATTATTATACGACTGTATTACACTGGTTACAAGCAAAGTTATGTGATAAAAATGTATATTTTACAGATTATTTTTAACTGGATTAATTTAATCTCTGTCGAGACATTATGCTTGATGGAATCCATCGTCATGAGGGTGAGAGAATAGCCAGGGTGGATGTAAGTGACATACTTAAGGATAATGCTACCATTGTTTTCACGCGGTTCGAACTCAAAGGATGTCCGATTAGCGCAGTGGTTAGCGCACTCGCTTCTCACCAATGCAACCTGGGTTCGATCCTCTGACCGGGAAGTATGTGAGATTGTACGGTGGTCGCCAGATCGGACACGTGGGTTTTCTCCGGGTACTCCGGTTCCCTCCCACATGAATGACCACATTTACGCTTTCATCCGCGCCAATGAGAGTGATTAATATAAGATGTTAAAACTTGTTTTGTGATAATGCGGTCATCTCAGAGTATTGCTAACTATGTCGTTTGTTGTCGCCATCTACCTATTAACGAAACAACGAAATTAAAAGACCAGCAGACGGATATGTAGTCCAGTGGTAACACGCTGGACTTGTAATCCAGGGATCGCAGGTTCGATCCACCGTCGGACCATAACAAAATTAACAGTCTTTCAGATGGGACGGTAAACCGAGAGCTCGTGTCGGTGCTTTACACTGTGCACGTAAAAGAACCAGAGGAGACTGGAATGGATCTCTATCTGTATCATTGCACTATCCTCTAAAAGTCTAAAATGACTAATATCTTCAGGAGGCGTCGCTGATATGGGCAACCGGTAGGGACGATGAATAAAGGTAAAACACAAAGACCAGCACTTTATGACAGCATCTCATTTATAATAAAATTAGAATGTCATACCTGGCCAAGTCTTATTAATGTGAAACGATGCGATCTTTTGTGCGATTATTGATGTTAGCTGCTATAATAGACATATCACGCATAGGTATATCACGTATAAACATGTCACACATAGACATTCGACACATATGCATGTCACGCATGGACATGGTATGCATGTCACGAATATGTATGTCACGCATATGTATATCACGCATTGACATGTCACACATAGGCATGTCACACATAGGCATGCCGCGCATATGTATGTTGCACAAAGGCATGCCGCGCATAGCATAGACACGTAACGCATCATTACATGGCGGTGCGTATGGGTAACTCTGGTTACCACATATATCGAGATGTAATATGGCATTAGTGATCTACGAGAAATGTGGGAGTATATATGATTAATCTGATCGACGACCCTTACAGGAGACGTACGTTTATAAAATAAGAAATGAACTACAGGCTCCTAAGCGCCATTGTGTAGCCTGTTCTACCGCGAGCGCTTACCCATTGCTTCCATTACGGAGTTGTATTGCTGCATGATTTCAATCACACAACATCTGACGTCTGGCTGAGATACGACTGTTCGTCCGACTAGACCAGTCAAGCGATTCCTTTGAACTAGCCAAGCAGAAACGAAAGCTGTAGTCACTGGAGGAAATTGCAATTTGATCTGTAGTTTGATAGTAATGCATATTTGAGTGTTTGCTATTGGTGGCAGTGTAAATGGTACACTATATGTACTTCGATATTAATGCATATTTGAGTGTTTGCTATTGGTCGCAGTGTAAATGGTACACTATCTGTACTTCGATATTAATGCATATTTGAGTGTTTGCTATTGGTCGCAGTGTAAATGGTACACTATATGTACTTCGATATTAATGCATATTTGAGTGTTTGCTATTGGTCGCAGTGTAAATGGTACACTATATGTACTTCGATATTAATGCATATTTGAGTGTTTGCTATTGGTCGCAGTGTAAATGGTACACTATATGTACTTCGATATTAATGCATATTTGAGTGTTTGCTATTGGTCGCAGTGTAAATGGTACACTATATGTACTTCGATATTAATGCATATTTGAGTGTTTGCTATTGGTCGCAGTGTAAATGGTACACTATATGTACTTCGATATTAATGCATATTTGAGTGTTTGCTATTGGTCGCAGTGTAAATGGTACACTATATGTACTTCGATATTAATGCATATTTGAGTGTTTGCTATTGGTGGCAGTGTAAATGGTACACTATCTATACTTCGATATTAATGCATGTTTGAGTGTTTGCTATTGGTGGCAGTGTAAATGGTACACTATCTATACTTCGATATTAATGCATATTTGAGTGTTTGCTATTGGTGGCAGTGTAAATGGTACACTATATGTACTTCGATATTAATGCATATTTGAATGTTTGCTATTGGTGGCAGTGTAAATGGTACACTATATGTACTTCGATATTAATGCATATTTGAGTGTGTGCTATTGGTGGCAGTGTAAACGGTACACTATATGTACTTCGATATTAATGCATATTTGAGTGTGTGCTATTGGTGGCAGTGTAAATGGTACACTATCTGTACTCTGGTGTTAATGCATATTTGTGTGCCTGCTATTCGTGTGTAACAGGCTATTACATCTTCAAATAATAGCTGATCATTCAGGACATACGTTATGGAATGTTAGTAGATTTTATTTTTATTTATTTAACGTCACTACCCATTGTCCATTTGAACGACGGGCATTTTAAAACAACACCTTTCTTGTGCAGTCTCCAGTTACTAGTAATGTGTGCACCAAAAGCCGTAAGAAACTTCCAACATTTTCATATAAAGAGACACGGCCTGAGCGGGGCTCGAACCCATGACCATGTAGCTACTCGACAACGGAGACGGACACTATGTCATTAAATGTGTTGTTAGGGCATATGCATGCTGTAGTCTACTCACTGCGCATGCGCCATGGCTGCTGTCGCGCTATGCGCATCAGGACCAAATTAATGACGTAATTGTGGGAGGAGCAAAACGTTTCTTATTGATCTTGTGTTTTTACGTTTATTTATCGTCGCTACCGGTTGCCCATATGAGCGACGCCTCCTGAAGAGATTAGTTATTTTAGATTTTGGAGGATAGTGCATGATACAGACAGAGACCAATTCCAGAATCTCCTCTGGTTCTTTTACGTGCACGGCGTAAAGCACCGACACGAGATCTCGGTTTAACGTCCCATCTGAAAGACTGTTAATTGTATTTGGGTCAGACGGGGGATCGAACCTGTGACCCCTGGAGTACCAGTCTTATTGATCACATACTAAATGAGTGCTGCGGTTTGCGGTTCTATTTGAACTTATTTGGCATATACAGGCCCGTAGCGACACTGAGGCACACCGAGGGAGCTGCCTTGGTTAAAATTTCCAAAGCAAAAAATGAAATAAATAAAATGCAAACAATATCCCTTTGCTGTATAAATTGCTGACTGCTAGAGAGATGAAATGTCAGTACATCTAAACTCATTAAATCAGAAAACGCAGGAAATCGCTTCTATACCCCAACAATATTAAGAGGGAACATGCCCCAGACCCCATAGATTGCCTCCGTAGAAATTTGCCTCTGGCTACGGTACTGATATAACCTTGGTGATGATGATGATTGAGCTTATTTACCCTCGCCTCCGGCGAACTATGTGGGCGAGCGTGATATGACCTCATATAATTATGGTCAATAACCTATACTTAGGTATTGAGTATCGGGAGCAGTAGTGATTTACGATGATTACTGTTCATAGTGTAGGGAAGCACAACGGGGAACCACAGCGTGTGCGCAGATCGAATACGGTACCAAGCGTATCGTAACGTGATTATTTTGTAGAATTTAATAGACATCTGCACGCTCATTTTCCATTCATTAGTCTAGAGCCAGATTTATTTACCGTAACGTATATTTAAGACTAACGTAATGTCTGAAACTGGGCAAGTATAATCATTAGCTAATGTATTGCTTTCCTCCCTGTCCGTTACATTAAAGACACATGCAACAACACACAC
Source organism: Archivesica marissinica (assembly GCA_014843695.1). Lineage (NCBI taxonomy): Eukaryota > Metazoa > Mollusca > Bivalvia > Venerida > Vesicomyidae > Archivesica > Archivesica marissinica. The sequence goes on along the minus strand of CM026400.1, from coordinate 29,113,693 downwards.
GAGCTATGTTTAAGAACTAATATTTTATTTGTCTTTCCATGTGCCTAAGTGGTTAATTCCGACGCTCAGACCGACAAACCATGCGTTTATTCGACTATGAATAACGCAAATATTATTTCGAATCTAATCTGACCATAATATCTAAAAAGCTCAAACATATTTGCGTAAATCACTAAATGACGTCACAAAGTACAAAATGACGTCGTGTTGGACGTCACACGATACGCCATGTTTTATTGCAGACGGTAAATTCTTCTTTGCGCATACAGACAAAATGCCGAGTCATGTTACAATCTTACTTATGCTTCCATTTTTTTTCAATTCTGATTTATTCAGATTCGAGATTTGGTTGCAAAATGGTGAATACTGTTGCCGACCCGGCTTTCTTGTTGGTGCTCTTGTACATGTGTTTGTTGTATTGTACTTTAGGGAACTCGCTTGGTGTGAGTCACTGGGGCGGGTCGGGCTATAATTAAAAGATCCAATTCACACTTTTAATTTTACGAAACGTTTTATTTATTTAATTCGTACGTCTGTTTCAGGATTCTGGAGTAAGCACCATGCCTCCAGAATATTGTGCATTTTTAACTAGCGCTGGTTGGATCTGCACATGCGCAGATCGAACACACACCTGTCCAGATTGGGCAGCCAATGGGTGAATGTTGAATCTTCATGGACGCCCACAACATATATCTTTGTGACACGTTGCTTCGTCCTATTCCGACACTTTTATGATGTACACACATATGTAACAGAACAAATAATTAATGTTTAAACTAATCTGACACTAATCCCCTGTCATCCTATTACGAAGACAAGTAATATAGGTGTTTGCATAATAATTATCTAGCGTGAATGGCAGTAATTATCTGTGTAAAGATATAAAATATTTGATGTGCTTAATAGTAACGAATAAAATTCTATATGTATAAACTGTTCTTGAATACGGTGACACCGTGTGGGACAACTTAAGAACGAAATCGAATCGATCCAAAACGAGGCAGCAAGAATAGTGTCTGGTGCCACAAAACTCTGTAACATCAAATCTCTACTAAATGAACTGAAATGGGACACTTTGGCAGCAAGGCGAAAGAAACACAGACTCACATTACTTTACAAGATGGAATCAAGTATATCTCCAGCATACCTAACCGACTTAATTCCGACACAGGCCCAAAGATATCAACTTAGAAATGCATCTGACATTCCATTGATCCATACGAGAACACAAACATACAGCTCTTCATTTCTACCATTAACGATAAAAGATTGGAACACACTGCCAACTGACATCCGCAACTCTAACACTATTGGATCCTTCAAGGCCAATCTGAACAAGAACACAACAGCACCATCACCGCTGTACAACATCGGCAATAGAAGAAACCAAATACTACATACACGCCTTCCGCCTTGGATGCAGCTCCTTAAATCACGACCTCCATATGAAGAACATAGTCGAATCACCAGTTTGCGAGTGTGGTGCAATCGAATCTACCAATCACTATCTCCTCCAGTGTCATCACTATATCCCTTTTCGTCAACGCTTCCTTGTCAATCTTCCATGTGCCCTAACTGTGAATAACCTCTTATTTGGAGACGAACACCTACCATTCGAGCAGAACAGTATAATCTTTCTGCGCGTCCAGAGTTACATCGAAGCCACAAAACGATTCAACACTTAGTTTGCGATTGTGTGTGCCCAGTGTCGTTGCCCCTCGCCCCCATTGAAGAGTGTGAACCCGTTTCTTATCTATTGAATAATTGTTAAACTACATTCAGGCAACGAATAAATCATAGAGTAACTCCAACACTCTGTATTTTGAAACCAATATATAACTATCAACCAATTCATAGTATGTATCTATATCTTAGTATATTTAATAACTCGTCAATGCATCTCACAACTCGTAAGTCGCTGTCTTAATCCGACAACAACTCGCTCGTCGTACTGATCGCTACCGTAATACACGATATAACTAAAAACTCCACTCTGGAAAGGTAACTGATTTAATCCATCTGTTCTTGTATATTAATGTTACAACATGATGTTAATATTGATAAAATAAAATATGTTTAAACTAACTGCATGGAGATGTCACCACGGCTACTAGCCAGAAGATACATGTACATTAGCAAGAAACGCACACTAGTGTAACAGTGTATCATGTGTGTTTTACGTTTATTTATCGTCGCTACCGGTTGCCCATATGAGCGACGCCTTCTGAAGAGATTAGTCATTTTAGATTTTTGGAAGATAGTACAATGATACAGACAGAGACCCATTCCAGAGTCTCCTCTGGTTCTTTTACGTGCATGATGTAAAGCACCGACACGAGACCTCGGTTTAACGTCCCATCTGAAAGACTGTTAATTTTAGTAGTGTCAGATGGGGGATCGAACCTGCGATCCCTGGATTACCAGTCCAGCGTGTTACCACTGGACTACAGCTCCGTCCGTAGTGTACCATCAGTGTACCATTTAGTGTACTATCAGTGTACCATTTAGATTTGCGCTCGAAGTAGACCCAGACCAGCCTTCGCATCACTGATGCTTAAAGTTTAAAGTTTAAACTTTATTTGTTTTACAACGATTGCGAAGCAAGTTTTAGCAACTTATATTAATCACTCTCGTTGGCACGGATGAAAGCGTATATGTGGTCATTCGTGTGGGAGGAAACCGGAGTACCCGGAGAAAACCCACCTGTTCGATGTGGCGACCACCGTACCAACTCACATACTTCTCGGTCACAGATGTCTGCCAGTGTATGAGCCTCAACAACAATTGAGATACATTAAAGGTGTTTTTCTCAAACATTCATACCGGGGGTGGGGTGGACTTTGGTGGTTCCTGGGTGTAAGAGTAACCCCAACCCCCAATGTTCAAAGATGCTAAAATGTGTTTTAAATGTAAAGCTGTCAACACATAATATACTAATATATGGTGAGTGTGTTCGATTTTCTCTTATTGGCGAGTGTGTTCGATTTTCTCTTATTGGTGAGTGTGTTCGATTTTCTCTTATTGGTGAGTGTGTTCGATTTTCTCTTATTGGTGAGTGTGTTCGATTTTCTCTTATTGGTGAGTGTGTTCGATTTTCTCTTATTGGTGAGTGTGTTCGATTTTCTCTTATTGGTGAGTGTGTTCGATTTTCTCTTATTGGTGAGTGTGTTCGATTTTCTCTTATTGGTGAGTGGAAAACTAGAGTGATCAAATGCAAAACTTATTTTGTTTGTGTAACGGGATAAGTCCAATGTGTGGTCATTACAAGGTCACGTGTCAATCATGTGCCAATACCGGAAACATATTTCTGGTATATGAAATTTGATTGGTATCCGATATGTAGGTCCCTTTTTACGCCATGTTGAATTCACGCTGAGTGAAATTATGGTGGTGGTAGTGAAGGTGGTGGTAATGGTATTAAAATACAAAACATATTTTTTGTAACGGTAGAAGTCTAATGTTTGGTCATTACAAGGTCAAGTTCCAATCATCATCATCATCATCATCATCATCATCATCATCATCATCATCATCATCATCATCATCATCATCATCATCATCATCATCATCATCATCATCACCATCATCATCATCATCATCATCATCATCATCATCATCATCATCATCATCATCATCATCATCATCTACTATAGTGATTGCGTCACTCTGAGAGTATACTAGCAATGTCGTATTCTCGCAATGTCGTGCATGTGACAATACCGGAAAACATCTGAGCAGTAGCAGCTCCTTGCTGCTGGCTGCTGTTGGCTGCTGGCTGCTGCTGTTTCTTAATATGAAATTCTAAATTTCCGTGACAAAAACCGACATGCAATCTCCGTGCAAACGCAATGCTGTTGATGCCGACAACTGTACATAGTCATCATTTATATTTGTGTTTTGTTCTTCATCAATGTCAGCAATATACTGTTGCGTGAGTATACGGCGTCGCTATAGTAATGCGCATATTAGCTATATTAATTTGACTCATACGATTGTATCCATGACTGTGGATAGTTCTGACTAGGCATATGTGGTTAATGAGGTTCCATGGCAGGTGATTATCCTATCTAGAGACATGTAATATAACCAGGAAGTTGACCAAGGGGTCATCCATGCCGTAAAGAATATAATCTATCTATAAGTTGAATATTAATCATGTGAATATTATTTGTAGACCAGCAATACCTGCTCATATTAATTTAAACTTTATTTATATTACAACAATTGCGAAGCAAGTTTTAACAACTTATATTAATCACTCTCGTTGGCGTGGATGAAAGCGTATATGTGGTCGTTTGTGTGGGAGGAAACCGGAGTACCCGGAGAAAACTCATATGTCCGATCTGGCGGCAACCGTACTATCTCGCATACTTCCCGGTCCGAGGATCGAACCTATTATAAAAGAAAAGAATGTTTCAATATGCATCTACGATATATTGAATACTAATAATGAAAAACCGTCAAGTCAAACAAAATGGACTGAAAAACCTTAACGTAACTATGGAGAAGCATATTCGGAAAATGCCTAGTCAGTATTGTTTGTTTTACGTTTATTTATCGTCGCTACCGGTTGCCCATATGAGCGACGCCTCCTGAAGAGATTAGTCATTTTAGATTGTTGGAGGATAATGCAATGATACAGAGAGAGATCCATTCCAGAGTCTCATCTGGTTCTTTTACGTGCACGGAAGGAGCCATCCATGAAATGAGCAATCCACAGAAGGAGCAGTCCATGGAAGGAGCAATCCATAGAAGGAGTATTCCACAGAAGGAGCAGTACATGGAAGGAGTAATCCATAGAAGGAGTATTCCACAGAAGGAGCAATCCATAGAAGGAGTATTCCACAGAGGGAGCAGTCCATGGAAGGAGTATTCCACAGAAGGAGTAGTACATGGAAGGAGTCATTCATGGAAGGAGTATTCCACAGAAGGAGCAGTACATGGAAGGAGCCATCCATAGAAGGAGTATTCCACAGACGGAGCAGTACATGGAAGGAGCCATCCATGGAAGGAGTATTCCACAGAAGGAGCAGTACATGGAAGGAGTCATACATGGAAGGAGTATTCCATAGAAGGAGCAGTACATGGAAGGAGCAATCCATAGAAGGAGCAGTCCATGGAAGGAGCAATCCATAGAAGGAGCAGTCCATGGAAGGAGCAATCCATAGAAGGAGTATTCCATAGAAGGAGCAGTACATGGAAGGAGCAATCCATAGAAGGAGCAGTACATGGAAGGAGCAGTCCATGGAAGGAGCAATCCATAGAATGAGTATTCCACAGAAGGAGCAATCCATGGAAGGAGTATTTCACAGAAGGAGCAATCCATAGAAGGAGCAATCCATGGAAGGAGTATTCCACAGAAGGAGCAATCCATGGAAGGAGTATTCCACAGAAGGAGCAGTCCATGGAAGGAGTATTCCACAGAAGGAGCAGTACATGGAAGGAGTCATACATGGAAGGAGTATTCCACAGAAGGAGCAATCCATGGAAGGAGTATTCCACAGAAGGAGCAGTCCATGGAAGGAGTATTCCACAGAAGGAGCAGTACATGGAAGGAGTCATACATGGAAGGAGTATTCCACAGAAGGAGCAGTACATAGAAGGAGTATTCCACAGAAGGAGCAGTACATGGAAGGAGCAATCCATGGAAGGAGTATTCCACAGAAGGAGCAGTCCATGGAAGGAGTATTCCACAGAAGGAGCAGTCCATGGAAGGAGCAATCCATAGAAGGAGTATTCCACAGAAGGAGCAGTACATGGAAGGAGCCATCCATAGAAGGAGTATTCCACAGAAGGAGCAGTACATGGAAGGAGCCATCCATAGAAGGAGTATTCCACAGAAGGAGCAGTACATGGAAGGAGCAATCCATAGAAGGAGTATTCCACAGAAGGAGCAGTACATGGAAGGAGCCATCCATAGAAGGAGTATTCCACAGAAGGAGCCATCCATAGAAGGAGTATTCCACAGAAGGAGCAGTCCATGGAAGGAGTATTCCGCAGAAGGAGCAGTACATGGAAGGAGCAATCCATAGAAGGAGTATTCCACAGAAGGAGCAATCCATAGAAGGAGTATTCCACAGAAGGAGCAGTACATGGAAGGAGTCATACATGGAAGGAGTATTCCACAGAAGGAGCAGTACATGGAAGGAGCACTCCATAGAAGGAGTATTCCACAGAAGGAGCAATCCATGGAAGGAGTATTCCACAGAAGGAGCAATCCATAGAAGGAGTATTCCACAGAAGGAGCAGTACATGGAAGGAGTCATACATGGAAGGAGTATTCCACAGAAGGAGCAGTCCATAGAAGGAGCAGTCCATGGAAGGAGCATTCCACAGAAGGAGCAGTCCATGGAAGGAGCAATCCATAGAAGGAGCAGTCCACAGAAGGAGCAATCCATGGAAGGAGCCATCCATGGAAGGAGTATTCCACAGAAGGAGCAGTCCATGGAAGGAGCAATCCATAGAAGGAGCAGTCCACAGAAGGAGCAATCCATGGAAGGAGCCATCCATGGAAGGAGTATTCCACAGAAGGAGTCATTCATGGGAGGAGCAATCCACAGAAGGAGCAGTCCACAGAAGGAGCAATCCATGGAAGGAGCCAACCATGGAAGGAGCAGTCCATGGAAGGAGCAATCCACCGGAGTAAACAGGACTGGTAAGTACTTGACGGAATCGCGGGGATCAGACTTCAATCAAGCCCTGCGAAATACATCAAATACCAATTTCGCTACATATATATACACAAACAATTAATGGGATTCCATAAACATGTGATGTCCGAACGTTAGTTAGCAAACTACTTGACTATAGTCATACACATAGCAAAACCTTTTCTGTGCCAGTATTATTTTAAAAGCTTTAGCTGCACAGATATATCCCTAATATGTAAACCACCCATGACCCAAGAGTGTAAATGCATGAGCCCTGCTGGAGTCGTTATGATTGTGTCCTTAGGCAAGGCATTTAATGTCCACGGTGCCTCTTCTCTCTCCCTCGTGGCGATGGATTCCATCAGGAATGAGGTATCGAGAGTGATTAATATAAGTTGTAAGAACTTGTTTCGCAATCGAGCTAAAATAAATTTGTATAAACGAAATGCATGATGAACAATGTGACATCTTTTCTTTTTTGTTTGTTTAGGTCAGGAAATGTTCTGCTGATGCCAGATTTATGTTGTAATTTTTTTCTTTTCACAAAACCTCAAAGAGGTCTTCGTGAGTTATTTAGTAGTACTGTACTGTAGAGGACATAGAAAGCGCACAATTGGAATAAGTGTGTGTTTTTACATGAATAACAATAATTATATAAATTATACATAGTTTTAACAAATTTGGAATACTGTTTGGTTGTTCAGTTGTGTTTTGTAATAAAGATGTGATATATCGTTGATGGAATCCTTCGTATTTCGTTTTCATGTAATAATAATCATATAATGTAGGTGTGCGTTTTCTATGTCCTCTAGTATATAATGTAGGTGTGCGTTTTATATGTCCTCTAGTATATACTGTACTAATGTAGGCGTGCGTTTTCTATGTCCTCTAGTATATAATGTACATGTGTGTTTTCTATGTCCTCTAGTATATAATGTAGGCGTGCGTTTTCTATGTCCTCTAGTATATAATGTAGGCGTGCGTTTTCTATGTCCTCTAGTATATAATGTAGGCGTGCGTTTTCTATGTCCCCTAGTATATAATGTAGGTGTGCGTTTTCTATGTCCTCTAGTATATAATGTAGGTGTGCGTTTTCTATGTCCGCTAGTATATAATGTAGATGTGCGTTTTCTATGTCCTCTAGTATATAATGTAGGTGTGCGTTTTCTATGTGCTCTAGTATTTAATGTAGGTGTGCGTTTTCTATGTCCTCTAGTATATAATGTAGGTGTGCGTTTCCTATGTCCCCTAGTATATAATGTATGTATGCGTTTTCTATGTGCTCTAGTATATAATGTAGGTGTGCGTTTTCTATGTCCTCTAGTATATAATGTAGGTGTGCGTTTCCTATGTCCCCTAGTATATAATGTATGTATGCGTTTTCTATGTCCCCTAGTATATAATGTAGGTGTGCGTTTTCTATGTCCCCTAGTATATAATGTAGGTGTGCGTTTCCTATGTCCCCTAGTATATAATGTAGGTGTGCGTTTTCTATGTCCCCTAGTATATAATGTATGTGTGCGTTTCCTATGTCCCCTAGTATATAATGTAGGTGTGCGTTTTCTATGTCCTCTAGTACAAGTAATATAAAAATCATATATATGGAATATATTGTACACTCACTATTCATATAGACACTTACATTGTCATTAATACGCATGCGCACGAAACGAACATGCAAACTGAATACCTATCTTCCTCTAATGTCAAACCCCTAGCGGGGATGTAGACATGTAGTGCGGTTCTTCTCCTGTATGAATTACCAAGTCAGTATGCCAATACGCACGTATGTATGTGTATGTTCCTTTAATGTCAAACCCATCGCGGGGACTTAGACATGTTTTCCTGGGCAGGCTCAGCCGACCTAAGCGATTAACCAGTACTAAGCAATGTGTGTGAGGTGCCTTGCTCAATGACACTACATACGTTGCCTGACCGAGTATCGAACACGGGACCGTTCGATTCCAAATCCGACGCTCTACCACTGGACCACGGACGCCACACAACTATATGGTTCAGATACTACAGCAGCAGTAATACAATAGTTACTCCCCGTTGATTAAATGACATGACATTTGGACCGGTAGAGTTCAGAGATAATTAAATTTTAATATCAGTTTCCTTTCTTGCTACAACTGTATCGTTTGCCTCCTGCGTTTGCGTTCTTGGACATTGTTCTCTTTTAAATAAACATGTCGAAGTTAATTCACCAAATAAATAAAGGATTAGCGCATGACCTAGTGAGGTTGATGGATAACTTTCTGTTTGATTGTGACGGTAGGCGGGTCTCTACTTTCTCTGGCCTCTGCTGTATAATCTATGGTTATTCTAACAATTAATTGTTATTAAAAATAGTTCATATTCATAATTTGGACTCTTTAGTTTGGCTTGTGGTTTGAATCGTGTTCAATCTCACATGTATTATTGTCAAAACGTGGAAGAACGCGACTCAAACACAGACGCTTGGGCCAGTTGCGGTCTGTTGCGTGTTCAAAACCTATTTTTATAAAAAAAAATTAAGAACATTTTGATAAATCATTTGCTCAGCTTGACACTATACATACAAAATAATAACACATATCCAATCATATTTAAACATGAAATCCCTTAAAAATGCTTGGATATGGCCTAATTGCTTTGTATGTATAGTGTAGAAACCTCCAGGTCAAATCTGAACCCCTTAAGACCATGGCTTACCAGACACTAGTGAGACCCCAGCTTGAATATGGCTCCGAGATCTGGTCGCCCCATACCCAATCATTGATAGACCAAATTGAAGGTGTCCAGCGAAGAGCAGCCCGTTGGATAAAGGCTGACTTCTATCGTACCTCTAGTGTTACAGACATGCTACATTCCCTAAATCTACGCAGACTAGATCAACGGCGTATTGACAATAGGTTATCCCTTATGTATAAAATTCATAATGATCTTGTTGCTATTCCCATTGAAAATTACCTAGTTCCTCTCTCCCGTCCTACTCGCCATTGCCATTCCTTAAGCTATAGGTTAATTACAGCAACTACAGACTACTACAAGTTTTCCTTTTTTCCAAGAACAATCTACCATTGGAACCATATCCCTCCTGACAGTGTCCATCTCCCTACCATAGAGCAATTCAATACGGCAGTTTGCCATATTGAACATGCCAGTCCCTAGTTGTTCTGCGTAGCTGCTTTTAAACTCTTACCACAACTTATTTTCACACCTTCTTAAATTATACTTTTAGCTACTCATACTTTTAACTTCTTTGCGGTTTTTGACGCGCAACATGTCTACGTCCCCGCGAGGGATTCGACATTAAAGGAAGATAGATAGATAGAAGCCTATGATTATTCAAAATGTTCTTAAAAAATATATAGAGTGGTGGAACCTATGCTCGGCGTATTCCTATGCTCGGCGTATTTTTTCCATTTACATCCGTATTTAAAATATTTAAATAGTTTTAACCAATTTTCGTTGACAGAGGTGAAGCATGGTTCAATAGCATTCCGTTGTGCGTACCGGTAGCCTAATGCAACTGTCACCTGACTGGTTCAGTAGCCGAATATAAACAGAAAACTTGTCGGGAATTTTTTTTCCACCGAAATGTGCAGTTTATGAGCATTTCAGGTGGCTATCCAGATTGGGGAAAAAATGTACAAATAACCAGAAAAAAGTTTCTTATGAGTTGTAATATTGTTAGTTAATATTGATGTTACTAAGTCAAAATAATATACCGTATTCAACATTTACCCATGCATAAATAAATAATTTCATGTACGCCATGCATAGGTGTCCTAAAGTATCTAGTTCCCCATGGAAACAGGTGCCGTTGCGATAGCTGTATTTAGGCGCATGGTTACGTAATGAAGCTAAAATTTTCAACAACAATTTTATGAAAGTTGTGTTCACGACTTAAGAAAATAATAATATACGACAAGTGCATTTAACATTTTTTATAGGCCATGATATGTAGGATATACGCAGAGCATAGGTTCCACCACTCTATATGTAGGATTTACGCAGAGCATAGGTTCCACCACTCTATATGTAGGATTTACGCCGAGCATAGGTTCCACCACTCTATATGTAGGATTTACGCCGAGCATAGGTTCCACCACTCTATATGTAGGATTTACGCCGAGCATAGGTTCCACCACTCTATATGTAGGATTTACGCCGAGCATAGGTTCCACCACTCTATATGTAGGATTTACGCCGAGCATAGGTTCCACCACTCTATATGTAGGATTTACGCCGAGCATAGGTTCCACCACTCTATATGTAGGATTTACGCCGAGCATAGGTTCCACCACTCTATATGTAGGATTTACGCCGAGCATAGGTTCCACCACTCTATATGTAGGATTTACGCCGAGCATAGGTTCCACCACTCTATATGTAGGATTTACACCGAGCATAGGTTCCACCACTCTATATGTAGGATTTACGCCGAGCATAGGTTCCACCACTCTATATGTAGGATTTACGCCGAGCATAGGTTCCACCACTCTATATGTAGGATTTACGCCGAGCATAGGTTCCACCACTCTATATGTAGGATTTACGCCGAGCATAGGTTCCACCACTCTATATGTAGGATTTACGCCGAGCATAGGTTCCACCACTCTATATGTAGGATTTACACCGAGCATAGGTTCCACCACTCTATATGTAGGATTTACGCCGAGCATAGGTTCCACCACTCTATATGTAGGATTTACGCCGAGCATAGGTTCCACCACTCTATATGTAGGATTACGCCGAGCATAGGTTCCACCACTCTATATGTAGGATTACGCCGAGCATAGGTTCCACCACTCTGTATGTAGGATTTACGCCGAGCATAGGTTCCACCACTCTGTATGTAGGATATACGCAGAGCATAGGTTCCACCACTCTATATGTAGGATTTACGCCGAGCATAGGTTCCACCACTCTATATGTAGGATTTACGCCGAGCATAGGTTCCACCACTCTGTATGTAGGATTTACGCCGAGCATAGGTTCCACCACTCTATATGTAGGATTTACGCCGAGCATAGGTTCCACCACTCTGTATGTAGGATTTACGCCGAGCATAGGTTCCACCACTCTATATGTAGGATTTACGCCGAGCATAGGTTCCACCACTCTATATGTAGGATTTACGCCGAGCATAGGTTCCACCACTCTATATGTAGGATTTACGCCGAGCATAGGTTCCACCACTCTATATGTAGGATTTACGCCGAGCATAGGTTCCACCACTCTATATGTAGGATTTACACCGAGCATAGGTTCCACCACTCTATATGTAGGATTTACACCGAGCATAGGTTCCACCACTCTATATGTAGGATTTACGCCGAGCATAGGTTCCACCACTCTATATGTAGGATTTACGCCGAGCATAGGTTCCACCACTCTATATGTAGGATTTACGCCGAGCATAGGTTCCACCACTCTATATGTAGGATTTACGCCGAGCATAGGTTCCACCACTCTATATGTAGGATTTACGCCGAGCATAGGTTCCACCACTCTATATGTAGGATATACGCCGAGCATAGGTTCCACCACTCTATATGTAGGATATACGCCGAGCATAGGTTCCACCACTCTATATGTAGGATTTACGCCGAGCATAGGTTCCACCACTCTATATGTAGGATTTACGCCGAGCATAGGTTCCACCACTCTGTATGTAGGATTTACGCCGAGCATAGGTTCCACCACTCTATATGTAGGATTTACGCCGAGCATAGGTTCCACCACTCTGTATGTAGGATTTACGCCGAGCATAGGTTCCACCACTCTATATGTAGGATTTACGCCGAGCATAGGTTCCACCACTCTATTTGTAGGATTTACGCCGAGCATAGGTTCCACCACTCTATATGTAGGATTTACGCCGAGCATAGGTTCCACCACTCTATATTTAGGATTTACGCCAAGCATAGGTTCCACCACTCTATATGTAGGATTTACACCGAGCATAGGTTCCACCACTCTGTATGTAGGATTTACGCCGAGCATAGGTTCCACCACTCTATATGTAGGATTTATGCCGAGCATAGGTTCCACCACTCTATATGTAGGATTTACGCCGAGCATAGGTTCCACCACTCTATATGTAGGATTTACGCCGAGCATAGGTTCCACCACTCTATATGTAGGATTTACGCCGAGCATAGGTTCCACCACTCTGTATGTAGGATTTACGCCGAGCATAGGTTCCACCACTCTGTATGTAGGATATACGCCGAGCATAGGTTCCACCACTCTATATGTAGGATTTACGCCGAGCATAGGTTCCACCACTCTATATGTAGGATTTACGCCGAGCATAGGTTCCACCACTCTGTATGTAGGATTTACGCCGAGCATAGGTTCCACCACTCTATATGTAGGATTTACGCCGAGCATAGGTTCCACCACTCTGTATGTAGGATTTACGCCGAGCATAGGTTCCACCACTCTATATGTAGGATTTACGCCGAGCATAGGTTCCACCACTCTATTTGTAGGATTTACGCTGAGCATAGGTTCCACCACTCTATATGTAGGATTTATGCCGAGCATAGGTTCCACCACTCTATATTTAGGATTTACGCCAAGCATAGGTTCCACCACTCTATATGTAGGATTTACGCCGAGCATAGGTTCCACCACTCTATATGTAGGATTTACGCCGAGCATAGGTTCCACCACTCATATATATAAACATTGGTTTTGAACCCACAACCACTTATCCAGACCCCAAGCGTCTGTGGACTCAAATGCGGTACAGCCTAGGAAGCATATGCAGTATGCCAGATATTATTTAATTGTCTTATTAAATTTTGGCCATTTTCGTCATGTGTTACAAATGACGTAAAGTATGTTCTTGTTGAAATTCACCACATAAATTATATATCGCGTTAATTTATTTTAGGGAGAAGTTGGGCCCCCAGAGTGCGAAATCAGCGTCCCTAGGCTAGGGAGACCATTTCACCCACATCTCCCTCAAGAATGATCCCTGATATTAACCCCATGTTGATGAAATATATAATATTATTAAATAACACCACTTAAAATATAACACCAAATATTCTGAACTAGAATGAGACCTGAGATATTCAATCAAGTTTCAAAATGACACCCCGTCACTATCACATAACGCTTTGATAGTGATGGGGTGGTATCATTTTATACTTGCTGGCATATCGCCAAAATTGTGCTTTGTGTATCGTGTCACGCCGACGATGTATCATAATGTCCTTAAATAAAAATAAAATGAAAAAATACCAGAAAATATTATGGGGCCAGAACCGCCCACCTGACGCAGGTTTCATATCCAGACCGCCCAAGCATCCGTGATCTCTGGTATGCATTCAAATACACGTGAAAACTGTTCTGATAATGTTCTGTTCAGTTTACAGTCTGTCGATTTTTCACTTTTTAACTTCTGGCAAAATGACATGATTAGAAACTCAATACAGCCCAATTAATAGTCTCGGTGTTAAAATATATTTATTTGACTGACCAGGCAAAATATATCAACGCCTGTTCCCAGGCTATAATCAGAAACTCAATACGGCCCAATTAATAGTCTCGGTGTTAAAATATATTTATTTGACTGACCAGGCAAAATATATCAACGCCTGTTCCCAGGCTACGGTTATGTGTATGTCCGTTAGTTCAGGCTACCTTAACCCATTCAACACCAAGTAACTCACATGGATTGGTCCATGATATTTTTAGACCAATAAATTAATAACAAAATTACATTTGGATCAGTTCATTTATCAAAATGGGTAAAAAAAATTCTAAAAATAGTTATATTACTTGAAAAAAGTGCAGATCCTGATGAGACGGCTCGTCACGAGCCGGCTCATCTGGATCTACACTTTTTTGTAAGCCAATTTAGAGGTATGTGGTGTTGAAAGGGTTAAAGCAGCATTACATCGTATGAGATCAAAGATATTTGAAAAATTCAAATTTTACCTATGGGTAGCAATGCTGCTACACATTCTAACATTATACTTTGTATGCTATGTTCATTTGGTAAACAGTGTTTTTTTGCGATAAAACAAACTCGAAACCGAAAGTAGGACTTTCCGAGTCGATAAATGTAATGTGTAGTAGCACTAATAAATATTATTATTACCAGCAGTAGAAAATAAGATAAAAAGCAATTATGCATGTTTACCATATTAGCATTAGCACAAATATATAATACAAGATCAATGAATTACGGTATGCCTGTTTTACAGGTGTGTTATGGCACGGGGGTCATATAATTCCTGGAACTGTGGAGGCTGTACAGAAATTGAAGAGTCTCGTAAGAATCATATTTTCATAACCTCAAATATTTTTTATGAATGTTCATCAATCTTACGGAACAATGGAAGTTTAAGTCAGCTTTTCCAACTTTCTTTATTACTTCAAGCATTGTTTCACCTGGCTAGAACCACCGACCTTCCATGACGAACACCGTGCACCTGGTACATGTATATCCTACATAGTTACGGTCATCGTCCTAGTTCATTGCAAAACCCATGATCTCGTATATCCTACGCCAGTATGGTCAGTTTCACAATACACGGCACAACCCATGATCTAGTATATCCTACGCCAGTAGGGTCAATGTCACAATACACGACACAACCCATGATCTAGTATATCCTACACCAGTAGGGGCAGTGTCACAATACACGACACAACCCATGATCTGGTATATCCTACACCAGTAGTTCAGCGTCACAATACATGGTACAACCCATGAATGGTATATCCTACACCAGTAGGGGCAATGTCACAATACACGACACAACCCATGATCTGATATATCCTACACCAGTAGGGGCCGCGTCACAATACACGACACAACCCATGATCTGATATATCCTACACCAGTAGTTCAGCGTCACAATACATGGTACAACCCATGAACTGGTATATTCTACACCAGTAGGGGCAATGTCACAAAACATGGCACAACCCATGATCTGGTATATCCTACGCCAGTAGGGTCAGCATCTCAATACACGACACAACCCATGATCTGGTATATCCTACACCAGTAGGGGCAATGTCACAATACATGGCACAACCCATGATCTAGTATATCCTACACCAGTAGGGGCAATGTCACAATACATGGCACAACCCATGATCTGGTATATCCTACACCAGTAGGGGCAATGTCACAATACATGACACAACCCATGATCTGGTATATCCTACACCAGTAGGGGCAATGTCACAATACATGGCACAACCCATGATCTGGTATATCCTACACCAGTAGGGGCAATGTCACAATACATGGCACAACCCATGATCTGGTATATCCTACACCAGTAGGGGCAATGTCACAATACATGACACAACCCATGATCTGGTATATCCTACACCAGTAGGGGCAATGTCACAATACATGACACAACCCATGATCTGGTATATCCTACGCCAGTAGGGGCAGTGTCACAATACACGACACAACCCATGATCTAGTATATCCTACGCCAGTAGGGGCAGCGTCACAATACATGGCACAACCCATGATCTGGTATATCCTACGCCAGTAGGGTCAGCGTCACAATACATGACACAACCCATGATCTGGTATATCCTACGCCAGTAGGGTCAGCGTCACAATACATGACACAACCCATGATCTGGTATATCCTACACCAGTAGGGTCAATGTTATAATACACGACACAACCCATGATCTGGTATATCCTACGCCAGTAGGGTCAGCGTCACAATACACAACACAACCCATGATCTGGTATATCCTACGCCAGTAGGGTCAGCGTCACAATACACGACACAACCCATGATCTAGTATATCCTACGCCAGTAGGGTCAGCGACACAATACATGGCACAACCCATGATCTGGTATATCCTACACCAGTAGGGGCAGCGTCACAATACACGACACAGCCCATGATCTAGTATATCCTACGCCAGTAGGGTCAGCGTCACAATACATGGTACAACCCATGATCTGGTATATCCTACAACAGTAGGGGCAGCCTCACAATACACGACACAACCCATGAATCTAGTATATCCTACACCAGTACAGTAGGGTCAGCGTCACAATACACGACACAACCCATGATCTGGTATATCCTACACCAGTAGGGGCAGCCTCACAATACACGACACAACCCATGATCTAGTATATCCTACACCAGTAGGGTCAGCGTCACAATACACGACACAACCCATGATCTGGTATATCCTACACCAGTAGGGTCAGCGTCACAATACACGACACAACCCATGATCTGGTATATCCTACACCAGTAGGGTCAGCATCACAATACACGGCACAACCCATGATCTGGTATATCCTACACCAGTAGGGTCAGCGTCACAATACACGACACAACCCATGATCTAGTATATCCTACACCAGTAGGGGCAGCATCACAATACACGACACAACCCATGATCTGGTATATCCTACACCAGTAGGGTCAGCATCACAATACACGGCACAACCCATGATCTGGTATATCCTACACCAGTAGGGTCAGCATCACAATACATGGCACAACCCATGATCTGGTATATCCTACACCAGTAGGGGCAGCATCACAATACACGACACAACCCATGATCGATATCCTACACCAGTAGGGGCAGCATCACAATACATGGTACAACCCATGAATCTGGTATATCCTACACCAGTAGGTCAGCGTCACAATACACGACACAACCCATGATCTAGTATATCCTACACCAGTAGGGTCAGCGTCACAATACACGGCACAACCCATGATCTGGTATATCCTACACCAGTAGGGTTAATGTCATAATACACGACACAACCCATGATCTGGTATATCCTACACCAGTAGGGGCAGCGTCATAATACATGACACAACCCATGATCTGGTATATCCTACACCAGTAGGGGCAGCGTCACAATACACGGCACAACCCATGAATCTGGTATATCCTACACCAGTAGGGGCAGCGTCACAATACACGGCACAACGCATGATCTGGTATATCCTACACCAGTATGGGCAGCGTCACAATACAGGACACAACCCATGATCTGGTATATCCTACGCCAGTATGGGCAGCGTCACAATACACGACACAACCCATGATCTGGTATATCCTACACCAGTAGGGTCAGCATCACAATACACGACACAACCCATGATCTGGTATATCCTACACCAGTAGGGTCAACGTCACAATACACGACACAACCCATGATCTGGTATATCCTACACCAGTAGGGTCAGCGTCACAATACACGACACAACCCATGATCTGGTATATCCTACACCAGTAGGGTCAGCGTCACAATACATGACACAACCCATGATCTGGTATATCCTACGCCAGTAGGGTCAGCGTCACAATACACGACACAACCCATGATCTAGTATATCCTACGCCAGTAGGGTCAGCGTCACAATACACGGCACAACCCATGATCTGGTATATCCTACACCAGTAGGGTCAGCCTCACAATACATGGCACAACCCATGATCTAGTATATCCTACGCCAGTAGGGGCAGCCTCGCAATACATGGCACAACCCATGATCTGGTATATCCTACACCAGTAGGGTCAGCGTCACAATACACGACACAACCCATGATCTAGTATATTCTACACCAGTAGGGGCAGCATCACAATACATGGCACAACCCATGATCTGGTATATCCTACACCAGTAGGGGCAGCATCACAATACATGGCACAACCCATGATCTGGTATATCCTACACCAGTAGGGTCAGCGTCACAATACATGGTACAACCCATGATCTAGTATATCCTACACCAGTAGTTCAGCGTCACAATACACGACACAACCCATGATCTGGTATATCCTACACCAGTAGGGGCAGCGTCACAATACACGACACAACCCATGATCTGGTATATCCTACGCCAGTAGGGTCAGCATCATAATGCATGGCACAACCTATGATCTGGTATATCCTACACCAGTAGGGGCAGCGTCACAATACATGACACAACCCATGAATCTGGTATATCCTACACCAGTAGGGTCAGCGTCACAATACACGACACAACCCATGATCTAGTATATCCTACACCAGTAGGGGCAGCATCACAATACACGACACAACCCATGATCTGGTATATCCTACACCAGTAGGGTCAGCGTCACAATACACGACACAACCCATGATCTGGTATATCCTACACCAGTAGGGTCAGCGTCACAATACATGGTACAACCCATGATCTGGTATATCCTACACCAGTAGGGTCAGCGTCACAATACATGGTACAACCCATGATCTAGTATATCCTACACCAGTAGTTCAGCGTCACAATACACGACACAACCCATGATCTGGTATATCCTACACCAGTAGGGGCAGCGTCACAATACACGACACAACCCATGATCTGGTATATCCTACGCCAGTAGGGTCAGCATCATAATGCATGGCACAACCTATGATCTGGTATATCCTACACCAGTAGGGGCAGCGTCACAATACACGACACAACCCATGATCTGGTATATCCTACACCAGTAGGGTCAGCGTCACAATACACGACACAACCCATGATCTGGTATATCCTACACCAGTAGGGGCAGCGTCACAATACATGACACAACCCATGATCTGGTATATCCTACACCAGTAGGGCAGCGTCACAATACAGCACAACCCATGATCTGGTATATCCTACACCAGTAGGTCAGCGTCACAATACACGACAACCCATGATCTGGTATATCCTACACCAGTAGGTCAGCGTCACAATACACGACACAACCCATGATCTGGTATATCCTACACCAGTAGGGGCAGCGTCACAATACACGACACAACCCATGATCTGGTATATCCTACGCCAGTAGGGTCAGCATCACAATACATGGCACAACCCATGATCTGGTATATCCTACACCAGTAGGGGCAGCGTCACAATACACGACACAACCCATGATCTGGTATATCCTACACCAGTAGGGTCAGCGTCACAATACACGACACAACCCATGATCTGGTATATCCTACACCAGTAGGGGCAGCATCACAATACACGACACAACCCATGATCTGGTATATCCTACACCAGTAGGGTCAGCGTCACAATACACGACACAACCCATGATCTGGTATATCCTACACCAGTAGGGTCAGCGTCACAATACATGGCACAACCCATGATCTGGTATATCCTACACCAGTAGGGTCAGCGTCACAATACATGGTACAACCCATGATCTAGTATATCCTACACCAGTAGTTCAGCGTCACAATACACGACACAACCCATGATCTGGTATATCCTACACCAGTAGGGGCAGCGTCACAATACACGACACAACCCATGATCTGGTATATCCTACGCCAGTAGGGTCAGCATCATAATACATGGCACAACCCATGATCTGGTATATCCTACACCAGTAGGGGCAGCGTCACAATACACGACACAACCCATGAATCTGGTATATCCTACACCAGTAGGGTCAGCGTCACAATACACGACACAACCCATGATCTGGTATATCCTACACCAGTAGGGGCAGCGTCACAATACATGACACAACCCATGATCTGGTATATCCTACACCAGTAGGGGCAGCGTCACAATACACGGCACAACCCATGAATCTGGTATATCCTACACCAGTAGGGGCAGCGTCACAATACACGACACAACCCATGATCTGGTATATCCTACACCAGTAGGGTCAATGTCACAATACACGACACAACCCATGACCTGGTATATCCTACACCAGTAGGGGCAGCGTCACAATACATGGCACAACCCATGATCTGGTATATCCTACGCCAGTAGGGTCAGCGTCACAATACATGACACAACCCATGATCTGGTATATCCTACACCAGTAGGGTCAGCGTCACAATACATGACACAACCCATGATCTGGTATATCCTACACCAGTAGGGTCAGCGTCACAATACACGACACAACCCATGATCTGGTATATCCTACACCAGTAGGGTCAGCGTCACAATACACGGCACAACCCATGATCTGGTATATCCTACACCAGTAGGGTTAATGTCATAATACACGACACAACCCATGATCTGGTATATCCTACACCAGTAGGGGCAGCATCACAATACATGGTACAACCCATGAATCTGGTATATCCTACACCAGTAGTTCAGCGTCACAATACACGACACAACCCATGAATCTGGTATATCCTACACCAGTAGGGTCAGTGTCACAATACACGACACAACCCATGATCTGGTATATCCTACACCAGTATGGGCAGCGTCACAATACAGGACACAACCCATGATCTGGTATATCCTACGCCAGTATGGGCAGCGTCACAATACACGACACAACCCATGATCTGGTATATCCTACGCCAGTAGGGTCAGCATCACAATACACGGCACAACCCATGATCTGGTATATCCTACACCAGTAGGGTTAATGTCATAATACACGACACAACCCATGATCTGGTATATCCTACGCCAGTAGGGTCAGCGTCACAATACACGACACAACCCATGATCTGGTATATCCTACACCAGTAGGGGCAGCGTCACAATACATGACACAACCCATGATCTGGTATATCCTACGCCAGTAGGGGCAGCGTCACAATACATGACACAACCCATGATCTAGTATATCCTACACCAGTAGGGGCAGCGTCACAATACATGACACAACCCATGATCTGGTATATCCTACACCAGTAGGGTCAATGTCATAATACACGACACAACCCATGATCTGGTATATCCTATGCCAGTAGGGTCAGCGTCACAATACACGACACAACCCATGATCTAGTATATCCTACGCCAGTAGGGTCAGCGTCACAATACACGGCACAACCCATGATCTGGTATATCCTACACCAGTAGGGTCAGCCTCACAATACATGGCACAACCCATGATCTAGTATATCCTACGCCAGTAGGGGCAGCCTCGCAATACATGGCACAACCCATGATCTGGTATATCCTACACCAGTAGGGTCAGCGTCACAATACACGACACAACCCATGATCTAGTATATTCTACACCAGTAGGGGCAGCATCACAATACATGGCACAACCCATGATCTGGTATATCCTACACCAGTAGGGGCAGCATCACAATACATGGCACAACCCATGATCTGGTATATCCTACACCAGTAGGGTCAGCGTCACAATACATGGTACAACCCATGATCTAGTATATCCTACACCAGTAGTTCAGCGTCACAATACACGACACAACCCATGATCTGGTATATCCTACACCAGTAGGGGCAGCGTCACAATACACGACACAACCCATGATCTGGTATATCCTACGCCAGTAGGGTCAGCATCATAATGCATGGCACAACCTATGATCTGGTATATCCTACACCAGTAGGGGCAGCGTCACAATACATGACACAACCCATGAATCTGGTATATCCTACACCAGTAGGGTCAGCGTCACAATACACGACACAACCCATGATCTAGTATATCCTACACCAGTAGGGGCAGCATCACAATACACGACACAACCCATGATCTGGTATATCCTACACCAGTAGGGTCAGCGTCACAATACACGACACAACCCATGATCTGGTATATCCTACACCAGTAGGGTCAGCGTCACAATACATGGTACAACCCATGATCTGGTATATCCTACACCAGTAGGGTCAGCGTCACAATACATGGTACAACCCATGATCTAGTATATCCTACACCAGTAGTTCAGCGTCACAATACACGACACAACCCATGATCTGGTATATCCTACACCAGTAGGGGCAGCGTCACAATACACGACACAACCCATGATCTGGTATATCCTACGCCAGTAGGGTCAGCATCATAATGCATGGCACAACCTATGATCTGGTATATCCTACACCAGTAGGGGCAGCGTCACAATACACGACACAACCCATGAATCTGGTATATCCTACACCAGTAGGGTCAGCGTCACAATACACGACACAACCCATGAATCTGGTATATCCTACACCAGTAGGGGCAGCGTCATAATACATGACACAACCCATGATCTGGTATATCCTACACCAGTAGGGGCAGCGTCACAATACACGGCACAACCCATGAATCTGGTATATCCTACACCAGTAGGGGCAGCATCACAATACACGACACAACCCATGATCTGGTATATCCTACACCAGTAGGGTCAATGTCACAATACACGACACAACCCATGACCTAGTATATCCTACACCAGTAGGGGCAGCGTCACAATACATGGCACAACCCATGATCTAGTATATCCTACGCCAGTAGGGTCAGCGTCACAATACATGACACAACCCATGATCTGGTATATCCTACGCCAGTAGGGTCAGCGTCACAATACATGACACAACCCATGATCTGGTATATCCTACACCAGTAGGGTCAATGTTATAATACACGACACAACCCATGATCTGGTATATCCTACGCCAGTAGGGTCAGCGTCACAATACACGGCACAACCCATGATCTGGTATATCCTACACCAGTAGGGTTAATGTCATAATACACGACACAACCCATGATCTGGTATATCCTACACCAGTAGGGGCAGCATCACAATACATGGTACAACCCATGAATCTGGTATATCCTACACCAGTAGTTCAGCGTCACAATACACGACACAACCCATGAATCTGGTATATCCTACACCAGTAGGGTCAGTGTCACAATACACGACACAACGCATGATCTGGTATATCCTACACCAGTATGGGCAGCGTCACAATACAGGACACAACCCATGATCTGGTATATCCTACGCCAGTATGGGCAGCGTCACAATACACGACACAACCCATGATCTGGTATATCCTACGCCAGTAGGGTCAGCATCACAATACACGGCACAACCCATGATCTGGTATATCCTACACCAGTAGGGTTAATGTCATAATACACGACACAACCCATGATCTGGTATATCCTACGCCAGTAGGGTCAGCGTCACAATACACGACACAACCCATGATCTGGTATATCCTACACCAGTAGGGGCAGCGTCACAATACATGACACAACCCATGATCTGGTATATCCTACGCCAGTAGGGGCAGCGTCACAATACATGACACAACCCATGATCTAGTATATCCTACACCAGTAGGGGCAGCGTCACAATACATGACACAACCCATGATCTGGTATATCCTACACCAGTAGGGTCAATGTCATAATACACGACACAACCCATGATCTGGTATATCCTATGCCAGTAGGGTCAGCGTCACAATACACGACACAACCCATGATCTAGTATATCCTACGCCAGTAGGGTCAGCATCACAATACACGGCACAACCCATGATCTGGTATATCCTACACCAGTAGGGTCAGCCTCACAATACATGGCACAACCCATGATCTAGTATATCCTACGCCAGTAGGGGCAGCCTCGCAATACATGGCACAACCCATGATCTGGTATATCCTACACCAGTAGGGTCAGCGTCACAATACACGACACAACCCATGATCTAGTATATTCTACACCAGTAGGGGCAGCATCACAATACATGGCACAACCCATGATCTGGTATATCCTACACCAGTAGGGGCAGCATCACAATACATGGCACAACCCATGATCTGGTATATCCTACACCAGTAGGGTCAGCGTCACAATACATGGTACAACCCATGATCTAGTATATCCTACACCAGTAGTTCAGCGTCACAATACACGACACAACCCATGATCTGGTATATCCTACACCAGTAGGGGCAGCGTCACAATACACGACACAACCCATGATCTGGTATATCCTACGCCAGTAGGGTCAGCATCATAATGCATGGCACAACCTATGATCTGGTATATCCTACACCAGTAGGGGCAGCGTCACAATACATGACACAACCCATGAATCTGGTATATCCTACACCAGTAGGGTCAGCGTCACAATACACGACACAACCCATGATCTAGTATATCCTACACCAGTAGGGGCAGCATCACAATACACGACACAACCCATGATCTGGTATATCCTACACCAGTAGGGTCAGCGTCACAATACACGACACAACCCATGATCTGGTATATCCTACACCAGTAGGGTCAGCGTCACAATACATGGTACAACCCATGATCTGGTATATCCTACACCAGTAGGGTCAGCGTCACAATACATGGTACAACCCATGATCTAGTATATCCTACACCAGTAGTTCAGCGTCACAATACACGACACAACCCATGATCTAGTATATCCTACACCAGTAGGGGCAGCGTCACAATACACGACACAACCCATGATCTGGTATATCCTACGCCAGTAGGGTCAGCATCATAATGCATGGCACAACCTATGATCTGGTATATCCTACACCAGTAGGGGCAGCGTCACAATACACGACACAACCCATGAATCTGGTATATCCTACACCAGTAGGGTCAGCGTCACAATACACGACACAACCCATGAATCTGGTATATCCTACACCAGTAGGGGCAGCGTCATAATACATGACACAACCCATGATCTGGTATATCCTACACCAGTAGGGGCAGCGTCACAATACACGGCACAACCCATGAATCTGGTATATCCTACACCAGTAGGGGCAGCGTCACAATACACGACACAACCCATGATCTGGTATATCCTACACCAGTAGGGTCAATGTCACAATACACGACACAACCCATGACCTAGTATATCCTACACCAGTAGGGGCAGCGTCACAATACATGGCACAACCCATGATCTGGTATATCCTACGCCAGTAGGGTCAGCGTCACAATACATGACACAACCCATGATCTGGTATATCCTACGCCAGTAGGGTCAGCGTCACAATACATGACACAACCCATGATCTGGTATATCCTACACCAGTAGGGTCAATGTTATAATACACGACACAACCCATGATCTGGTATATCCTACGCCAGTAGGGTCAGCGTCACAATACACGGCACAACCCATGATCTGGTATATCCTACACCAGTAGGGTTAATGTCATAATACACGACACAACCCATGATCTGGTATATCCTACACCAGTAGGGGCAGCATCACAATACATGGTACAACCCATGAATCTGGTATATCCTACACCAGTAGTTCAGCGTCACAATACACGACACAACCCATGAATCTGGTATATCCTACACCAGTAGGGTCAGTGTCACAATACACGACACAACGCATGATCTGGTATATCCTACACCAGTATGGGCAGCGTCACAATACAGGACACAACCCATGATCTGGTATATCCTACGCCAGTATGAGCAGCGTCACAATACACGACACAACCCATGATCTGGTATATCCTACGCCAGTAGGGTCAGCATCACAATACACGGCACAACCCATGATCTGGTATATCCTACACCAGTAGGGTTAATGTCATAATACACGACACAACCCATGATCTGGTATATCCTACGCCAGTAGGGTCAGCGTCACAATACACAACACAACCCATGATCTGGTATATCCTACACCAGTAGGGGCAGCGTCACAATACATGACACAACCCATGATCTGGTATATCCTACGCCAGTAGGGGCAGCGTCACAATACATGACACAACCCATGATCTAGTATATCCTACACCAGTAGGGGCAGCCTCACAATACATGATACAACCCATGATCTGGTATATCCTACACCAGTAGGGTCAATGTCATAATACACGACACAACCCATGATCTGGTATATCCTATGCCAGTAGGGTCAGCATCACAATACACGACACAACCCATGATCTAGTATATCCTACGCCAGTAGGGTCAGCGTCACAATACACGGCACAACCCATGATCTGGTATATCCTACACCAGTAGGGTCAGCCTCACAATACATGGCACAACCCATGATCTAGTATATCCTACGCCAGTAGGGGCAGCCTCGCAATACATGGCACAACCCATGATCTGGTATATCCTACACCAGTAGGGTCAGCGTCACAATACACGACACAACCCATGATCTAGTATATTCTACACCAGTAGGGGCAGCATCACAATACATGGCACAACCCATGATCTGGTATATCCTACACCAGTAGGGGCAGCATCACAATACATGGCACAACCCATGATCTGGTATATCCTACACCAGTAGGGTCAGCGTCACAATACATGGTACAACCCATGATCTAGTATATCCTACACCAGTAGTTCAGCGTCACAATACACGACACAACCCATGATCTGGTATATCCTACACCAGTAGGGGCAGCGTCACAATACACGACACAACCCATGATCTGGTATATCCTACGCCAGTAGGGTCAGCATCATAATGCATGGCACAACCTATGATCTGGTATATCCTACACCAGTAGGGGCAGCGTCACAATACACGACACAACCCATGAATCTGGTATATCCTACACCAGTAGGGTCAGCGTCACAATACACGACACAACCCATGATCTAGTATATCCTACACCAGTAGGGGCAGCATCACAATACACGACACAACCCATGATCTGGTATATCCTACACCAGTAGGGTCAGCGTCACAATACACGACACAACCCATGATCTGGTATATCCTACACCAGTAGGGTCAGCGTCACAATACATGGTACAACCCATGATCTGGTATATCCTACACCAGTAGGGTCAGCGTCACAATACATGGTACAACCCATGATCTAGTATATCCTACACCAGTAGTTCAGCGTCACAATACACGACACAACCCATGATCTAGTATATCCTACACCAGTAGGGGCAGCGTCACAATACACGACACAACCCATGATCTGGTATATCCTACGCCAGTAGGGTCAGCATCATAATGCATGGCACAACCTATGATCTGGTATATCCTACACCAGTAGGGGCAGCGTCACAATACACGACACAACCCATGAATCTGGTATATCCTACACCAGTAGGGTCAGCGTCACAATACACGACACAACCCATGAATCTGGTATATCCTACACCAGTAGGGGCAGCGTCATAATACATGACACAACCCATGATCTGGTATATCCTACACCAGTAGGGGCAGCGTCACAATACACGGCACAACCCATGAATCTGGTATATCCTACACCAGTAGGGGCAGCGTCACAATACACGACACAACCCATGATCTGGTATATCCTACACCAGTAGGGGCAGCGTCACAATACACGACACAACCCATGATCTGGTATATCCTACGCCAGTAGGGGCAGCGTCACAATACACGACACAACCCATGATCTGGTATATCCTACGCCAGTAGGGTCAGCGTCACAATACACGGCACAACCCATGATCTGGTATATCCTACACCAGTAGGGTCAATGTCACAATACACGACACAACCCATGATCTGGTATATCCTACGCCAGTAGGGTCAGCGTCACAATACACCACAACCCATGATCTGGTATATCCTACACCAGTAGGGTCAGCGTCACAATACACGGCACAACCCATGATCTGGTATATCCTACGCCAGTAGGGGCAGCGTCACAATACATGGCACAACCCATGATCTGGTATATCCTACACCAGTAGGGTCAGCGTCACAATACACGGCACAACCCATGATCTGGTATATCCTACACCAGTAGGGGCAGCGTCACAATACACGACACAACCCATGATCTGGTATATCCTACACCAGTAGGGTCAGCGTCACAATACACGGCACAACCCATGATCTGGTATATCCTACACCAGTAGGGTCAGCGTCACAATACACGGCACAACCCATGATCTGGTATATCCTACACCAGTAGGGTCAGCGTCACAATACACGGCACAACCCATGATCTGGTATATCCTACACCAGTAGGGTCAGCATCACAATACACGACACAACCCATGATCTGGTATATCCTACACCAGTAGGGTCAGCGTCACAATACACGACACAACCCATGATCTGGTATATCCTACACCAGTAGGGGCAGCATCACAATACACGCACAACCCATGATCTGTATATCCTACACCAGTAGGGCAGCATCACAATACATGGCACAACCCATGATCTGGTATATCCTACACCAGTAGGGTCAGCGTCACAATACATGGTACAACCCATGATCTAGTATATCCTACACCAGTAGTTCAGCGTCACAATACACGACACAACCCATGATCTGGTATATCCTACACCAGTAGGGGCAGCGTCACAATACACGACACAACCCATGATCTGGTATATCCTACGCCAGTAGGGTCAGCATCATAATGCATGGCACAACCTATGATCTGGTATATCCTACACCAGTAGGGGCAGCGTCACAATACATGACACAACCCATGAATCTGGTATATCCTACACCAGTAGGGTCAGCGTCACAATACACGACACAACCCATGATCTAGTATATCCTACACCAGTAGGGGCAGCATCACAATACACGACACAACCCATGATCTGGTATATCCTACACCAGTAGGGTCAGCGTCACAATACACGACACAACCCATGATCTGGTATATCCTACACCAGTAGGGTCAGCGTCACAATACATGGTACAACCCATGATCTGGTATATCCTACACCAGTAGGGTCAGCATCACAATACATCGTACAACCCATGATCTAGTATCCTACACCAGTAGCACGTCACAATACACGACACAACCCATGATCTGGTATATCCTACACCAGTAGGGGCAGCGTCACAATACACGACACAACCCATGATCTGGTATATCCTACCCAGTAGGGTCAGCATCACAATACACGGCACAACCCATGATCTGGTATATCCTACACCAGTAGGGTCAGCGTCACAATACACGACACAACCCATGATCTGGTATATCCTACACCAGTAGGGTCAGCGTCACAATACACGACACAACCCATGATCTGGTATATCCTACACCAGTAGGGGCAGCGTCACAATACATGACACAACCCATGATCTGGTATATCCTACGCCAGTAGGGTCAGCGTCACAATACACGACACAACCCATGATCTGGTATATCCTACACCAGTAGGGGCAGCGTCACAATACACGACACAACCCATGATCTGGTATATCCTACACCAGTAGGGTCAATGTCACAATACACGACACAACCCATGACCTGGTATATCCTACACCAGTAGGGTCAGCGTCACAATACACGACACAACCCATGATCTAGTATATCCTACACCAGTAGGGTCAGCGTCACAATACACGACACAACCCATGATCTGGTATATCCTACACCAGTAGGGTCAGCGTCACAATACACGACACAACCCATGATCTGGTATATCCTACACCAGTAGGGTCAGCGTCACAATACACGACACAACCCATGATCTGGTATATCCTACACCAGTAGGGTCAGCGTCACAATACACGACACAACCCATGATCTGGTATATCCTACGCCAGTAGGGTCAGCGTCACAATACACGACACAACCCATGATCTAGTATATCCTACACCAGTATGGTCAGCGTCACAATACACGGCACAACCCATGATCTGGTATATCCTACACCAGTAGGGGCAGCGTCACAATACACGACACAACCCATGATCTGGTATATCCTACGCCAGTAGGGTCAGCGTC